>CAVLJG010000007.1:4004611-4397436 GCA_963669975.1 Acanthoscelides obtectus | reverse complement strand
TAATTTAAACAAGCAGCCTGGCTGAAACCCTACATCGAGTTGAATACTCGATGTAGAGCTGCAGCCCGGAATGATTTCGAAAAAAATCTTTTTAAATTAATGAATAATGCAGTATTCGGTAAGACCATGGAAAATATACGTAAGCACCGCGTATGTAAAATCGTTAAATCTTGGGGTGGTCGCTATGGGGCAGCAAACTTGATTTCGAGTTTTCGGTTCCACAGTCGCACAATTTTAGAGGAAAATCTGGTGGTTATCGAATTGAACAAGGCTGAAATAACGTTTAACAAACCTCTGTATGTAGGGCAGGCCAATTCTAGACCTATCGAAACTAGTCATGTACGATTTTCATTACACCTATATGCTACCAAAAATGGGTGCAGAAAGGTGTAAGCTCATGTACATGGACACAGACAGTTTTATCTACGAATTGCAATGTGAGGATGCATATGAGGAGATCATTAAAGCTGATTCCAGTAAATTTGATACTTCGGATTATCCTGAAATAACATATATAAAATACTGCGTAAGAACAAAAAGGTGCCGGGTCTAATGAAAGATGAAAATAACGGTAAAATTATGACACATTTTGTTGGACTTCGAAGCAAAATGTATAGTTACAGGTGCAGGGTGGGAAGGTGGTTAAAAAATCTAAAGGGGTTAAGTACAAGTTGTTAAAAATAAAATTGCATTTGAGGATTATGTTGAATGTTTGAAAGAATTTAAGGAAAAAACAGCTACACAACGCTGTATCAGGTCGTATGCACACAACGTATATTCTGTTGAACAGTCAAAAATTAGTTTAAGTCCGTATGACGACAAACGTTATTTAATTCCGAACAGTTTTTGACACACTTCCGTGGGGGCATTACAGTATCTTATAATAGCGTTTTTTTTTTTTGTTATAGATGAATGCCCCAACATTATCAGAGTTAGCTGTTAGAAAAATTTGCGAATCAATAACATCATCAGCAGTAGAATTCATGGAGCAGTCTCCACTACCATGGAAATTAACTACGGAAATTGTGAAACAATTTCCTTTATATAAATGGCACGCTATGATTAAAGAAGCCAAAAATGATCTTGATTCTTCATATACAGGAATTAACTTTATTAGATGTCACAAAGAAATAGATCCAAATTTAATTCACACTATATTAGGAAAATCAGATTGGGGTTATGTTTTTGAAGATTATTCTAGTTACTGTCTATGGACAAGTGGATATTGGCTGGACCAATATTACCTACACGTATGTAAAAATTGTTTATCTAAATTTAAAGAAATACATAAAACTTTAAATAAACGTTTATTTGCCTGCTATGACCATTCTCACGAGGTTCACGATGCACATGACATTATTTTGAACGTATACCAAAAAAAGTATAATTGGTGTCACAGCTGCTTTAAAAGCGTAGTGTTTGAACTAAAAGACCAGGAATCTTGCAGAGATGCCTTACATGATAGGTCTAGAAATAACATCCGAATCCGATTTGATGAATCTGATGTAGACAGCGATATTGAGTTTTAAAAAAAAACATCACAGCAAACAAATTACAAAAAAATATATAAAAAGCGTTCATCCGTCCTCCAGTTTCTCTCTATCTATTGTACTAACATTTATATATATATTTTTTTTCAAACATGTATGTAGTACTAACATTTATATATATATATATTTTTTCAAACATGTATGTAATTAGATTTAATAAATGAATATTTATAAAAAGATGTTTTATTGATTTCGTTAGATTTTTCTAGTAAGAAGAGTTCACAACAACAACAACAACAAGATGTCCTGATAGCTTGAGTCGTCAGAGGTGTGCAACATCAGAAGCAATGTTAGTGCGTGGTTGGAGTTCAAAACTTAGCGTGTTCAAAAACAAAAAAAAAAACACGCACACACATAATACTAACATTACTTCTGATGTTGTGGCGCGGTTCTTCGGGCTATCAAGACATCTTTTTGGTATTTTTGAACAAAGTGTGCACGTCACGTGCGTCACGTATCACGTCACGTGCGTCACGTATCACGTCACGTGCGTCACGTGTCACGTCACGTGCGTCACGTGTCACGTCACGTACGTCACGTGTCACGTCACGTCACGTGTCACGTTACGTGACGTATATCATAATGAAACGACAGATATGCATTTTTACAAAAACTTTATTAAAATCGTTCAAGATCATTAGCGATCCTATGTCTATAGAAAATATATGTTGTCCTAACGCTATATGTTGTAAAGTACAGCCTACGAGCTTAAATGTATACAATTTTTGAATAGCATCTGAAAACGTATAATTTTGATCATTAAAACTAGCTCGAACAATCTTAAGCGCATTATAATAATAGCTTGGAAATTCAACAGTTTCTAGCATAGACATATACGGTACTAAAAGTTCATTATTTGCTTCTAAAAGAGCGTTCACGTCCATTTCTGAGAGGTAGAAACTAATGTTGTGCTTGGTTATTTCGAGAATTTTCGTACTATCATAGATTAGTCGTCGAATTCTGCAATAGTCACCGCACTCGATTTCGACAGGATCATACTTGTCAGGAAGGTTCTTCTCCTCCTCCTGCTCCTCCGTCTCCTTCACCGTTACCACATTGAGCTGGGTGATTAATTGTTCCCACTCATAGGAACTGAAAGATAGTTTCAACCGTGATGAGTTCCACACAATTACAGCAGGAGTAAATGATCTCGCTGGGCTTAGACCGCATCCAATTTGGTATGATCCATTTGGAAACTGCGTGTACAGCAGATAATGGTCCTCGTTCTTGGCCGCTTCTTCGTACCTTTCCAGAATAGCATCCAGCTCACGGTCGTAGTTTACAGATGATTCGTGTGAGCTGCTGGTGGTGAGGTCAAACTCGCTGCAACTTGAACCACTACCACTGGTATCCATTTTTTTTTTTTACTAGCTGCCTGACTGACTGACTGACTGACTGCAACCGACTGAGAACTCACTTTTAGCAGAAACCCCCCCACCCCATACACCTAGACGATCGCATCATTGTCAATCCAACTATTATGTTTTGCATCAAGGCCAAGCCATTTGACGTACATTTTTTTACCTTTACGACGTAAAACTTTTTCAACTAAATAAACATCTGGATTGGCTGTTTTCTGTAATTCTTCGTCATAAAAGGCTCCTTTGATCGGTGCACCTTGCATATCTTCGAGCATGTACGTTGCAGGGTTGGTAATATTAATTTTAGTAACTTTAAATAATTCCGTTGTCCAGCTTGGAACGTATCCCTTGTCGAATAGCATTTTGGTTTTGCTGATGCGTACAATGTCACCAACTTTAAACTTACGCGGGCCCGCGATTTTTAAATGAGTATATTTTCGATTTAAGATACATTTTTCGTTGGATTTATTAATTTGTGATGGTTTACATCCGATGGTTTGATGACGTGTTCCATTGTATTCATTGGTAATGCTTTGTAATATATCAATCCATTTATACGATCCCATTAAGCTAAAGTATTTGTAAAGTTTATTTTTCAACGTCCTTATGGCTCTTTCAGCAATGGCCGCTTTCTTGATGCTATATGTACTATAATGATTAATATCATGCTTCTTCATTAAAGTTTGAAATTTACTATTGTAAAATTCTTTACCTTGATCAGATTGTAGATTTTTCGGCGTACGTTCCGTATGTGCGAGGATATCCGAAAACGCACGAGTTATCTCCTCACCCGTCTTTGTCTTTAACGGTCTAGTCCACATAAACTTGGAAAAAGAATCGATTACGACGAGAATTAATTTGAAATTTTTATTTTGATGAGCATAAGGTCGCATTTCAGCCAAGTCCGTCTGCCATAAATCGTCTAAGCCTTTAATGATGGTACGTCGTCTTAGATAATTTTTTCGAGCAGGCTTGTGCAGCTCGTTAACTAGTTGTAGCTTCTCCTTGGCGTACGTCATCATGTTTTAACGCTTTAAATTGTTGTTCCATCGGCTTTATACGCTTAGCAAGATCGAATGTTTTCAATGATATATATGATGTGCGTCCTTGCAAAAGTTGTAATTCATTCAATGATATTTTTCCTTATTGGAGTCAAATCGGTATGAGACTTAATTGTAGCCAACTCCTGTTCTATTCTTGTTGTTATATTTGCAATAGAGTCATCTACATATTTTTTTGTTGCCATATGTTTACCAGAAGTAGGCGATTTCTCGAAATAAACTCTGTTATTTGATCTGTTTTTGCTGTTATTTTTTTTAAATCAATCACTGAAGTATCTACGTATTTTTTAGTTGCCGCATCTGAATTATCTGTGGGATCTTTTATATTACACAACTTTACGTTCTTGAAGTCAACATTTCCATCAGAAGTATGGGGTAGTGTTAACTTTGGCGGTGTACGCATATACGGAAGTGTCTTTTGTTTATCAAAGCGACGTCCGAATTTATCAAGACTCATCGTGTAAATGAAAGACCAAGGAACTAGATTACTGTATTATATTAGCTTCTTTTAGCTCGTTGAGGATGGCTACTATTTCATTATCATGCGACGTATTGCCAGCTTCCTGAGATGCCATAAGGAGTTTAAGTCGATCGATTAATTCATTGGGATCATCCCAGTACACGTATTCGATTGGTTCCTCGTTGTATGTCAAGTAATCACCGATACCTTTTCCTGTTGGCGGTTTTGATGTTGATGATGTTGTTGTTGTTGTTGTTGAGGGAGTGGATCTTGTTAATGATCGACTAAGTGGACTACGTATTTTTGTAGATGTTGATCGTGTGACAATTGTACCTTTATTTTTCTGCACATCTTTAAAGAGAGGCTTAATAATGTGATTATATTTAAATCCTGTCGAACCTTTTAGGCGTCCAAGCGAATCTAAATGAACACCGGTACTTTGCAATAGATTTTTATAGGGTTGTAAATCTGCATCTGCATAGTTTGGGTCATTATAGAATAAAAGTTGATACAGCCCAGGTGTGCCACGAAACCATGTACCTGCTAAGTTTGTCCCCTCAGGTAATATCTGTATTTGGCCAGTCGCTCTATCAAATTTAATTCGGCGTTTACCTAACATCCAACCAATGTTGTCGGTATATATAGGTCCATAATTTTTATCAATTTTATCGTTTTGTGTCCAAAAATCTTGTAAATAATTATGGCTTATTGGGGGATATTGATCTAAGTATTCTTCTATTGCTTCTTGTGAAAAATCAGCAGGACGCATTTCTTCAGGTAGTGGTGGTGTTTCAGGTCTCGGCGGTATATTACCTTGTTCATCAGTTGAAGCCACGTCTTCTAAATTGAGATAGTTTGGGTTCTGTGTGAATACATCATCATCATCATCATCATCATCCTGTTTCAATTTTTCCTCTTTTTTAATAATAAATGAAGGATGCTGCTGAGTCTTAGCTATTTGCTTAAGAGGTTCAGATATTGGTTTGAAAAGTTTTCTAATAGATTCATCTTCTGCAGTTCGACCTAACTTTAAAGTAAGATACTTTTTACGTATAGCTCGAGCAAGTTCTGCGATCTTTCTTTTATGACTAGCAACGGCAACTTGGTCCTTTGACATCATGTTACTGAATGATGGCGTACATGATAAGCCTACAATTTTATGTACTTATCAAATCCTACTCTGTATCGACCATAATTAAGAGGAAAGTCTTTAACAATAACTAACGTACCGTACTTTTCTGCCCAACATTCCGAACACATCTTTTTGAATTCATCAAAAGTAACATCTGGAGATACATGCTCATCAAATATATGTTTTAGATTAATTTCATCCTGCTTAAATAGTACTATAATGTTACAGTTGTCTCGTATGAGCTGTTTTGGAATTTTAGAGTATGTTTGGCAGAGATATGCAGCATCGATATCTTTATGACGACACATGGAGTAATACTCTCGAATTTTCTGCTGACCGTCACACGACACGTCGTCAAATATGAATATAGAGCTATTTTTAGCCTTACTTGGACTTATAATTTCCTCGTTATCCTTAAATGGGAAATAGCCAACACCCTTAGCAGCGGAAATCACTTCTTGAAGCAGTTGATACTTTGGTTGATACAACGATTTTGAATAAACGTAAACATTTTTAAACTTAGCACCGTTTGAATGGAAAAGCAGCGCCAGCATTACGTTCGTTTTTCCACATCCGCTTGGTCCGCAGATGATAGCGCGAAACGAATTCGGTAACAATTTACCATGTTTACTATGTTGAGTTTTTGCTGTAAAATCCAAGTTATCAATGGGTAATGACTGCTCTTGTTGAACAACCTTCATCGTGTGGCGTTCGAATAAGGAATGTGTAAAAGTATATATGTAGATATTGCTAACGCATCATCAACAGTTCTCATGTTAACGTACAAGGGTGAAGGTGTTGTAAACTCTCTGATAAATAATCTTCCGATAGAACTCCACGTACCTTCGTATCAGTTCCTGGGACGTAAGTGTGCGACAGATTAGGATATTTTTTTTTTCATTCTCACACATGTATATGTATATTTTCAGCGGGGACTAAATTAAAGAAGAGGTTAGCACGAGGAGATCCTGGAAAGAACCCATTGGATCGTGCTGCAAGAGACCACGATATTGCATACGCCTTATACAAAAATTTGAAAGACAGGCACAAAGCTGATTGGATTCTTGAGAACCGAGCCTGGGAACGTGTAAAAGCACCTGACGCTTCACTAGGAGAAAAGACTGCAGCTTGGCTAACAACCACCGCAATGAAAGTTAAGCGAAAATTGGGTATGGGGCAGAAGAAATCATCTTTTCGACGAGGTGTTCTCACGAAAATCACAAAGTCCTTGAAGAAAAATGCTCCCACCACCACGACATTAAAAAAGTCTGCATTGGTTGCTCTTAAAGCGGCAAGATTAGCGGTGAAGAGTGCAGGTGGAAAACATAAAGTTCGACTACCGAGAATAATTCCGATCGAAGGAAAATCTGGGGGATTCCTACCCTTGATCCCCCTTTTCGCCGGATTAAGTGCCTTGGGGGCGCTCGCAGGGGGAGCTGCAGGTGTGGCCAAAACGGTCGTTGATGCCAAGAATGCACAAAAGAAATTGGAGGAAGACCATCGCCATAACAAAGCTATGGAGTCTTTGGGCAAAGGATTGTATTTGAGAAAAAATGCTAAAGGTGGTTATGGGTTGTACCTCAAAAAAAAAAGTCAAAAAAACTAAACATCAAGCTACCCAAGAAAGCGCTTTATGATTATGAAATAAAGCAATATGCGAAGCTCTTGAACATACCTCATTTCCGAGGTGTCTTCATGCGTGACACTTTACCACGAGACGGTCCACGTAAAAGAGAATGCGCCGTCGTGAACTTAGATATTTCACAAAACAACGGAACTCATTGGGTAGCTTATAAAAAGATAAACAACAACGTTGAGTATTTCGATTCATTTGGTAACCTGAAGCCTCCACAGGAACTTGTTCGATATCTGAAAAACGCTAAAATTTTCTACAACAACGATCCTTACCAAACTTATAATCAAGTTAATTGCGGACAATTGTGTTTGAAATTTCTATACAATAACAACAACAACGATGGATAATAAAACATTATCGGAATTTACATTAGAAGAGTTTGAGAAGAATATTCCGCCGCTGGAATATTTAATAAGCAATGTGAGACCTGCAGAATTATTGAGTATATGGCACAAACTGCCTGCAGAATACACATCCAATTTTGATCTTCAAATACGACTTCCATGCTATGTTCACTACAACAGACCTGATTGGACAACACATTGGGATGGACCGGCTACTGCTCAAGCAAATTGTTATTTCTGTAAATTATCCATTCGAAAATAAACAAAAAAAAAAAACTTGAATAAATGCTTAGTACACAGCTATATTTTTTCATTCATCATGTCGCAGTTGTTGAGAGTCAATAGCACTACTCATATATTTTCATTTCGTCCTTCAACACCGATAGTGTTGGATCCGAAAAAAGATTATGAATTGGCGCTTAGGTCTTTTACTTCATACAATTCCATACCGAATATTGAAAAAGGAGATAAATTTTATTATATCGACCGGATAGGTGGTGGTGGTGGTCAATTAAAAGTCATCGAGTTTCCGACAGGTTGTTATGAAATTACCGACATAGAAACATTTATACGAACGCAAATGAATCTTGAAAATGAAGTTGCTCCTCCGGATGATTATTTTTCTCTAAAACCTAACAATAATACACTGCAATGTGAAATCTTTAGCAAGTATTATAAAATAGTTTTTACAGAACCGAATAATCTTGGACATCTATTGGGATTCTCGAAAAAAGTTCTTAATCCTGGTCAAAAGCATTCTTCTGATTTACCTGTAAACATAATAAAAGTATCAACCATACACTTTGATGCTAACATTACGTCGGGAGCCTTTGACGGAGACACGCCTGCACACACGATCTACGAATTTGCTGTGACAGCCGATCCTGGATACGCTATAGTCGAAACACCTGTAAATTTACTATATCTACCTGTTATACCGAAACAAGAAATAACCAACATCACAGTGTTGGCTTTAGATCAAGACGGTCGTCCTGTAAACTTTCAAGGTGAAACTAGTACTCTTGTGTTGGAGTTGAGAGCGAAGCGCAGATGGGATTAGTGATTATAAGACATAGTGGTGCTTCCAAGGCAACTTCAGTATTACCCCAAGCACCTAAGCGACGACATCTACTACTAACTACATCAAATATCCTGTTTCTACGCTCACTTGGATATCATGTCAACAACAACAAGAATCATGTACAAAAAGAGAAAAACTGAGGAGGCAGCAGCAGCAGCATCACATACTTCTCCGATGTTTGATCTATATCGATCTCCAGCATTCGATGAATCTATTCGCAAGGCTGAGTATAGATCTTATACGCCGTTCATCAGGTCATTTAATTGTAATGATGTTGTGGAATTTAGCATCAATCAAGTAGATTCGTTCTTTGCAATGAACGCTTCCCTTCTATCTATCAAAGGAAAAGTTGAAATAACTGGAGGAGGAGGAGCAGGAGATGTATCTTTAGCTCCAAACTTTGGTGCCTTCCTATTTGACTCTTGCACTTACAGTGAATCCGCTAGAGAAGTTGAAACAGTACGTGATCCTGGTATTGTAAGTACTGTCCGAGCTTACGTATGTTACAGTGAGGAAGACTCAAATCATATGGCTATAGCTGGATGGAACTATCCTTCAACACCTATAATGGCGTCAACACATAACAAGTCTTTTAGCTTGCTAATGCCGCTTAAACATATTTTCAACATTTTCAATGATTATCCTATGATTACGTGTGGCAGACAAACTCTCAGATTTGTGAGAGCTAGAAACGATAACGATTGTATCATTATCAAGGAAAAAACTGGAACGACGACGACAGCGAAAATAACTATTGAAAGCATGGAACTGAAAATCAAACATATTTACCCGAGTGATGATGTGAAAGAACAACTTTTGAAAGCTATTCAAACTGATAAGCCGATACTTATACCATTTAGAAAATGGGATCTGAATGAACTGCCTGCAATTACCGCAGATGCGAGAAGAGAAATATGGTCAGTTAAAACTAGCACCGCAATCGAAAGACCACGTTTCATTATAGTATGTTTCCAAACCGGTAAACGTGACGTCGCAACCTCAGACCCTACCCTGTTTGATCACGTGAATGCTGCTAGTATTCGAGTATCTTTAAATGGTGAATACTATCCCAACGAACGTATGCAATTGGACTTTGCAAACAATCACTTTACTGAAGCTCATTTCAACTATAGCGACTTTCAAACCAGCTATACAACTTCTTCTTCTCCTCTGAAGAGATGTCTTTTAGATTATACCGCTTTTAAAAATCGCGCTTTGTTTGTTATTGACTGTTCCAAACAAGAGGAAACCATGAAATCATCAACTGTTGATGTTAGATTGGATATCGAAGCCGATACTGGCTTTCCAACCAACACCAAGGCCTACTGCATCATTATACATGACTGCTTAATCGAGTACTTCCCCCTCACCGAAGTTATTAAAACCATCTCGTAAGCAACGAAGGACTCTCAGTTCCGCATCAGACATCATGAGGATCGCGTTTGTTGACATTCAAGGCTTTACAGTTGACGGATTATTCGTACCTAAAGAACTATGTATCGAAATTGGTTTCAAGAAAAGTCATTACATCTTTACACCTCCGCAACCTTTTTCTACATTAAATACTAAAGACAAGAAAACTGTCGCTTACTTGGAGAAGAATTTCCATGGGCTTAAATATTCTTCCGGCGACGTTAAATATTCCAAGTTAAATGAAATAATTAAAAATAAGGTGATATATGCGGCTGACTATGTCTACGTTCGTGGAGAACAGAAAGCAAACTTTTTACTCAAGAAATGTCACATTTTTGGTGTTTTTCCCAACATTATTGATGTTTGCAAGTATGATGGTACACCGTGTGCTACTGGAAACTTTGTTGCTGATTCCAATCCATGCCACACCAACGGACAATTTTCCTGTACCCAGAGAAATGTTGAACGTCTACGCCACTGGTTTTCAAATATCATATTACCTATGTAGTTTTTTCTATTTTCAATAAAATATTAAACGTATTATTGTAGTTTTATTGAAAATACCTCTGGTTTGCGAAATAATTGTCAGAATGTCTATACTATTTTCATTTTGAACGGTATCATCCTGTATAATAATAACAGTACATCGTATACAGGTTATGAGACATTCTGACCGACCGACCGACCGACCAGAGGAGCCCACCACGCTATTTAGGTCACGCCTTGCTATATACGATTTAACGATATACCGTCGGTCCATCGATCCGCTATTTTTCGATGCACCCCTGTATACACGTTGCCCCCCGTAATCCACGCCAACACCAGACAGGTGCGACATCGGCGCCATCTATGCGCGAGATGCCCAACCCATCAATGGCAGCTGTCCAATGACGCATAGATTCCGTTAGGTTTGTACAGCGCCAAACAAATCGGCGCCATCTATGCGCGAGATGCCCAACCCATCAATGACAGGTGTCCAATGACGTATGACAGATGACGTTTTAACGCCATCTATGCGTGAGATGCCCAATGACGCATGACAGGTGTCCAATGACACACAGATTCCGTTTGGTTTGACAGCGCCATCTAGCGGCGGAATCCCCAACTCATGAATACAGATTCCGTCCAACAACCTGTCAATGGCGCGCGACGCCAGCGCCTCTGGTGGCGGATTTTGGAAGTTTTGAGACCGAATCCCCATAAGACATCTACTAGGGTTCCCTCATAAAAGAACGGGCCAACAATTTTTGAACCAATTATACCGCACCAAACGTTGAAACTGAAACGGACTTGTGGGCCTCTTGGATGTACTAACAAAAGATTTTCTCTTGACCAATAATGGTGGTTTTTTCTATTAAACATTCCAAAATTTGAAAAATTTGATTCATCTGTCCATAAAAGGTAACGAAAGTTATTTACATTTTGGCGACAGAAGCTAAGATACTAATGGCAAAAAACAAGTCTTCTCTCTGGATCCCCTGCCAAAAGCGTTTGAACTGGTCGGTACTTATACGGAATAAATTTGTATTTTTTAAAATCCTTTGAACAGTACCATAACTGAAATTAGAGTCCTTGAGAATATCTGCTATTGAATTCTCACGATAAGCTTCAAAATATCCAATAACTGCAATTTCCGTGGCCTCGCTTATTATGAATTCTTTTTTTGCCCTTGTTTTAGCAAAAACATTTTCGTTGCCTCTAAATTTTCGATAAAGTCTCAGAAAATATCGTTCATACGGTTGAATGCGAGCGGGATATAATTCACTGTAGTATTCTCTTGCTCTCAAGGAGGATTTTCTGCACACTAAATAGCATTCTAACATATCACACTTTTCTTCATGGGAGAACATTTTTCTTTAAATTAATGACACAATAAAGCTTATAAACAAGTATTTACACTAATGTTTGACATTATTTGATTTTATCATTGTTTTCCAAAGCCTTCTAGTTGCGAGTATGTCCAGTTTAACAATTTGTCGCTTATCTTAATGCTGTCAAATCGCGAACGCCATGTTGTTTTCATAGCCGTCTTAATATTATAATACTGCAAATAATTAAAAATATTTATCGTTATTTTGACTTTATTTTTGACTTTAGCGGAAAAGTCATTATGAACTTTTTTGTTTAAAATTTGATGCTTTAAGAGAAAAAAATATAATATACAGGGGTTTCCATTTAAAAAAATGTTATTTTACTGAAAAAAATCAAAATAACGACTCTCAATTGTTTTTTTTTATTTCTCATTTTTACCAGCGTTAAAAATGCTACTAGTTTGCTAATTCAAACAACTTTGTATTTTCACTAATAACAAAGTTACTAATGGTGGACACTTAATTTGGATAACCCTGTATACCTAATAAGCCCAGCAAATATGGAATCAAAATATTTACATTGGTCGATGTCAAAGCCATGTAGGTATACATACAGATTAGAAATATATGCAGGTAAACAACCGAACGGGCCGTATGGTTTGAGTAACAGTCCTGGAGTTGTCGTAAAAAGGTTAGTTCAGCCTCTAAAAGGTACAGGTCGTAACATTACAATGGATAATTGGTTTTCCAGTGTACCTCTTGCTAGGGACTTATTGAAAGATAAATTGACTATGGTTGGTACGCTCAGGAAAAATAAAAGAGAGATTCCATTAGAATTCACACAGACTGCTTCTAGACCAGAACAGATTAGTATGTTTGCCTTTCAATCAGATCTTACTGTCAGACCTTGCTGTCTTACGTTCCAAAATAAGGCAAAAATGTATTGCTGATTTCATCAATGCACCACGATGACGAGGTTGATAGGGAATGCTTGAAATCTGAAATAATCCTGGAATACAACAGAACTAAATCTGGAGTGGATGTCGTAGACAAACTTTGTGCCCAGTATGACGTGGCTAGAAATAGCCGACGTTGGCCTCTGACAGTTTTCTTTGACATTCTAAATATTGCTGGTATCAACGCACTTTGTCTATTTGCTATGAACAATAATTTTGAAAAACCAAACAGAGAACATTTCCTACAAGATTTAGCTGCAGAGTTAGTACGGCCACAAATAATGAAAAGAATATATATATAGATAATATCCCAAGAAATATAAAGAAAAGGGCTATCGCTTTATTGAACATTGAGGAAACTACTCTAGCAACAGACAAGGCTACTACAAAGAAACAAAAGCATTTAGAAAAATTGTTTGAATATATTTTTCAAAGAAAAAGTTCCAACTATTGTTTTATTTAAATTAAAAAACACAAAAACAGTACAGTACCTCAGTACCCCCACGCGAGTACCTACGTGATTTTCCCCGCGCGAGTACTGGAAGGTTAACCAAGTTTTGGCAAAAATTTGGTGTAAAATAATTCCACATTTCTTGAAGCTTTTGTCTCAGTTCGGTGATTGTACGAGCAGGATGTTGTCGTAAAACCTTTTTCATCTCGTGCCACAAGGTTTCAATAGGTGACAGATCTGGACTGTTAGAAACCCATTTCAAAAGTGGTACATTATATTCTTCCATCCATTTTATAGCCTATTTTGAGGTATGGCACGCTGCAACATCTTGCTGAAACACAAACTCTTGGCCGTATGTCAAACATTCTTCCATCACTGATAAAAGCTTCTAAAATTGCCAAATATTTGTTTGTATTTACATTTCCATCAATAAAATTAAGTTTTCCTACTCCTTTTGATGACATACTGTCCCAGACCATAATGGATGCTGGAAATTTCACTTTTCTCTTCAGACACTCAACATGGAATGCTTCATTCTTTTTGCGAATAACTCTACTGTGACTGTCACCAACACAAACTTCGAATCACGATTATTCTTCTTAATGCTCTTCGGTCGGCATTTGTGATATAACTTTTTTTCACATATCGTGGCTTAATATTAACTGAACCAGTTACGTTATGTCTTCTAACAATATTTCTCACACTGTACCGCGATAAGTCGAACAAAGTTGCAATCTCTGAGTTTGATTTCTCAGAATTAAAAAATTTAATTATCAGTAACCGAATTTTCTCACTAATAACCTTTCCTCTACCCATTTTGAAAACCTTAACTACCCAAAACTATTTTAAACGTATTCTGACAGCTGTCATTAATAAAAACAATTGTCATGGCTTTTATTTTTCACAGCCACCTATGCGTTATAGACGTATTTTGCATTGAAATGAAAATAGGTTGATATGCTGTAATTGCAACATGCGTTATTTCGATGCAGCAAATTTGATTAGGGAGTGATAAAGTTGGTGTTTTCTACTATATATTATCAAAATATACTGTGTACTTAATGAAGCATAATAAGTAAATGATAAAAATTTCAAAATGATTGCACTGCTTTAAAGCCCTTTGACCTTTAATAATGTGTGGATGCACCCTGATGTGCTACGCATTCTCCAACGCGCCTAGGCATGCTTCTGATCAGGTGGTCAATGTCCTCCTGTGGTATCTCATTCCAGGCAACCACCAACTCTTCTCGAAGTGCTTCTAGAGTCTGAGGAGGACGTCGCAAATTGAGCAATCTCCTACCCATCATATCCCACACGTGCTCAATTGGGGATAAGTCGGGAGATCTTGGTGGCCATGGTAACAATGTGACATCATATCATCATGTGGTCGGGCATTATCTTGTTGGAAAGTTGGATCTGCCAGGGTGTCAAGATAGGGTAAAAGATGGGGTTCTAGAACTTCGTGGATATAACGCTGCGCGTTCATGTTACCTCTGATGAAGATTAAAGGTGACCTGGAACCATAAGCTAGAGCACCCCAAACCATAACTCCAACAGTGTGATGAACATGTCTTTCAACGTGTGGCCGGTATGAAAACAAGCCAAAACTTCTCATTCGTCGGTAAACACTTCGCATGCCAATAGGTCTTCCGTGTTCTGCAAACCATTCATTTGCAATGGAGCTGGTAGTGGAGAAACGGTCCCTTAAGGCCAATAATCTTAGGCGGCGATCTTCGTAGATAATGTGTATTGAACAATTGAGTTTACATTTCGAGCAACAACTATAGATTTTGTATGTGTGTCCTAACTATCCAATAGCATTGTAGTTGTAAATAATTAATTTAATTTGTTAAAAATAATATTGGAAAAGTTAGTAATTTTTGCTGTGTTTAAAAACACAATCTAAACGATCATCTTAATTACTTGTAATGCCCAAATCGAAAATGTAAAAAAAATATTATTTTCCAATAAATAATTAAAAATGCATCGAACCTTAAAAATCGAAATATCACAAAAACGGCTAACTATAACGAAAATTAACAGGAGAGCTTTTTTATGTTGAAAAGTGCGAAGAATCAGTTTATTTATTCAAAAAGCAAAAAATTGCACTAAGATTGTATACCAATTTTCACTGTTATACATCAAATATTGTTCGAAATATTTAAAAAAAAACTATTTTAGAAAGTAAATTTAAACACCCTGTATTTCGGAAGCCACGCATTTTTCGACCCATGTTTATATAGACTTTATGCATTAATTTTAAAAGTGCTATCGAATCTTAAAGTTATGCAACAGTAAACTGAAACACCCTTATATTATACTTCCTCTCCTGTTTAGAGAGAAAGTAAAAAGTTATTTCCAACCGACAGCGAAAACTAGCCGAGAACGGTTTTGGTGTGCGGATGCGAGGGCGTCTCTCCAATATTAGCGATGTGCCCTGTGTGCCTCAGTCAGCCACCCTCAACACGCCGAGGACCAACTTGTCGACCAATCGCCGGTCTAGAACAAAAGAATACACTCCCAGGCAAAAGCTGAACAAGTCCGAGCGGCATCGCCGGGTGTACAGCCATTTCAGCGGCCGCGTTTCTGTATCCGCGCCGATTGGGTTTCGACGATAGGGTCTCAAGGTTTGTCACCAACATAGCTACTTATTTTTCCCACGCACACTGAGGCGACGTGATTATAGTGAAGATGTTTGAGGCTAAGGCAATAAGTAATCCGATGTTTGAATGACTAATTGTATTTAAAATTGTTTTTACTGTATACCTTATATATACTAAGTGACATATAAATCCGAACACCCAGTTTAAATGGTTTTATTTTAATAAAAGTTGGTGAATGTATTTATCTTACTGTAAATAACAAGTGAAAAAATTTTCAGCCTTATCAGTTGGACATTCCGGTTTTTATACTGCCTTTTTTTAATTCACTAACGCTCTAAAAATGAATATTTCAGCCGCAGTTAAGAATCAACGTTGGCGGATTTTGGTTCTTGACGTTCTTTACGATCGGTTACGATGCCTAGAGTACGGAGACCTGTACGATTTCGTCAACTTAGTGAGTTTGATAGGGGCCGTATAGTGCGACTTCGGGAAGCTGGACTTTCTTTTCGGGCAATTGCAGTTAGAGTGCAAAGAAGTGTAGACACTGTGGTTAGGTGTTGTCAGGCATGGCTTCGAGAAGGCCGTACGCAAAGAGCAAGGGGCACTGGACGCCGCCGTAGAACAACAGACCGTGAAGATCACCGCCTAAGATTATTGGCCTTAAGGGACCGTTTCTCCACTACCAGGTCCATTGCAAATGAATGGTTTGCAGAACGCGGAAGACCTATTGGTATGCGAAGTGTTTACCGACGAATGAGAAGTTTTGGCTTGTTTTCACACCGGCCACACTGGGTCCTCCCTTTAACTCGAGAATACCGACGTAATCGTCTTGAGTGGTGCAGACAACGGTCACTCTGGGATCAGGAATGGCACAGTATTGTCTTTAGTGAAGAGTCTCGATTTTGTTTAGGCATGCACGATGGTCGTGCCAGGGTTAGAAGGCGACGTGGTGAAAGGAGGAATCCACAGTTTTTTGTTGAAAGACATGTTCATCACACTGTTGGAGTTATGGTTTGGGGTGCTATAGCTTATGGTTCCAGGTCACCTTTAATCTTCATCAGAGGTAACATGAACGCGCAGCGTTATATCCACGAAGTTCTAGAACCCCATCTTTTACCCTATCTTGACACCCTGACCACTTTCCAACAAGATAATGCCCGACCACATGTTGCAAGAGTCACAATAGACTTCTTTCAACATAATAATGTCACATTGTTACCATGGCCACCAAGATCTCCCGACTTATCCCCAATTGAGCACGTGTGGGATATGATGGGTAGGAGATTGCTCAATTTGCAACGTCCTCCTCAGACTCTAGAAGCACTTCGAGAGGAGTTGGTGGTTGCCTGGAATGAGATACCACAGAAGGACATTGACCACCTGATCAGAAGCATGCCTAGGCGCGTTGGAGAATGCGCAGCACATCAGGGTGCATCCACACATTATTAAAGGTCAAAGGGCTTTAAAGCAGTGCAATCATTTTGAAATTTTTATCATTTACTTATTATGCTTCATTAAGTACTTATATAAAATTTTATTGAAATAAAACCATTTAAACTGGGTGTTCGGATTTATATGTCACTTAGTATAATATGGTCGGTTCTTTGTTCAACGAGCAAAAGTAGAGAAACATTTTGTAAATATTTATATTGATTAGAATAGGTGTTATTTTTGAGTGTATTTCGTATAAAGTGTAGTTAAAAAACATGTCCAGAAGAGTTACATTGAATTTGCAAATAAAAGAATTGATTATTTTAAAATATCGATCAGGCATTGAACAAGCAACCATAGCCAAACAGCTGAATTTAAGCCGATCGGTAATTTGCAAAACTATTAACCTGTTTCGCCTCAGAAAATCGTTGGTAAAACTGGTAGACCGCGAAAAAACACACCTAGGATTGATAGGAAACTTAAAACACCTCCTCTTAAAAATACATTTACTACTGCTGCCGACATAAAAGCTCAACTTGAATAAGTAAATGTTGGTGTCCGCACTGTTCGAAGACGTTTAAGGGAGAGTGATTTACCAGCAAGGAGACCATCTAAAGACTCCTTTATTTCCAAGAAAAATCGGACCGCCAGTCTTCAATTTGCTTACGATCATGTGAACTGGTCAGAAACAAGGTGGAATTCTGTATTATTTTCTGATGAAAGAAAATTTAATTTATTTTATGAGTAAGCCGTCCTAAAAAGAGAACCTATGGGATTTAGTTGATGAAAAAATTCTGACTGAACATCCAGAAAAGTTCAAAAAAGCGCCGAAATATTTGAAACAATCGAAGTCGCCTGGAATTCTATTCCAAAAGAAACAATAGATAGCCTGATTGGTTCTATGAGAAAAATATGTCTAGCAGTTATCAAAAATAAAGGTATGCAACCAAGTATTTGCTTCTTTGTATACGACAATTGCTTTGTATATTATTATTATTATTATGATAATTGAGATGAGCAGAGTACACAGTACTATAAGCTCATGCAGTAAATATAGTGTACGGACACATCAAATAGAAAAAAATAAAAAAAGACAGTTCATAGCTATAAAGTTTGTACACTCCTCCAGCTATCATACTGCACTTTGAAGCTATTAACTGAAGTAGCACCAACCACACTTTCAGGTAAACTATTCCAGGTGTTGAATAGGCGGGAAGAAACCACTGTCGGACTGTTGTTTTAAATGGCTCCTTATGCAGTTTGAAGCTGTGTCCGCGTAGATTGCTGCGCGACAGACGGTATAGATGCATGAGGTTGGTGCCCATCAAACCATGAAGCATCCTGAACGTAACTATAAGATCGCCACGAAGTCTTCGCTCAGAGAATGAGGTCAGGTTGAATAATTCAAGGCGATCTTCATAGCTTGGTCTTCGTGCTCCAAAAGGGATACGAGTAGCCCGACGCTGTACTGATTCGATGAGATTTCTATCGCGCAGAAGCACAGTGTCCCATACCGGGCCAGCGAATTCAAGAATTCGCCTCACGAATGCCTTGTAAATGTAGGCGCAAGTGTTGACATCGGATCCTTTGAAAGACCTCTCCAGCATGTATAGAAGTTTCTTGGCTTTTGATGTAACGTGGTGAATATGCTCTGGCCAGGAAAGATGATCGTTGACTACAACGCCCAGATCAGTGTGGCTGGAAACTGCTTCGATGTTGTGGTCAGAGATCTTGTATGTAAATCGCGGATTTGTCTTCCCGAGGTGAAGGACACAACACTTAGTTAGATTTAAGGGTAAAAGCCAACTGACTGACCATTGACAAACAATATCAAGATCTCGTTGAAGCATAGCAGAATTTACGACAGTATTGTAAATCTTGGTGTCGTCGGCATAAGCTGAACATGTGGAGGAAATCAATGCGGGCAGGTCACTTGTATACAGAAGGAACTGCACTGGCCCCAAGACAGAGCCTTGAGGAACTCCACTTGCTACATGATGAAGGTGAGACTGGCTAGCACTGACGCGCACAGAGAAAGTCCTCCCGGTGAGAAAAGCCTTAATCCACAGTAACAACTCGCCTCTTATTCCCATACATTCCAACTTAAACAGAAGCCTTCTATGTGGTACGCGATCGAAGTTTCTCTATTTTTGCTCGCTGTATTTTCTAATAATAATAATTGTTAGCATTGTATATCAAAGCAGAGATTTTATTATTGACTTTGAATTACATGTACCTAATATGAATGTGTAATATGTATGTCATTTACATTTTTAGAAGCTCTGCGTCTAGAAATAAATAACTAACAAAATTGTTGGAACGTGAAAAAAGTCACGGCACCTTCTACCGGTACGTAAAGTTTCATTGCGCTCGTTTTCCATTTTTTTATTTTGTATTCTCGATTCTAAACGCTCTATCCAGTTTCTCTGGACTCCCTTGTCCGCCCATTATGAGAGTGCTGGGTTAGCGGCCGTCCAGGCCTGGCATTTTAATCAGAAAGCCGCCCTGGAAATGCTATTTCGTATATCCGCAGTAAATTCACTCTTTCATTCACTGACTATAATAAATCCTAGGTGAGCTGGTCTAGCTCGTACGGACCTTAATTAGTTCCGTGCATTTTAAATCTTCCCATCGCATAAATTATGCTGCAAGACCTCAGATACAGCCGGCTCTTTTGCACCATGGTGAGGTGAAGTTCACCAGTGTAGATAGATTACACGCAAGTCCGTAAAAGCTCTGCATGATGGGCTGTTCTTGGCGGTATACCAATATTTTGTGGACGCGGGGAAACCAATACGCTCTTAAAAATAATATGATTTTCCCATTCCATCTCTTCCCATTTATTCTTAGCCTTCAGAACAAAATTATCGTATGTGCTTTCGCTGCTCAAATCTTTTAATTTTTTTAATGCTGTTGAAATGAGCCACCATCAAGTCTATTTCTTTCTTCGCATGTGAACTTGCGCAGTATTGATTACGCTCAATACCGAATGCCACCATAACAAATTGAGGAAATAGGTCCAGTTCATGGAGGAAAGGAGAGATCTTGCATTTATTACAGGGTGACTTCGAAGTTGAGTCATTTATTTTAACAGTGAGTAGATCTGATCAAAAGAAATGTTTTTTTCCTTTACCATTTTTCTGGTAAAATTAAAGTAACAAAGTTATAGCCCTTTGGAAGTTTGAGTACCGCCCTGTCTCAACGGATATAATCCGCCTTATCGGTTCATCGCATCGGAAACAAAAAAGCGAAAGAATTTGGAACGATGTTTTTACAATTATTTTATTCAGTTGTATACAGTCAGTGTCAGTCGGTAACGCGTGAGTGAATAGTGGTGTCTGTTGCGTGGTTCAATCGAAATCAAAAATGGCACATATTTACGAAAATGCTGATGCTGATTCTAATTTACGCGGCATCACGGATTTATGCGGATCGGTTTCCCAATCGAGTGCAACCAACCCCTCGTGCCTTTGTTAATGTAGTACAAAGGGCTCGTGAATCAGGTGACTTAAGACCTCACAGGAGAGGGCATGCCGGTGCTCCAAGACCGCACGATCAAATACAGGTCCGCACTGAAATACTTGTCGGTAGGATACATTATAAAACAAGGTAAGATTTTTTTTTTATTTTTACACACATATTTTGGTTTATCTTCCTTCTACAATCATTATCTGAAAATTAATGACTCAACTTCAAAGTCACCCTGTATATCTTCGCCAGGAGCTCCCACTCTTCATCTTCTGTGCAACTGATAATTTCTTCCACGATATTATCATGAAGAAAATAGGTATGTCATCAAATAAAACAATGCACAGTATTGTGAAAGTTTATGGTCATAAGCATTGAAGACGTGAAAAGACTGTAATAGACGCATCTGAGTCTTCATTAGGCTGAAAGAGGCTGATTCATACCACGAAGATATTTATTTTCTGAACATTTTATGCCAGGTGATAATATACTAAGTGACATATAAATCCGAACATCTTGTTGGAAAGTTGGATCTGCCAGGGTGTCATGATAGGGTAAAAGATGGGGTTCTAGAACTTCGTGGATTTAACGCTGCGCGTTCATGTTACCTCTGATGAAGATTAAAGGTGACCTGGAACCATAAGCTATAGCACCCCAAACCATAACTCCAACAGTGTGATGAACATGACTTTCAACAAAAAACTGTGCATTCCTTCTTTCACCACGTCGCCTTCTAACCCTGGCACGACCATCGTGCATGCCTAAACAAAATCGAGACTCATCACTAAAGACAATACTGTTCCATTCCCAGGACCCAGTGTGGCCGGTATGAAAACAAGCCAAAATTTCTCATTCGTCGGTAAACACTTCGCATGCCAATAGGTCATCCGTGTTCTGCAAACCATTCATTTGCAATGGACCTGGTAGTGGAGAAACGGTACCTTAAGGCCAATAATCTTAGGCGACGATCTTCACGGTCTGTTGTTCTACGGCGGCGTCGAGTGCTCCTTGCTCTTTGCGTACGGCCTTCTCGAAGCCATGCCTGACAATACCTAACCACAGTGTCTACACTTCTTTGCACTCTAACTGCAATTGCCCGAAAAGAAAGTTCAGCTTCCCGAAGTCCCACTATACGGCCCCTATCAAATTCACTAAGTTGACGAAATAGTACATGTCTCCGTACTCTAGGCATCGTAACCGATCGTAAAGAATGTCAAGAACCAAAATCCGCCAACGATGATTCTTTACTGCGGCTGAAATATTCATTTTTAGAGCGTTAGTGAATTAAAAAAAAAGCAGTATAAAAACCGGAATGTCCAACTGATAAGGCTGAACATTGTTTCACTTGTTATTTACAGTAAGATAAATACATTCACCAACTTTTATTAAAATAAAACCATTTAAACTGGGTGTTCGGATGTATATGTGACTTAATATATATCACTGTAAGCACAAAATAAAAAAATAACCCCTCCTCTCCTTGAGAAATAAAAGGGTCATTCGGTAATTTTTTAGAAATGAAATAGTCAGTTTTCAAAACATTTCTTAAGAAATGAAAGGGAAATTTTCTCATTCAAACTGAATGCTAACGCGCTGTTTCATAAACATTACGCAGATGGTCATTAAAAGAATATAACATTCTGATTTCTTGTTATTAATTTTACATTCAGACGCGCTGAACAATATAGACACTAGAGCTGATTTTGCTGGGGGGGCCCTGTGACCACCCTTCCTTGGGGGCAATGTCCATTTTGCCATTACTTAAATCCGCCACTGTGACGTCACAAAACCCCAAAAAAGTTGTTGAACTGGATTCAAAGGAGACGGTAAGTATTAATACGAGTATTAATCGATTCGCAGGAAGACAAGAAAGAAGAATTAATTCCATTTATAAATTAGATTTAATATTTTAATCACTTTTAGGTTGTACCCTAAGGGTACAAGAATAGGGTTGTCATCTGCCATCTGTCCGCCAGTCAAGTTTTCACTTTTTATGTCAGAGGCACTGATGTCAACCCCCCTCCCCCGAAGATGAAAAGAACTTCTTCCTGAACATGAAGTTTTTTGACCAGTGTGACCCCCCCAGACACAAATCCTGGATCCGGCGTTGATATCATTGACATCATAGTTAACAAGGACTCATAAGAAAAGTAAATACCGGGAATATACAAGAATAATAAAATGTTTAGTAGATATACGAGGGTGATACTATAATTCGTATAGCAGAAAGTGAATATCTCCATCACTAGCTACTCTAGCATCGCATCGGTACGGAGGCAAGGAGAGACGCGTAGCGTCAGCCACGTCGCGTGAACGTCGGCCGGCGTCGCCGCCGGCTACCCGTCGCCGTTGCCCGGCAACGGTTTTTTCCATTACCATGGCGACGCTCGCGTTACCGCGTTAGATACCGTGCGGCGCGTCGAGCAGCGGAGCAGCAGACGCGATCGCGGAAATGCTGTGTGCAATGGAATACCACGATGACTGCCTAAAATGTCCACAAAAAGCTCGAAATCCAATTTTCGATTAATTTTCAATTTATAATAATAAAAATAATGTATATCTCTTCATACAAAGTTAGTCAATAGAGCAGCTTCACAGGGTGTTTTCAAAGTTGAGTCATTTATTTTAACAGCTTGTAGAACTCGACGGAAGGAGTTGACATACCAAAAATCACGTATATAAAAATTGCATAATAAGAGACTTAGGCCCAATTTCATCAACAACAGTCCGTTATTCTCCACCTATAGGGTAACAGACAGTCAGATACAGCGAATGAGCTTCAAGTTCCAATCAACAAATTTTAGCAACCAATAGCTATGAAATGTTGAAAACAAAATACTGTCAAAGTATGAGATGACTACTTGAAACATTACCAGCTTATTGAATATTAAGAAATTACATATAATTCCGTCAAAATTTTAAGAAATGTTTGTTTTTTGAATTAAATTCATGTTTTAATTATTATTATTGATTTTTCATTCATGTTTATATTATTTTCTTCAATTCAAATGTGATACTGTTTTTTCCTATAAACCTCTTGCAGCCATTAAGCACCTACTTGATGACAGGCTCTACCAAAAGATATTGCTCGTTTCCAAACATTCATTCATTGACTTGCCGTTCATCAGAACCATTAAGCACCTTAGATTGATATTCCCACAAAACCATTGAGGTTTTTTGATATCCATACATCCATAAAGTTGAATATTTTTCGTTGTTCGGAAACTGAACAAACATCCACACTATATTCACAGCGATTAAGAAATTCCCAAATATATGCGTTAAAGCTACCAGCAAACCTAAAACCTGCAGAAAAAAACTACAAATTTGCCATATTTTTCTTTTTTCACGAGTACACATTCTAGGTTATATTTATATTAGACGTTATTTGAATACAGCTGATTATTGCATTTCAAGGAGTGACACATGTGTGGGATCAGTCAACTCTTGGTACCAGTCACAAAACATATATACTCTGAAGGTTTAATTCCATGCTAATCAATCACAACACGGTGACTTGCGTGGTTGTCAGCGGCCATTTTGTGAGGGTGCGACAGGGTTGCCAGATTGTGCATTAATATCCCGTTTCATCCTCCTGGTCCCAGTGGAGTACTTGGTCCATAATATTAATGTTGGTGAAATTGGCCCTTAGTTTACTTTATTAAAAATTATTTATAAAAAATGGTATGTCCACGAATTGAATCACAAGCGTTTTCAGTGCGCTGTTGAAGTTCTTCCAGAGTATGTACTGCTCCATAATGATGCACCAACTTTTTCAAATAGCCATACAGAAAAAACTCGCAAGGCGTTAAATCCGGGGAGCGAGCAGATTTTTGGTATATCAGCTCCTTTTAACGGGTAATACAAGCAGTTATTATAAATGACTCAACTTTGAAAACACCCTGTATACTTGGTCCCACACTCAAGCCTGTATCTTAGTTTTTTAATTATGATTTATTTTCTGAATTAAAGTCTCAACACGACAACGGAAGTATTTTTTAAATTTCCAATTTTCCAAAATATTTTCAAGATTTAAATTATTTTCTACGCTTTCAAATCCAATTTTTTCCAAATTTCAAAACTCAAATTTTATAAAAACATCAAATTAGAATTTTTTACATTATTATTGTATTGTTTTGGTCCCCGAGCAACTTTTCAAGCTAATCAGACTTCTTGAAATTGTTTAATATTAGGTTCAAAAATTTCGTTATGTACAGGTCAGGGTGATAAAAGTGCATTAAAAATTGCGATGCACCCGCCACCACCCCAATAAAATGCCCCCCCAGCTTTTCACCCCTAACAAATTATTTTTTCCATTTTTGGCGTTTTCCTCCGCCGTAACTGGACCAACGGAAATGAGTGACATGGTTTTTCGTGATCTAAATATACTAAGTGACATATAAATCCGAACACCCAGTTTAAATGGTTTTATTTTAATAAAAGTTAGTGAATGTATTTATCTTACTGTAAATAACAAGTGAAAAAATGTTCAGCCTTATCAGTTGGACATTCCGGTTTTTATACTGCTTTTTTTTAATTCACTAACGCTCTAAAAATGAATATTTCAGGCGCAGTAAAGAATCAACGTTGGCGGATTTTGGTTCTTGACATCCTTTACGATCGGTTACGATGCCTAGAGTACGGAGACCTGTACGACTTCGTCAACTTAGTGAGTTTGATAGGGGCCGTATAGTGGGACTTCGGGAAGCTGAACTTTCTTTTCGGGCAATTGCAGTTAGAGTGCAACGAAGTGTAGACACTGTGGTTAGGTGTTGTCAGGCATGGCTTCGAGAAGGCCGTACGCAAAGAGCAAGGGGCACTGGACGCCGCCGTAGAACAACAGACCGTGAAGATCGCCGCCTAAGATTATTGGCCTTAAGGGACCGTTTCTCCACTACCAGGTCCATTGCAAATGAATGGTTTGCAGAACACGGAAGACCTATTGGCATGCGAAGTGTTTACCGACGAATGAGAAGTTTTGGCTTGTTTTCATACCGGCCACACTGTGTCCTCCCTTTAACTCGAGAACACCGACGTAATCGCCTTGAGTGGTGCAGACAACGGTCACTCTGGGATCAGGAATGGAACAGTATTGTCTTTAGTGACGACTCTCGATTTTGTTTAGCCATGCACGATGGTCGTGCCAGGGTTAGAAGGCGTCGTGGTGAAAGGAGGAATCCACAGTTTTTTGTTGAAAGACATGTTCATCACACTGTTGGAGTTATGGTTTGGGGTGCTATAGCTTATGGTTCCAGGTCATCTTTAATCTTCATCAGAGGTAACATGAACGCGCAGCGTTATATCCACGAAGTTCTAGAACCCCATCTTTTACCCTATCTTGACACCCTGGCAGATCCAACTTTCCAACAAGATAATGCCCGACCACATGTTGCAAGAGTCACAATAGACTTCTTTCAACATAATCATGTCACATTGTTACAATGGCCACCAAGATCTCCCGACTTATCCCCAATTGAGCACGTGTGGGATATGATGGGTAGGAGATTGCTCAATTTGCAACGACCTCCTCAGACTCTAGAAGCACTTCTAGAGGAGTTGGTGGTTGCCTGGAATGAGATACCACAGGAGGACATTGACCACCTGATCAGAAGCATGCCTAGGCGCGTTGGAGAATGCGTAGCACATCAGGGTGCATCCACACATTATTAAAGGTCAAAGGGCTTTAAAGCAGTGCAATCATTTTGAAATTTTTATCATTTACTTATTATGCTTCATCAAGTACTTGTACAAAATTTTATTAAAATAAAACCATTTAAACTGGGTGTTCGGATTTATATGTCACTTAGTATACATGTGATACGAGTATAACGTCCAGAAATCTTATTTTCGATTTTTTCGCGATTACAAAACTTCCTCGCCAGTAGGCGTGGGAAGTAAAATGGAGGCGTTGACGTGCGGGTACCGAAGGGAATTTGCCGCGGCACCGGGGAGCTGGAAAGCGCTGGCATAGGGGGGCCGACGTGTCGGGTCGGCGTTGACTTGGGAGTCGAGCCGGGTCGGGTCGTACGTGAGCTCCTTTCCAATCATCCCTCCGGCCTCTGCCTTCACTTCCACTCGCTCTTGCTGCTTTCATGTCTCTCCCCAGCCACTCAGCATTACTTCTGTTTCCAGCTTACGGTGCTGAAATATTAAATATCTCAATCGCGAGTCCAATCTGGAAGGCGGCTGCTGCCAATCCGTCTTGCATACACGGTGGGCCAATTGTGTTTTTCTTACTTGCCGTAAGTATTGTGCAAAACGTTTGCGTTTAGAATCAATATATTCATGAGAAGTTAGCTGTATTAGTTCCCGCTTTTACGAGGGTTGTTTCGAAAATTCACACATTTTTTTCAGGCACATCTGAAAAGAATAATTTACCATTGGAAGCGTTGATCTTTAAGCTACTTATTTAGATAGTCGCCGTTTTTTCTAGACGTGGAATCCACTTTTTCACCCCGGCATCTAGGAAGTCCGCTGCCAGCGGAAACTGCTTCTTGCAAATTTTGGAATTTTGGATTGCCCGTTCAGCTTTTTTCAGCAACCTCAGCAATGTCTACCGCCTGCTCCCGGCTGTCAAGATTTAGCCAATCTTCGTCACAACTTCCTCTTAGATCGACAACCTGCTGCTGTTGGGCTAATAATCAATCGATCACCATCCACTGTGGTTTGCTTAGCATCAAATGCTGCTACTCAAATATTTAACGAGTAAAGATAGTAAAATTCAATAATTTGCAAGCGTTGTTCGTTCGTAAGTCGATTTATGGTTGAATTATAGACCAAACTGAACAAGTTTGACAATGACACAAGACACGATTCACGCGTCATCTGTCAAAAACAGTGTTGCCAAAAAGATACTAGCAAAAAAATCACCCATTACAAAATACAGTGTAGTATAAACCTTTGCTACTCCATAATCCCTTTACCGCCTATGAACCATTTCAGCAGCTAATCCTAGCATCGTTCGCGTAGCGGCGCTCAGTCGCGCCCCCCACTTCCAATTTATCGTTATTTTTCAAGGAAAAATCAACGATCAATTCCGGCAGACGTAATGAGTCGTAAAATTACCGTATCGGAACGCATAAATAATAAAAATGTCTTCGAAGAGGAGAGGCACGTCGCAAGTCGAAGCTTCGCAGCTCGCACTCTCAGTCATTATCGGAAACTGCTTTGCATAAAGATACCGCCGGCGATATTGAAGCCGAATCGAACCGACGCGGCTGAGAACTGTGACGGATTGAGATGTAATAGCGCATACTCTTTTGGCTGTTTTGTCTGGAAGGTTTTGAAGATTCGTACCTTTATAATAATAATAATAATGGATTCGATAATAACGCTTTAAAAACTCAACCAAAAATCTCTTGAGGTACTTCACAAACAAACTGAAATTGATAATCGACTTGATAGTTCGAGCTAAGGCGTTGAACAGCTTTATACCTAGACAATCAGGGGCGTATATACCAATTATATACTTTCTATATGGAACGTATAAATAGTTACTTTGTCGTGTACACAGACCATGGACATCACCGACACTTGGCAGTTTATTAGTATAAACATACACACATATTTCTAAAATTAGTAGTATTGAAATTCTTAAAAACCTCTTTATACACACTGACCTTAAATTGACTATCAAAGGTGCTACTGAATGTAGCTTGGAAGCGGGGGCAGGCGAACCTTCAAAAACGTGACGCCAAGGGCAAACGTGACCCCAATATCGTGGGTTATGCGGCCCTTAACAATCGTGGGGCAAGCGGCTGCCCTAAAATTCAGGCGCAAGCGGCAAGTGGACACTAAAAATCGTGAAGCACACAGCAACAGCCGCCACAATTGTGGGGCAATCGGCCCCCCAAAACTGTGGGCAAGCGACAAGCGCCTCCTCCTAAATCGTGGGGCAAGTCCCCCCAAAATTGTGGAGCAAGCAGAAGCGGTCCCACAAAATCGTGAGGCAAGCAATCCCCCAAAATCGTGGGGTAAGCGCCTCTCCCATAATCGTGGGACAAGGGGAAAGCTCCCTCCAATCGTGAGGCAAGCGGCTTCCCAAAATCGTGACACAAGCGGCCCCCTTAAAATCGTGGGGCTAGCGGCACGCGCCCCTCCCCTAAATCGTTCGGTGGGCGTTCCCCTCCAAAATCGGGGGCAGGCGAACCTTCCAAAAACGTGACGCCAAGGGCAAACGTGACCCCAATATCG
Source organism: Acanthoscelides obtectus (assembly GCA_963669975.1). Lineage (NCBI taxonomy): Eukaryota > Metazoa > Arthropoda > Insecta > Coleoptera > Chrysomelidae > Acanthoscelides > Acanthoscelides obtectus. The sequence continues at coordinate 4,368,485 of CAVLJG010000007.1, read as the reverse complement.
TGGGTTATGCGGTCCTTAACAATCGTGGGGCAAGCGGATACCCCAAAATTCAGGCGCAAGCGGCAAGTGGACTCTAAAAAATCGTGGGGCAATCCGCCCCCCAAAATCGTGGGCAAGCGACAAGCGCCTCTTCCTAAATCGTGAGGCACGTCCCCCCCAAAATCGTGGGGAAGCGGCAAGCGGATCCCTTAAAATCGTGAGGCAAGCGGCAGCGACCGGCCAAAATCTACAAGCCGCCTCCAAAATATCGTGGGGCAAGCCGCTAGCAACCCTTCTAAATCTTAGGGCATTCAGCCGCCCAAAATAGTAAGGCAAGCGGTAAGCGGCTCCCTATATCGTGGGGTAAGCGGCTCCCCAAAATCGTGGGATAAGCGGCCCGCCAAAATCGTGGGGCAAGTGGAAATCTGGTCCCCCAAAACAGTGAGGCAGGCAACAAGCGTGGGGCCAATGGCAAGCACCCCCTCCCAAATCGTGCGGTAGGCGTTCCCTCCCAAAATCGTAGGTCAGACGATCCCCTCAAAAACGAGAGGCCAGGAGTAAGCGTCACCCCAACGTCGTGGGGTACGCGGCCCTTAAAAATCGTGTCGCAAGCTGCTGCCCCAAAATTTAGGGGCAAGAGGCAAGTGGACCCTAAAAAATCGTGAAGCAATCGGCCCCCCAAAATCGTGGGCAAGCGACAAGCGCCTCTTCCTAAATCGTGAGGCACGTCCCCCCCAAAATCGTGGGGCAAGCGGAAGCGGTCACACAAAATCGTGGGGCAAGCGACCCCCAAAATCGTGGGACGCGGCAAGCGGCTCCCTTAAAATCGTGAGGCAAGCGGCAGCGACCGGCCAAAATCGTGGGGCAATCTACAAGCCGCCTCCAAAATATCGTGGGCCAAGCAGCAAGCAACCCTTCTAAATTGTAGGGCATTCAGCCCCCCAAAATAGTAAGGCAAGCGGTAAGCGGCTCCCTATATCGTGGGGTAAGCGGCTCCCCAAAATCGTGGGATAAGCGGCCCGCCAAAATCGTGGCACAAGTAACAATCTGCTGCCCCAAAACAGTGAGGCAGGCAACAAGCGGTTCCCCCAAAATCGTGGGGCAAGCGGCCACCCAAAATCGTGGGTGTTGTTTTAATCTAACTGATTCTAAGTTAGCCATACGTGCATGGGCAAGGTGCGACCACACTATTAGGATAAGGCATTTCGCATAATTTCAAAAATATCCGAAGCGACTATTACCTGTTACTTATCGTAACCTCCTCGTTTGCATAAGTCAGATAGGTCACTGAAATAAGGTATCATTTATTACGTTATATCTATGCAACGGTTTAATTCTCCTCCGCTCTCAAGCGCAAATGGTGTACAGATTAAGAAGGGGAAGCAATGTAAGGTAGATGTTTATAGAAAGAAACGTCCGGTAGCTACGTACCATTCCGTTTCCATTTATGCGATAAGAGCGAAAAAATGGGATGACGGTGTAAAAGGAATGTACCTAGAAATATATTTTGCACTTCAAGATGCTATGAAATCCCAATCAAGGCAACGTTATGGCTCGTACATCGAGATCATTTATTCAATTTCATGATTACCTTGTCAATATCTCCATTGACGTTCTGGCCTAAACATAATATTTTGTTTGTCGTTGGATGACTCTACGTTCAAAAGAAATGGAAGCCAGAGCCGTCAACTTGAAAAAACCCTACCTAATCACGATTTGTCACATCCCTTTTCTTTCAAACCTCCAACGAAGGCGCAGGAAGTATAGAGTCATATCTGACGCCATTTTTCGGCAGGTACGCGAAAAGACACTTATTCCAAATCCGAGGTATACGCAAAGCCAAATCGAAAAATGTAAGGTTCGCTTGATAGCCTCGAAATGTGCGGCTCCATTAGGTCTTCATCTCGGAGCAGCGCTAATTCCAGCACAAGGTCCAGATTGTCCAGCATGTCGTCTAAGAGTAATGGCACATTTCGCGTGTATTTACCGTCGAAACGTTGCTCTCATGATTTATGGCGCATTCACCAGGGAATAAGCTCCATCGCAAAGCTATCCCTCTTTCTTTCAGTGTGTGTTTGTGTGCGTTGACCCTAATAAAAATAAATTATCGGTACATCGCACGGTACAAGGGTATGTGCCGACTGAGAGGGTGCATCAAGATTAGCGATAAAAAATACATTGGAGGCCATTATCACGAAATGGTTGTGTACCGGGCAGATTTTTGGTAAAGACCGCCTGCACTCGACATAGAAATATCGGTTAAAAAATTCTGTTTCAAAATTTCCTAGACAAACCATTTCGAAGGAGAACAACACTCCATAAAGCGTGCTAGATGGATACTGACTAAAATCGCGCATCTATGATCATGGAGTGGGAAACCTTGCCTTGGAATGTACGAGATGCGGTGTTGCCAAGTGAACCAATGAGGCAATGTTACAGAATTTGTAGCGATCCTGACCTTTATTTCGACCTGAATTGGAGCGCCGTTAGGAATCGATCCTAAACGATTCATCTCCTTGGGAGTGGGGCTCTTTTGTCAAAATATGAAAATAAACTCATGCAGTTTTAATAGAACATGCTTTCATGGAAAATTATTGATTATTTTTGATGCACTTGTCTAATTACTTCCAAAAACAGCCCTCTGCATTCGCGACACTATGTTTTTACTTCCCCGCATAAATTTTCAAAAATGAGACTTATGTAAGTAAAAAGAAGTCACTCATTTCGGTCATTCAGCCTAGTGGCCGATGTATACATCTGCCTGTCAACATCACAGTTGCTAGGACTATGGACGTCATTGTCGATTCTGATCAAAATTACGTACCTTCAAGGAAGGATTTGAGTAGTTTTAGAAGTCAGAAAGGGGAGCCCTTTTGCATTAGTTTATAAACACGATCCAATAGGCCTCCACCCTGGATCCTAAGCTTTGAATGACTGATTCGAAAAGTCATTCGTTCTGACTGGCTGCTTGACAGAACGTTCGACTGCGACGTTGCCGAGTTGTGCAAAAAGTTTTTGATAACAAGTAATTGGATCAATGACAGCAATATTCTAATTGAATGTTTATTTTTTCAAGACGATCAACCGCTCTCCCCCCAAATCAGCGCCACCGGTTCTAATTGATGTTTCGCAAAAGATTGCTAGCATCCTAGCTCGGTCAAAACGTCGGATGCGATAATTACAGATTAAATTGAAACTTACTAATTCATAATATTAGTCTGACGCGTAATTAGATGAACTGGTAGCGGAACAGGAAAAATTGCTTGTTTAAGTAAAAACTATAACATAAAAATCTTAATTACACTCCTCTGTGTAGTTCGGCAGCGCTTACAAGTGTAAGAGTCCCCCAACCCCTGACAAATTCGGCCATAAACTCCCCGAATGCCACCATCAGAATCTCGGTCGCTAATATTTTTACGGTCGACGACAGATAACTACGACGACCCGACCGGAGGCGTCGTGCGGCCATTGGCTAGGGCCTTCGATGTTACTCGCCGCGTAATCGCTTCCGCTCAAATTTATCCTAGGTCCTGCTGCAGGACGTGGACCACAGGAAGTTGTAAAATAAACTATGGTCACTCCGCAGGATGGGCTTTTTTCGATCTATCGGACGACGGAAACAGAAATGGCCAGTGCAATCCTCTAGCGACGGATTGAGCAGAAAGCCTGTGATCTGGAGACAAGATATACGCAGAGAGGCAGAATTAAGGCAATACGGATAGAACCGCTGAATTAAGTTACGCGTTAATGTAGAGTTCAGTGTATTTATTCCCGTACAAATTTTGATATTGTCAAATGAGATTTCCGGGGCCGTTCTACAATGTATACAATGTATACAATGTATATAACATTATATACATATACAATGTGTATAATGTATACAATGTATGCAAAGTATACACATTGTTGTATAGTTTTGGTGATTATTGATGGATAAAGCTCGTCTAAGGGCAGATCTGAATTTTTAGGTTACACTAGGTAATCCTTCTCAAAGTATATTTAATAATTTTATTAATGTGGGTTCAGTAGATTTATACCCATAGAAGTTTTGATATTCTCAATAGAGATTTCCGGGGACGTTCTACAGTAATTATAAAATCACCTTTTCCAATTCTTTAATATACTCTGAGAAGAATTACCTAGTGTAAGCTTAAAATTCAGACTTGGCTTTAGGCACTAATCACTAAAACTATACACAACAATATATATTGTATACATTGTATACCTTGTATACATTGTATACATTGTATACGCATTGTTTTTTTATATTTAAGCGTTTATGCGTATATTTTAATTATCTGCGTTTCGATGTAAACAATGCATATACAATGTATACAATGTATACAATGCATACAATGTATACAATGTAGACAATGTAGACAATGTATACAATGTATACAGTACAATGTGTAGAATGTATACAATGTGTACAATGTATACAATGTATACCGTGTACATTGTATACATTGTATACACGTATACATTGTATACATATATATACATTGTATACATTGTATACGCATTGTTTACATCGAAACGCAGATAATTAAAATATACGCGTAAACGCTGAACTGCGTGTATTTCGCGACAATAAGCAAATCGTTCTCAAATAATGTTTGTCTGATAAAAGAACGTGGCTAATTAAACGTATGGTTACTGAAATCACAAGAAAAAATAAAAAATAAAATACATTGTATCCATTGCATTTATTGCAAACATTGTATGCATTGTATACATTGTATACATTGTATATAACAACAAGTAGTATATATATATATTGTATGCATTATATACATTGTATATATTGTATACATTGTATACATTGTATACATTGTATACATTGTATACATTGTGTACATTGTATACGCATTGTTTTTTTTTACATTTAAGCGTTTATGCGTATATTCTAATTATCTGCGTTTTGATGTAAACAATGCATATACAGTGCATACAATGTATACAATGTATACAATGTATACAATGTAGACAATGTAGACAATGTATACACTGTATACAATATATATATACAATGTGTAGAATGTATACAATGTGTACAATGTATACAATGTATACAATGTTATACAATGTATACAATGTATACAATGTATACAATGTATACAATGTATACAATGTATACAATGTATACGTTGTATACATATATTGTATACATTGTACGCATTGTTTACATCGAAACGCAGATAATTAAAATATACGCGTAAACGCTGAACTGCGTGTATTTCGCGACAATAAACAAATCGTTCTCAAATAATGTTTGTCTGATAAAAGAACGTGGCTAATTAGACGTATCGTTACTGAAATCACAAGAAAAAATAAAAAAATAAAATACATTGTATCCATTGCATATATTGTATACATTGTATATATTGTATGCATTTTATACATTCTATACAGTGTGTACATTGTATACATTGTATATAGATTGTATATACATACAAAAAATCGTTCTCAACAATTGATCTACAGAAGGACGTGCCTAAAAAGACTTATGGCTACTGAGTTCACATAACAAACTCAAAATAAGATATGCTACGGTATGAAAGAATTTCATCTTTTATCTATGTGATTTTACTTAGAAGACAAAAAATATGATTCGACGACCTACTCGTCAGCCTGCAACTCCAGCGCACATAAACAATCAATGTCAAAGGAATGTCTGTCACCCCGCACAGCAATTGCTCAAATATTCGGCAACATCATGTCGAGATTTCCTTACGGCACTAAAAAATATATGACAGGGATGGAAGCTAAGCAGCAGAACAACCCCGAAACATTTTGGGGTGCACCTGAACGTGCGGGGCGCTGGTATTTTTTACCCTCTTGCGGTTCACCCAGCCTAATGAAATATACAACGCTTCCCTTTAGACAAAGTGGACGCATGAAAATATTTGAGTCCGAAAAATTGCTGGTGTTCCGACGAACAAATCTCGACGATATAAGACCGGGTGAAGGTCGGGAAGTCGGGAACAGTGGCGCGGGTGCAGGTGACAGGAAATGCTGTCTACGAGAACGTGCGTTGTTTTCCTTTTCATATCACGATGTCAACGAGGGTACTCTTCAAGCATGGATATCAGCTTGAACGTTATTTCTGTTACAGATTTATAGGATCCTTTCCAACACAACCCGTGAACAATCAACTATACTAAGTGACATATAAATCCGAACACCCAGCTAAATGATTTTATTTTAATAAAAGTTGGTGAATGTACTTATCTTACTGTAAATAACAAGTGAACAAATTTTCAGCCTTATCAGTTGGACATTCCGGTTTTTATACTGCTTTTTTTTAATTCACTAACGCTCTAAAAATAAATATTTCAGCCGCAGTAAAGAATCAACGTTGGCGGATTTTGGTTCTTGACGTCCTTTCCGATCGGTTACGATGCCTAGAGTACGGAGACCTGTACGATTTCGTCAACTTAGTGAGTTTGATAGTGGCCGTATAGTGGGACTTCGGGAAGTTGGACTTTCTTTTCGGGCAATTGCAGTTAGAGTGCAAAGAAGTGTAGACACTGTGGTTAGGTGTTGTCAGGCACGGCTTCGAGAAGGCCGTACGCAAAGAGCAAGGGGCACTGGACGCCGCCGTAGAACAACAGACCGTGAAGATCGCCGCCTAAGATTATTGGCCTTAAGGGACCGTTTCTCCACCTCCAGGTCCATTGCAAATGAATGGTTTGCAGAACACGGAAGACCTATTGGCATGCGAAGTGTTTACCGACAAATGGGAAGTTTTGGCTTGTTTTCTTACCGGCCACACTGGGTCCTCCCTTTAACTCGAGAACACCGACGTAATCGCCTTGAGTGGTGCAGACAACGGTCACTCTGGGATCAGGAATGGAACAGTATTGTCTTTAGTGACGAGTCTCGATTTTGTTGAGGCATGCAGGATGGTCGTGCCAGGGTTAGAAGGCGACGTGGTGAAAGGAGGAATCCACAGTTTTTTGTTGAAAGACATGTTCATCACACTGTTGGAGTTATGGTTTGGGGTGCTATAGCTTATGGTTCCAGGTCACCTTTAATCTTCATCAGAGGTAACATGAACGCGCAGCGTTATATCCACGAAGTTCTAGAATCCCATCTTTTACCCTATCTTGACACCCTGGCAGATCCAACTTTCCAACAAGATAATGCCCGACCACATGTTGCACGAGTCACAATAGACTTCTTTCAACATAATGATGTCACATTGCTACCATGACCACCAAGGTCTCCCGACTTACCCCCAATTGAGCACGTGTGGGATATGATGGGTAGGAGATTGCTCAATTTGCAACGTCCTCCTCAGACTCTAGAAGCACTTCGAGAGGAGTTGGTGGTTGCCTGGAATGAGATACCACAGGAGGACATTGACCACCTGATCAGAAGCATGCCTAGGCGCGTTGGAGAATGCCTAGCACATCAGGGTGCATCCACACATTATTAAAGGAAAAAGGACTTATTATGCTTCATTAAGTACTTATACAAAATTTTATTAAAATAAAACCATTTAAACTGACATCGAACACCTGTTAAAGCGAACTTTCAAATTGCTATGGGTGAAAAATTTCGCAAAATTTAGTAGCGCAAAAGTCATGGAAAATTCTGACCTGGAGTACCATTTTTTGTAGGAATGTTGCCGAAACGCTAATAGATATAGTACTAATAATCTAGTGGTTGAGATGGAATAACTTTATTATTTGCCATTAAGGCTACGGGTAAGGCATGGAAATGATGTATCTGGACTTCATCCGTTTAGTTCCTCTATTATACATGTTCGTAACTATTTTTTTTTTTGTAAGTTTAACTTGAACATGCAGCTTCCGTCCGTTCGATCAAAAAATACCAACCATGGACAACTATTTTGTGCTTTTCGGCGACTAATCAGCATGGCCTAGGTTTGGTCTTTGGGTCAATGAACGAAAGCGTAGCAACTATCTTCTATCCAAGATATAATATCTGTGACGCTGTCTTATTTCGATCGGGTCTAACTTGTGCTGAAAATAATCCTTTACGAACCGATGAACAGTATTTCAGCAGCGATCCACTTGAATTGTCGGAGTGATTTTTCCGTTTCATTACCATACCAACATAGAGAAAACATAAGCAATCGCAGTTACCCTTAAAAAGGTCTACTCCACCCTGCCACTGATGTTCTGTTTTATTAAAGCTATCCCGTCTGATTTATAGGAGTAAAAATGAAACGGGGATTCTTTCCCTACATTGCTAACATATCTAAAGAAGCGGAAAGCCGGCAGCGTTTCGCTGCCGTCCACTGCGCTTGGTTATCCTAAATTATTTGTTAAGCCAGAGTGCTTTGCATCGCAAGCACAGATTACAAGAATAAAGTAGTGTTAGTAGTCAATCATTGAGATTTTTTGAGGCGGAGGTGCGCATAAGGGCAGCGAGGTTTGAAATTATTTATTACAGCCTGAATGTCTCTTTGTCTATAGCAATCAATCCGACTAAAATATATAATATAAAGATAGGTCCAAAAATAACAACTTTTTTTAAAAATCGGTTTGTCCTAAATATCTTGATAGGCTTTCAGTTGATTTTTTTTTAATTTACCAGTGTTATCAAGGGCGGTAAGGGACTAATTTAGCCCCGATTGGATCCAGTGGCGTCCCGGAAAACACCCTAACCAATATCTTTGACAAAAAATGTGTGAGCCACTATCTCGCAAGATAAAAAGTAGAAAGCACTTCATTGCATGTCCCTGGGACAATAAAATAATAGAACATTTAAACCACCAAACTAATGGAGCAAATAACATTAGACGAAAGTCATCTCTTGAGTTTTTTCGCGCATATTTAAAGCTAATTTTGATGGAACAAAATAACATAAAATAATCGCATAAGTTATAATTTATAACACCAATGCCTTGAAAGTAAAATAATATTCGTAATCTTAAGAGGTGATTCCTTGCATGATTCTAAGCAAAAAAGTCCATTATAACTTGTGACCGAAAATCAATCGTTTTTGAGGAAAATGAGTCGTAAATAATTAAATTTTCTCAAACATTTGGCAACGCTGCAACGCAACCGCGATACGAGGGCGCTTTGTTGAAAACAGTGCCGGATTAAGATAGCGCGGGGCCTGTAGCAAATTCTGTCAAGGGGCCCTTGGTTTGCTTTAGGTTCTTTAGGGTATTAAATAAAACGAAATTGTTACAGATAAACTTTTCCGGATCTAATATGGGCAGACTTAGACATAACACTTCTTGAAGCAAATCATTCAACAAAGTGAGATGATTAAGACGTTCTTCGCCCATCGTGTTCCTTAATTAAGTTTTAATACGTTTTAATGTTGAAAAAGAATGTTCGCCCCTGCAGTTAGTGATCATGATAGAGACAAGTAAATACACAAGGTAATACCTAAGTTTGGGAAACACGATTCTAAAGAGTTATATAATAAAAGTTTGTAAAAAAGATGTTCAAGAGGCTCCTGTTTCTTGCTGTCAATAACAGTACACACACTGACCATTCTTGAGAATTTTTCTAAAATCTTTTCTGTTGTAAGAATGCTTTAAAAGTAAAATAATATTCGTAATCTTAAGAGGTGATTCCTTGCATGATTCTAAGCAAAAAAGTCCATTATAACTTATGACCGAAAATCAATCGTTTTTGAGGAAAGTGAGTCGTAAATAATTAAATTTTCTCAAACATTTGGCAACGCTGCAACGCAACCGCGATACGAGGGCACGTTGTTGAGAACAGTGCCGGATTAAGATAGCGAGGGGTATGTAGCAAATTCTGTCAAGGAGCCCTTGGTTTGGTTTAGGTTCTTTACGGTATTAAATAAAACAAAAATGTTACAAATAAACTTTTCCGGATCTAATATGGGCAGACTTAGAGATAACACTTTCAATAACGACTTCTTTAAGCAAATCATTCAACAAAGTGAGATGATTAAGACGTTCTTGGCCCATCGCGTTCCTTAATTCATTTTTAATACGTTTTAATGTTGAAAAAGAATGTTCGCCACTGCAGTTAGTGATGATGAGAGAGACAAGTAAATACGCAAGGCAATATCTACGTTTGGGAAACACGATTCTAAAGAGTTATATAATAAAAGTTTGTAAAAAGGCTGTTTAAGAGGCTCCTGTTTCTTGCTGTCAATAACAGTACACACACTGACCATTCATTCTTGAGGATTTTTCTAAAATCTTTTCTGTTGTAAGAGATTTTAGCTGCCTAAAAACAACAAAAACACTAGTAATCTTGTGATACGCTTTCATACGTTTAGTTATCAATAATGACAATAAACACCTGAACGTTTCGTTTTTTACTTGAAACTGTAGTGACATTAGAATCAAGTAATAATATGCCATCGACTACTTTTTGGTTGGAACACGACGACCCTAGGGTATTGTTGCGTCTTGTAGAACTTCGGATTTCACTGTTTTTCCACTTGAAACTTATAGAGGGAATTATTTTACATCATAAAAAGTGTGAATGCATGAAATTTTTTTCCCAAAACACTGTATCTTTTAGCAGTTATTTCTCCCATTATGTCCATCTACCATATGACGCTGACGTCTGAAAATATGTCATATATGTGAGGCGCTTGCCTGCGGTGTTGCCGGATTGGGCTCTCTAGGGAAAAATATAATAAGTGGAAAATTGATATACATTTATATTATTGAAATACAAAAACAAAAAACTGAAACAAACAACCGTAGTAAAATTAAAAGTGATTCTTACTAAGTATAAAACAAAAAAATTACAAACAGCAGTAAAATAAAAAGCAATTCTAAGTGATTATAAAAAACAAAAAATTAAAACAGTCATAAAACAAAAAACAATTCCATTTAATTATAAAAAACAAAAAATAACAAACAGTAAAATAAAAAGCAATTTGGATGGAACGAAATTGTTCGGTTTATTACGGTTTTTACTTTTTGTTTTGTGTTGTCACTTAGAATTGCTTTTTATTCAACATGGAATTGTTTTTTTTTGTTTTATTACTGTTTTTATTTTTTGTTTTTTACAATTATTTATAATTTATAATTTTTTAGCTTACTACTGATAATTTTTTTATTTATACTTATTAGGAATCGCCTTTTATTTTGCTACTGTTGTTTGTTTCAGTTTTTCGTTTTTGTGATTCATTAATTAATATACATATGTATATAAATTTTCAACTTTTCATATTTTTGCCTAAATGCGGAGCTCAATCCGGCAACACCGCAGGCAAGCGCTTCTCATATATGACATATACACAAACGTCTAAGTCATATAGCAGATAGATGGCGGTGGAAATAATGATGAAAAGAACAGCTAAAAATACAATGTTTTGGCAAAATTTTTTCATGAAAAGCGTGCTTCATCCACACTTGTTTTGTTTCTAAATAATCTATCAGACTACCCACTAAAAATTTTAAGAGAAAAAACAGTTCTACAAGACGCAACAGCACCCGACCCTAGATCGAGAGGACTGGCTGTGATTTTAACTTTGGCTAGAACATGATACAGCTAAATTAGGAGCAATTGCTGTCTCTTCAACATTGCGTCATGTTTAAGGCATGCCAGATATTTTACGCTGCTATCTAAATTAATATTTTTTTATTACGGTCAGGCAGGCGTTGGAGCGCGGGGCCCCCAAATTCGCGGGGCCATTGGCATTTGCTACTCTTGCTACGTGGCTAATCCAGCACTGGTTCAAAAAATATGCCTTGAATTATTGAATACTTCTACGCAATTTTTTGTGGCTAATATTTTTCATTTAATAATGCTTTCAGTACAGTACATTTACTTAAAAAAATGACAGAACTTACCGGTACGTAGCGATACACACCACCAATTCCGACGATTATCAGTCACTTACGATGCGCTGCACGAAAAAACATCCGTAAAACACATAGAGTTATAGTTAAATGTATTAGTATAGTCGAAATCACGAAAGATGACGATTACGTCATCATTTTAGTCTGTAGTAAAGACAAACGACAGCGATTTGTGAATATGTTTAATGAAGTTTCAGATATGCTAGACAGAGACAAACAGAATTTTATTGTCTAAACAAACTGTATTGCTAATATGCATATATCCGACAAAGATAGACGATGTTTTCATGTTGCATGATCGATCATATTTGAAAGATGAATAGTTAGGTTATGTTAAAGCAGCTTATGTTGTTGTCGAATAATACTTTGGTCTTTGGTGTTGCTGTCTTAAGGTATTCTGATCATAACTGTTTTTTTCAAAACAAAAACTCCGCACTAAGATTATTATAACTCAAAACCATGAAATAAAATGAAAACAAAAATAATCAGTGTAATAACCTATCTTCCCAAATCATAACATAAATTTGTTGTCATTATTCCTGATATCGTGATTTTATCATCGACGTACGTCCAATGATTACTTCAGTACAATTTATGGTATGACGTAATAGTGAACTTTCGTGATTCTGACTATAATCACAATAATGTTTTTCGGTTTCCACTCAAACTTCACGATGTCTTTCGCGATTCTTAAAATTAGGCACTACACTCCCTGTGTCGACAAGTCTTTGGGATACTTCGAATGTGCTTCTACTAGCTGGTAGCCTTCGATCAAGAAAACCTTCTTCGTAAATGCACCTAAATAATAAACATACCGTGATACTCGCGTACCGAAAACATCTCTTCCGTATCAAAATGCACGCACTGATACAGTAATACATACCGAATAATAAATTGCGATTTCAATTCGGGTACACATTACTTGCATAACGTATGCAAGAAACTGTCAAAGTCAAATAATTTTTTCCGGATATAGGTATTTATTTTTTGTGCCTACCGACACGATGACACGATGCAGTGCCGGCGAACTACGACGTTGCCAGTTGTGCGAGGGATTTTGTTTGTTTGATTTTCTTCGGAAAATTATATTTAAGCAAGAACATTATTTTGCTAGAGACATTTAATTAATAAATAGATGAATCGATACATTTTACGCTATTAGACATATGAATTTGAATTATTAAGGTGCCAAATTAACTTTTCTCATGACTAAAAAGAAGTAAGTTTAGCATTGTTTTGCTCCGAAACGAACTTTTTTGCTTAGAATAATGCAAGGAATCACCTCTTAAAGTAACGAATATTATTACCTAACATCCCGTATACGAGGCTTGTTCAATTGAATCCCACCTTTGGTCAGGTTAGCCTTGGAAACAATTCTATTCACTTAAATGACGTTTTGCCATGTTTGTTGCGTTTGTAGACGTCACACTGATCAGTTCCTGTCATTTGAATTTGACTGCGATGAAGTTCCGTCCTCGTCGAAGTAAATATTTAGAATACATATTGTAGTACCCTCGTAGTTGTACTAAACCGCGCACGCAGCGAAGGAAAGCGGCACCGCGCCCCTTCCCCCTACCTTCCACCCCTCTGGCCGCCTATAATCGTTCATCTTCTTCAAAGCCAAGTTGTTGCAACGATCGGGTGATACATAGGAAGCGAGGGAGCTATTTACTTCGACGAGGACTTCACATAATTAAGATCGAACACCACTTGCAGGTTATTTTCGTTTGATCATGTAATTCTAAGTATTGTGACCTATAAATGGAGCTTGTTGTTAACAATCCGTCCGAATTGAATCAGCGTGCGATCATTCATCGTTTGTGTGCTAAAGGTCTGTAACCATTGCAAATTCAAACGCGAATGCAAGCAGTGTACGGAATCGCATGTTTTGCATATCCAACTGTCAAGGAATGGTGTCGAAAGTTTGAGAGTGGAAGAGTGGGGACTCGTGATTAACTTTTTATTTAACCATGAAGGACCATTGCTTGTAGAGTCTAAAGAACCTAGAGCCCATATCAACGCATATCTTTGCACTTTTTGCGTTTTAGTCAGAAGAAGTACAAAATGTCGTAAAAGAATGCTTCAAGCAGCAGCCATAAGAATTCTTCAGGCAGTGTATACATCGATTGGTGAAGCAATCAGATATGTGCCTTATTTTTAATGATAATTATTTGTAAATAATAAATTTTTTCTTAGCCAAAGATGGGCTTCAATTAAACAATCCTGGTATTTACATCTAATTTTCTTTCATACATAATCATCTAGGACGTATCCCAGCGCGAGGAGAGCTCTTGCATCCGTGAGCGTTCCTGGTAGATTGAACGCAATCCTGGTCCTGCTAGGCGTTGCAAGCAACAGGACGCCCATTTGGCGGCTAATAGGAGGAGCCAGCAGGATTTCCCACTATAACGGGGATAACCTGCGCCGGCGCGATGCGATCAACTGTTGCCAGATTGTGATGAAAGTCCGCGATATAACGCTACTGGTTGATGTCAATCTTTGGCCGCTTGGGGTACAGGAACCAAGTGAAATAACAGAAATGTATCGCAAACATTCTTTGTCAAAATGTATACGTTTTCCAACACATAACATATCAGTATTATACAGGGTGACTTTGAAGTTGAGTCATTAATTTTCAGATAATGATTGTAGAAGGAAGATAACCAAAATATGTGTGTAAAAATGAAAAAAAAATTTTACCTTGTTTTATAAAGTATCCTCCCGACAAGTATTTCAGTGCGGACCTGTATTTGATCGTGAGGTCTTGGAGCACCGGTATGCCGTCCCCTGTGAGGTCTTAAGTCACCTGATTCACGAGCCCGTTGTACTACATTAAAAAAGGCACGAGGGGTTGGTTGCACTCGATTGGGAAACCGATCCGCATAAACATGTGCCATTTTTTATTTCGTTTGAGCCACGCAACAGACACCACTATTCACTCACGCGTTACCGACTGACACTGACTGTATACAACTGAATATAATAATTGTAAAAACATCGTTCCAAATTCTTTCGCTTTTTTGTTTCCGATGCGATGAACCGATAAGGCGGATTATATCCGTTGTTGCCAAACACGAGCACATAATATTATTATTGAGACAGGGCGGTACTCAAACTTCCAAAGGGCTATAACTCTGTTACTTTAATTTTACCAGAAAAATGGTAAAGGAAAAAAACATTTCTTTTGATCACTGTTAAAATAAATGACTCAAATTCGAAGTCACACTGTATAATAGTTATTCAAGTCTTTTTGGATCCGTTAGTAGTAGAGCCCTGTGACCGTTTCGCCCTTCTCCAGGTAGCCGATTTAGATCACACCTTGTGAATCCCAGGAATCGGTGGCCATCACCTTTCCGGCTGATAGGACGGCCGTCGCCTTCGGTCCACGTTTGCCGACTATTTTCACTGCTCCTTGGTCTCTGATGTGTAACAGTGAATCCAAGTTTCGTCTACAGTCAGAAATGACGCAGGAACTCCTCGGATTCCGCTTGAACAGCGTCAAACACTGCTCTGAAGTGGTCTCACGGTTGCGCTTGTTGTCCAGAGCGAGCAAATGCGGCAGCTTTGTCATGCGCAATATTTCGTGCAGGTTATGACCTGCGCGGACTTTTGAGATGCCTACTGTCTCAGCTAGCTCGCGCGTCTGCCAATACGAGGTCGTGGTTTTTTGTCACGGCCGACCACGTTGACTCTCGTTAAACCAATTTTTGACGATGGCCATCGAAGAAGAGCCACCGTACGCAGCATCCAAGCGCTGTTTGATTTTCCAAAAACGACCGACCGATATCGCTCTGTTTCCAGACGCGGTCAAAACAAAACTACGAGTTCAATTCGGCTGAAATTGGACAAGACGATAGTAACTTTCGTTTGCGATAGTGGCGCCACCGTACGGTGAGCCTAAGTACCTGTCGGTCCGCCCTCGTAGATGCGTAGTCAAATTTCTCTAGTTCCATCCGACTCAGTATGGTGTGCTGGACACAGTCATATAAATATGCATGAGAAAATACTTAATAGAGCCATTGGCCTGTAGTTTTTTTAAATCTAAAGGACCAGCATTTTTTAATATGACAGTTGCTAATTTTAATGCAGATGGAAAAGTACCTTTAATTACTGAAGCATTGATAATCTGGTGCAATAATAATCCAAGCTCAAGCAGTTCAAATATTTGATCGAAATGCCCTTACCATGTATCCGACATTTAAATAATGCGTATATCATCCTCTCACATCTCCGCTAGCAATGTCTCAACATCGAGTTATTTATTAGGTTACGGATTTTTCGGGGTAGCAGCTCGGCAACGCCGCATTGCGCCGGTAGCCCTGCGATACCCTGTGCGTAGACCGGATTCAATATCCTGAAACCGCGGGTAGATGATAAATTTTTCAACGGGAGCCGATTTGCTTCCCACCTGGACGAAAATTCCTTTTAGCGGGTCTAATTAATGTATACACAACGTAATTTTAAAAATCGGAGCACGCAACAAGAAAGCAGGGCTGCTAGCGATCCAAACATACAGGGTGTTATAAAAGTTGGAATTTTCCTTTTTCACCTATGAATTATTGACAAAGCTAGTGAGTAGCCAAACATAAGTGTAAAAACAAAAAAGTGTTTTTTTGTGAATAAGATACAACCCTTGATCAAAACAAACGATACATTCAATCCGTCAATATACAAATAATAATAATATAATAATAAATTGCCCTCGCGATCACCAGACTTGTCTGGATTTTGATTTGTGGGGACGGTTGAAGGACATCGTGTTTCAGATTAAACTTACAACTAGAGAAGATATGAACCTACAAGAGCCAAAATTGAACTGCAGTTTTGTCTACCCATGAGAGGCTTCTGGAATGCATAGAGCGTGATGCTCAGCATTTCGAGCATTTGCGAGGACATTAAAAACCTTTCTTTTTTTAATCGGTCCGTTTTAGGGCC
The DNA here is from genome assembly GCA_963669975.1 of Acanthoscelides obtectus. NCBI lineage: Eukaryota > Metazoa > Arthropoda > Insecta > Coleoptera > Chrysomelidae > Acanthoscelides > Acanthoscelides obtectus. The sequence continues at coordinate 4,351,789 of CAVLJG010000007.1, read as the reverse complement.
ACAACATAATAACAAACACAAATTCCAGAAAAATTTGTTTAAAAAATAAGAATTTCCGTATAAAATTTTCTTTGTCCTGAATTGTAGGTTAGGAAAAAGTTATCGAAATGCAATTTTCGCGCGAATGCTTACAGATCATTGATTCCCAACGTGGTCTATATCGACCCCTAGGGGTCTATGACAACCTGCAAGGGGTCTACGTCAGCGAAAAAAAATTTGGGGATCCATGAAGTGAATATGGGGGTCCACGATAGTGGATCTCAACACATACACTGATAGTACCTATTTACTTACATTATACTATCTTATAATATCAAAACATACATTATTTATAAAAGTATCTATGAAGTAAAAAATTTATTATATATGTTTATAAAATTGTGTAAGTTGTAGGATGTTGGTATTCGCTTTGTGGTAGCAATACATGTAACTTGTAAAAACCTGAGAGTCGCAGTCTCAGAGCTTCGCTACCTTGCACTGACTTGTTCAATTCGTCACTCTATAAATACGAATGTGGGACAAATACGTTTATTCGTTTCCTGAATCTTGAAAAGGAAAGTGCTAAGAAAATATTTTAAAAAATATAAACAGATAGTATATCACACAAATTATAGTGAGTCAGTGTTATTTTGTTTGAGAGTGCTGGAGAAAAGTAAGTACATTATTTTTTATTAAATTTTAGTTTTGTACTCGTAGTTAGCAAAGATAGATAAATTACGCCAATCGTGACTTTAGTTATTAGTAGTTAAATATTCAATCATGCAAAATTACACGAGTACTCCTCACTAGTTTCTTTTTGAAAGTTTTAGCAATCGGTAATATAATTACAGTGCAATCTCCGTAATTCGAGCTAATTGTTGCAATAAGATGTTCGAATTATGGAATGTTTTCGGAAAAATCAAAAAATATTTTTAATATACAGCTGCTGGATTTTTTGTCTTATTTAAATAATTTAATTTTGCCCATGGTTGACTGATGCCATGTCCGACTCTAAAAAGAAATGTAGACAGTACAGTGTTGATTATTTGAAATTTGGCTTCATTCCATCATTGCCGGACAAACAATCGCCTATGTGCCTTTTATGCAACAAAGTTTTGGGCAATGACGCTATGAAACCATCTAAACTGCAAGATCATCTGAGAAGATGCCACCCTGATAAAACAGAGAAAGCTTTGAAATACTTTCAAACACTCAAAGATAAATTTCAGAAGAGACCTACACTGGACAGGATGTTCGCTTCGACGTCACAAAGAAATGATGATGGTTTGCGGGCGTCTTACAATATCTCGTTACTTATAGCAAAATCCGGAAAACCGCATACTATCGGAGAGAAGTTAATTTTGCCAGCCGTTGAAGAGGTTTTAAAAACTGTTTTACACAAACCTGCATCTGATATCATTAAAAGAATTCCCTTAAGCAACAATACTGTTGAAAGACGTATTGATGAAATGAGTTCTGATATTAAAAGCTTCTTATGTAATTATTTGCAAACGACCCATTTCTCTATACAACTGGACGAGTCAACTTTACCTGATGATGCGGCATTATTATTGGCATATGTTCGTTTTATTATGAATCCAGAAATCTACAAAGAACTGCTCTTCGCAAGAACTTTGATAACCAACACTAAAGGTGAATCAATATTTCAGGTTTTGAAGGATTACTTCATTGAAAAAGCAATTCCTTTATCAAATATAATATCAGTAGCTACAAATGGAGCACCTGCCATGGTTGGACGTTATCGTGGATTTATAAGCTATTCAAAACAAAATGTGTCAGGGGTGTTAGCAATACACTGCGTCATCCATCGACAACATTTAGTTGCTAAAAATTTGAGTGTTAGATTGCATGAATCACTTCATTTAGTCATTGATGCAGTAAACCGAATCCGAAGCAACGTGTTGAATACGCGGTTATTTGCGCAGTTGTGTGAAGAAAATGACGAACACTTTCATCAATTACTCCTTCACACTGAAGTACGCTGGCTGTCGAAAGGCTTATGTTTGACAAGATTTTTTGCACTTTCTGAGACTATTTTAGAATTTCTGGATACTAAAGATAAAATTTTAAAAGAAAATTTAATGAAGAGGAAAACAGACATCGCCTATTTAACAGATTTGTTTACAAAATTTAATATGGTTAATTTGCGACAGTTTAAATTTGATTAAAACAAAGTCCAACTTATCAGCGTTTCTTGCCAGAGTTAAACTAATGAAGCAAAATATTGGACGGGGAGAATTTTCTCAGTTCTCCAATTTGTCACAGACAAGCATCCAGGAATACGACGTTTCAACTTACGTTCAACATTTAAAATACAAAATTTTATTTTGTGTAGTTTTAATTTAAATTCAATTAATAAATGTATAAATTAACATGTGTTTTTACTTTAAGCTTTCAACACTACACTTCACTACAGTTAGAAATTTACAGGAAATCAATATCAGGTAAGTAGGGGAAAAACGGAAAAACATGGCAAGGGGTCTACGACACTAAAAAGTTTGGGGAACTCTGATTTAGCTACTTTTTCATAAGACAGTCATACTATTGCATTGAATTTTTTTGAGAAAATAACCATTTCTATCTGAATGTCGAGAAAGCCCTCTAGTGGCCACATGTGAAACTAACGAAACTTCAAATATCGTAACATTTGTAGCCCAAGGATAACTTTTTTCAACTAGCCCAAGTTTGTTAAAATCGGCTTTATTTGTAGAGATACAGCAAAAATTGTCAAGCAAAAAAAGGTCACATTATCGTCGACTTTGAAGATCAGATGTTTTTTGTCGCAAGCCTCTGCGATGGATAGGTTCTCAGATACAGTACCTCGGATTCTTAGTTGCCCTCCCTCTACATGTCATAAAATATACTAAGTGACATATAAATCCGAACACCCAGTTTAAATGGTTTTATTTTAATAAAAGTTGGTGAATGTATTTATCTTACTGTAAATAACAAGTGAAAAATTTTCAGCCTTATCAGTTGGACATTCCGGTTTTTATACTGCTTTTTTTAATTCACTAATTTTAATTCACGCCGCCTAAGATTATTGGCCTTAAGGGACCGTTTCTCCACTACCAGGTCCATTGCAAATGAATGGTTTGCAGAACACGGAAGACCTATTGGCATGCGAAGTGTTTACCGACGAATGAGAAGTTTTGGCTTGTTTTCATACCGGCCACACTGGGTCCTCCCTTTAACTCGAGAATACCGACGTAATCGCCTTGAGTGGTGCAGACAACGGTCACTCTGGGATCAGGATTGGAACAGTATTGTCTTTAGTGACGAGTCTCGATTTTGTTTAGGCATGCACGATGGTCGTTTTTTGTTGAAAGACATGTTCATCACACTGTTGGAGTTATGGTTTGGGGTGCTATAGCTTATGGTTCCAGGTCACCTTTAATCTTCATCAGAGGGAACATGAACGCGCAGCGTTATATCCACGAAGTTCTAGAACCCCATCTTTTACCCTATCTTGACACCCTGACAGATCCAACTTTCCAACAAGATAATGCCCGACCACATGTTGCAAGAGTCACAATAGACTTCTTTCAACATAATGATGTCACATTGTTACCATGGCCACCAAGATCTCCCGACTTATCCCCAATTGAGCACGTGTGGGATATGAAGAAGATTGCTCAATTTGCCTCCTCAGACTGTAGAAGCACTTCGAGAGGAGTTGGTGGTTGCCTGGAATGAGATACCACAGGAAGACATTGACCACCTGATCAGAAGCATGTCTAGACGCGTTGGAGAATGCGTAGCACATCAGGGTGCATCCACACATTATTAAAGTTCAAAGGGCTTTAAAGCAGTGCAATCATTTTGAAATTTTTATCATTTACTTATTATGCTTCATTAAGTACTTATACAAAATTTTATTAAAATAAAACCATTTAAACTGGGTGTTCGGATGTATATGTGACTTAGTATATAATAACCCATTCTCGAAAATTTCCGCGATTACAATACTACTCCGCCAGTAGCCGTGGGAAGTAAAGAGCCTGTAACATACTTTCGAATCGACCCTCGTATTAAAATTTGTATATACCGATAGTCTGATGCAATACTCAACAAATTACCATTGAATACGTGGATGATCGCATCATACAGGGTGTCGCAGTATTCCGTGGTCGTACGAGTACCACGTATTTTGAAACTCAAAATGAAGTCGGTTTTACCTGATTCACCTGTATGCAAAAGTGCTTCTTTTCAAAACACATTTTCTCTGATATTTTGGAACACATATTCCGTGACATTTCTATATCCACGGAATATTGGGACACCCTGTATAAGGTCCCGTGTGAATGTTAGGTCAATGTCCGATCGTATGCATCTAATATAATAATTTTACTTTTGATTTGCTGTCATCAATAAAATTCAATAAAAGCCAGTTGTGCGATTGATACCAACTCGATATCAACTCATTCCGATTCATGATAGACAATCTGCACGATTGCAGTATCACAGATAGTTTTGTTTTTTTCAAAACAAAGATAAAGCGAATACATGCAAAACAACACTAAAATGTCAGATCAAAGACGTCCGTGATCGCTTTTCGTTTCGTGTGCGAACATGAACGCGGTTTTTTCGAACTTGTGCTCGAGCAGAGGACGTCGAGGATTCGCCACTGCTGCGGACATTTTCGCCGGGCAAACGAGGATCAAAGCAAGACCCGAGAAGAGCATCTTGCCCATTCCCACTTACGGTGGGAGGCATATAGTCACCATGCTCCCAGGTAAGCTTTAAACGTGCAGGGCGTCCCGCAGTAAGGTGTCAATCCGTCCAGAGGCGGCTCTAGCACTTTTTTGGGGGGGAACTGTTGTCTATGCATACGAGGTTTGTTTTGTTTTTTAAGAATTATTTATTTGTTCATGAATATCTATTTTATCCCCTTCAAAGTAATCCCCATCAGACATTATACACTTGTGATAAGGTTTTTTCCAATCCTCGAAGCATTTTGAAGAATCATCCTAACTAGCAAAGTAGTGGTATAAGCTTTTGGTAAAAGAACCGTTCAGCCATAAAAGCTCTCTATTGTTGTTGCCTGAACACCAAAATGCTGGCTTAATGTTGCGTGGAATGCAAATTTGCTTTCTGCAACATATTTGATCTAAAATGAGGTGTTTAAAATGTTCTTATAGCATAGTTATACAACACCTTATAGGGCAAATTTTTAACTGTTTATACAACTATTTTATACGGCATATTTGCAAGTTAGTCAAAATGGTGGTGTTGTGGCACCCATGCTAACGTTTATAAAACAAACCCGAGCCTTGTTGCTTTGCTGTACAATTTACTACATTAACCAACAAATTGCTCCCAATGGAAGCACTTATACAACTGTTACATATGCTAAATATGTTGGTAAACAACTTCACCATAACCTAACTTACTGCTGTCATATTTTTGTTAACATGCCATAACCAATGTTTTAAGACAAACAACGCATGCATATCGGTTCAAAAGGTTTTATCAACTGTTCAAACAGAAGATATAGATCTGGTACAAATTCTGGGTAAATCATTCGACTCTGCCCGTATTTCATTTCAGGCATCTGTTATATTGTTGTATAACACCTGCAGGCAACACCAAAATATTCTAATAACCTAAAGACAACATGGACGATGCCATAATTGTACACAACCACCCGCCATATTGGGCAAACATTTATTCCTCTATTTAATATTAAATAATTATGTTTCAGTTCGAAATTACAGATATAGAGTGATAAACATTAGTGCAATTGTGTCTAAATATAGGATTTGTGGAAGATTTAACGCAGATAAGTTCAGTTTTCCATCTTAAAAATCTAGACATACTTTTGATCATTGTCAAAATATGAATCAAATAAGAAGCCCGTAGAAATTGCGTAACTACTGTGCACGATAATCATAATAAAATTTGCTGCGCAAGCAATTCAATAGCCCTGTATCACAGTTTAGAAGTTTTATCATATACCTGTGTATGAAATTCACAATGGCCGATATGTAAGTAAACAAGATGACTGTAATGTGTTAGTTATATATTCTTCACTTCGTTCAAACAGTATACGTACATAAGAAATCGTTTGGTTGCAATAAAGTAGAATCACGTAACAGAATAGTTGAATAGTTGACAAAAACTGAATCTTGCACTGACGCAAATGTCCTATAGCGGCTGCAAGGGGCTTACACTTTTGTTGTATAACTGTCATCTGCAGCCCTTATACAACCTTACACAAAATTTATTACAAATTCCTTGATCCATTTTTTGGAATAGACAAAAATCGGAGACAAGCTAAAACACGTCCACGCGCAGTTGCTGTCAAAAACTGAAAATTTAAAATTTGCGATACTGGAACAAACCTCGTACATAATATTCTAGATACTTTTCTGAATGTGAGGCACCCTGTGAAAGGTCCGCGTGACGCTTGGTACGAGTATGCTGAGAAAGTCACTGCTAGCATACACACTTCAACAGCTAGGTACGATCCTGGTAAAGTTCATGCGTATTTGTGAGATCAAGGACACGCGAGAAACAAGTTCGAAAATTGTGCAGAGACATAATAGTCATTAAATTAGTAATATTTGTGACAAAAAATGTACGTGGCTGACTTTTTGTACAATTTTTGTTATGGTCTTTGGATTAAGCAAATATACTAAGTGACATATAAATCCGAACACCCAGTTTAAATGGTTTTATTTTGATAAAATTTTGTATAAGTACTTAATGAAGCATAATAAGTACATGATAAAAATTTCAAAATGATTGCACTGCTTTAAAGCCCTTTGGCCTTTAATAATGTGTGGATGCACCCTGATGTGCTACGCATTCTCCAACGCGCCTAGGCATGCTTCTGATCAGGTGGTCAATGTCCTCCTGTGGTATCTCATTCCAGGCAACCACCAACTCCTCTCGAAGTGCTTCTAGAGTCTGAGGAGGACGTACATATCCCACACGTGCTCAATTCGGGATAAGTCGGGAGATCTTGGTGGCCATGGTAACAATGTGACATCATTATGTTGAAAGAAGTCTATTGTGACTCTTGCAACATGTGGTCTGGCATTATCTTGTTGGAAAGTTGGATCTGCCAGGGTGTCAAGATAGGGTAAAAGATGGGGTTCTAGAACTTCGTGGATATAACGCTGCGCGTTCATGTTACCTCTGATGAAGATTAAAGGTGACCTGGAACCATAAGCTATAGCACCCCAAACCATAACTCCAACAGTGTGGTGAACATGTCTTTCAACAAAAAACTGTGGATTCCTCCTTTCATCACGTCGCCTTCTAACCCTGACACGACCATCGTGCATGCCTAAACAAAATCGAGACTCGTCACTAAAGACAATACTGTTCCATTCCTGATACCAGAGTGACCGTCGTCTGTACCACTCAAGGCGATTACGTCGGTGTTCTCGAGTTAAAGGGAGGACCCAGTGTGGCCGGTATGAAAACAAGCCAAAACTTCTCATTCGTCAGTAAACGCTTCGCACGCCAATAGGTCTTCCGTGTTCTGCAAACCATTCATTTGCAATGGACCTGGTAGTGGAGAAACGGTCCCTTAAGGCCAATAATCTTAGGCGGCGATCTTCACGGTCTGTTGTTCTACGGCGGCGTCCAGTGCCCCTTGCTCTTTGCGTACGGCCTTCTCGAAGCCATGCCTGACAACACCTAACCACAGTGTCTACACTTCTTTGCACTCTAACTGCAATTGCCCGAAAAGAAAGTCCAGCTTCCCGAAGTTCCACTATACGGCCCCTATCAAACTCACTAAGTTGACGAAATCGAACAGGTCTCCGTACTCTAGGCATCGTAACCGATCGTAAAGGATGTCAATAACCAAAATCCGCCAACGTTGATTCTTTACTGCGGCTGAAATATTCATTTTTAGAGCGTTAGTGAATTAAAAAAAGCAGTATAAAAACCGGAATGTCCAACTGATAAGCCTGAAAATTTTTTCACTTGTTATTTACAGTACGATAAATACATTCACCAACTTTTATTAAAATAAAACCATTTAAACTGGGTGTTCGGATTTATATGTCACTTAGTATATTTTTCACTAAGCTTGACTAAGTTCCCTACTTTATTTTCAAAACTTTTAATCTTCGCGTACAGAATAGCTTGACGCTTGCGCATTCTACGTCTATTGAGAGCAGATAAATTCTCTGCTTTGGGCTGTAAATATTTACTATTCTTTTTCCGTTGTTTTACTTTTTGACTAGCTTCTCTTGCACTCAGAACTTATTGACTTAACTTGACTTTTACTGTTCTTCTTTAAATACTTTAATCTTTCTTTTTTACGCGAAGCTTCTAAAGACTCAGCATTACTTTTCAGTTGTTCTCGCCTCTTTCTGTCGTACTCATCCTTTTTTAATTTCTTTTCTTCTTCACTTAACTTCATTTTCCCCATTCTTGGTATACGGATATATGTTAAAATTGAAAACACAAGCTGTACAACCTAGAGTTAAACAATAACACCCAAACCACAATTTTATATATACAAAAATCATTCCCTCATATAATTCTCATTTCCTCACTTTCTAATATAGTGAAGGAATGACCTTGAAAGAATGACGGATTTGCATAAACGACACCGTAACGCACAGTACATCACCTCAAATTGATTTAGCATTTTGTGAATGCATTCTACTCCCCAAAACAAGAAAAAAATTATTAAAACATTCGAACAATATAATGACTTACCTTTTAATATAAACAGTGAGGTAATAACACAGAGAAATGCAATGTTCTAATTATTGAAGTCCAATACCCCTTTGCAGCAACGATTTTCGCTATTACGAAATTTCGCCACGTTGACATTATTAGCAGTATTGCCAAGTTTTAGAAACATAACAGCTGCCTTCAGAAATATCAAACGGTGTAACCAGAAATCGAATATTTATAATGGGTGAGGGAATGATTTCATTTCAAGGGACGTAATGTTTAAATAGATTTTTTATATGCACATTTATTTTTTAGCAATGAGAGCTTGACTATACAGGGTGTTTCAGTTTATTGTTGCATAACTTTAAGATTCGATAGAACTTTCAAAATTAATGCATAAAGTCTATATAAACATGGGTCGAAAAATGCGTGGCTTCCGAAATACAGGGTGTTTAAATTTACTTTTTAAAATAGTTGTTTTTAAATATTTCGAACAATATTTGATGTATAACAGTAAAAATTGGTATACAAGGGTTTTTTGGTACGACAAAACGAACCATGGGCATAGTTTTACTGTAGCCGCTAGAGGGCGCTCTCTACTGTACCTGTAGTGTATTAAAATGACCGAAAAATGTTTCTTGGTGCATTTTTTTATTTTTTGAATAGAAAAACTGATTCTTCGCTCTTTTCTGCATAAAAAAGCTCCCCTGTGAGTTTTCGTTATAGTTAGCCGTTTTTGAGATATTTCGATTTTTAAGGTTCGATTCATTTTTAATTATTTATGGGAAAATAATATATTTTTTACATTTTCGATTTGGGCATTACAAGTAATTAAGATGATCGTTTAGATTGTGTTTTTAAACACAGCAATAATTTCTAACTCCAAATGAACACAAAAAACAGAATATTAATTTGTTTAAATTTCCAATATTATTTTTAACAAATTAAATTAATTATTTACAATTTAAATGCTATTGGATAGTTAGGACAAACATACAAAATCTAAAGTAGTTGCTCGAAATGTAAACCCAATTGTTCAATACCCAATCTACGAATGATCGAACGTGGTATAGCATTATTCAAATAAGGCCTTATTTCATCACATGCATTCCTGATTCTGACTATTAGCATATCTCTTGTGGTTACGGGAGTCTGGTACACTTTTTCTTTTAGAAATCCCCACACAAAGAAATCTAATGGATTTAGGTCAGGGGATCGTGGAGGCCAGGCGACTGGTCCTCCACGGCCGATCCATCTTTCTGGATAATTTTCGTCCAGCCAGTTTCTAACTATTCTCGAATAATGAGCTGGACAACCATCAAGCTGGAACCAGGCCAATCTTCTTAAATCTCACATAACATCATCCCACATATTTGCATGTTCAGCCTTTAAAAATTCCAAGAAGGTGGCAGCATTTAACCCTGCAGGCAAAAGGTAGGGTCCAAATAGTCGATTACGGTAGATACCAATCCACACGTTCACATTAAATTCATGCTGAAAATTTCTTTCCCGAACTGCATGCGGATTTTCATGCGTCCAAATGTGTTGATTATGAAAATTTACCACTCCACGTCTAGTGAAGCATGACTCATCGGTCCATAAAACGTTACTTAAAAACTCCCTATTATTATCAGTTCTATCAAGAATCCACTGACAAAATGTGATTCTTCGTTCTCCGTCCCCTGGCTGTAGTCCTTGCACAGGTTGCAAATGGTAAGGACGTCTATGGTCATTTCTAAGAACACGGTGAACATGGCTTGCTGAAATTCCCAAGGCACCAGAAACTCTCCTAACACTTGTGGTCGGATCTCTATCAAACTCACGCAGAATCATACGGGTAAATCTGTGCTGACGAACATTTATGTTTTGATCCCTTTGGAGATTTCCAAAACCATTTTCAATTATTTCGCGATGCACTCTTACAAATACTGAGCGAGTTGGATGTCGTCTGTTTGGAAATCTTCGTGCGTATTCTCTGGCTGCTTCTGCTGCGTTTCCATTTACAAAGCCATACACAAAATGAATATCCGCTAACTCTTGATTGGAGAATCAAAATGGCATTTTTATAAAACTTACAAAAAAACAGGTAAAAGAAACTAAATTTTGTGCATTCACAATTGCAAAAAAACGTTTCAGGTTTCAACAGCCAACAAAACTAACTGTCAACTAATTGACGTTTAACCTTATTCTGCTTTCAATTTCAAAAATATTTGCAGGCACAGCCTACTTCTAAAAATTATCTTTTTAACGTTATTTTATCATAAATAATTAAAAATGCATCGAACCTTAAAAATCGAAATATCTCAAAAACGGCATGCATTAATTTTGAAAGTTCTATCGAATCTTAAAGTTATGCAACAATAAACTGAAACACCCTGTATACAATCCATACTTATTACCCAATATTTTGGTAATATTAAATTTATAAGCATATGAACAGATTTGATTGTACATATTTTTTTGTTATTAATTTTTGACCTAGGGTCGAGACGAGGGAACGACTTTTAGACTAATAAATTAATAGTATTTTCTTTGTGTCAACATATTATCCAAATTTTTCCTTTCAAAATATTAGTGTAGATACTTATTGATATAATAAAAATGTAAAATTGATGATAAATCCATGAAATTTAACATCAATAGCTCAGGACATGAATTTCGAAATTTGCTGAGAAACACCCAAATATCAACGCAAAATTACAACAAAATTAGTTAAATAATATTTACAAAAAAAAACACATTTCATCTTGAGAACGAAGAACTTGCAGCCTATGCTTACATGAACTTTTTGTCTTAAAATTACTGACAATAAGAATTCATGATACACATTTAATAAACGCCCTGTATATGTAAGCTAAGCGACACCAGCCTAAATCCTTAATTATTTTACGACTATTTAACGAGTTTACGATGGTCGTTAAACACAACAATACAAATTAATAACGTTACTGTCTAAGATTACATACACAGTGGCACCGAATTCCTGTTCGACTCGGTTCATTTACTATATTTGCTTAAAATACACACTTCAGATAATTCCTTTAAAGACCTCTCACAATATTGATAAACCTGATAAAGTGCATGACATAATATCATGCAGTCTCGGTGTCGCGAAGCCAGGTACGATGTCATTTACCGCAGACATTCACGATAACATTTCGGTTTGGAAACATCCGAGAAGCCATGCTTAGAGTTGTGTCAAAATTTTACGTGTCAAGAAGCCTAAGTACAGCAGCAGATATTTTTGCCGGTCTAAGAAAAACTAAAGTAAGACCTGCGAAGAGAGTACATCCGGTTCCTACGTATGGGGGAAGACATATAGTCACTATGCTTCCAGGTAATCTAAGCTTATTAATGCTGCTTAGGCCCGTATCGTCAGTCGTCCCTACAATTTATTATTGTAGGGCGCGTTTATGGCCTCCTTGATTGTCATAGTTTTATATTTCTCCGTGTCAACGCTCTATTTTGAGGTTATGTCACACATCAAATTGTGCTTGCTTTTGAGTTATGTCATGTTTTATCAGCATGAAATTTCCTACAATTTAAAATGAAAACATATCTTGACAATAGGAGAGCGCTGACGCTGACACGGGAAGAGTGTAATCTAGATATTTTTGAAGGAGAGAAAAGAGTATGACAATCAAGGAGGCCATACACGACAACTCCAAACGGTCTGCGGCGGCGTCGTCACTGGCACGTCGCTACAGCAACAATATTTATAAAATTTAGCGATATTTCAATATTGTTGCGGTACATACCGCGTTCTGCGATGTTTTTTTTTATCGTTTTCTAGCTCTTCATATTTGTTTATAGGTATAGGCTCCGGTCCAAAAATGATGGAGTATGTGACAGATGTATTCAAGGCGGCCTATGTCCCTATAGACTTTGAGATCATCGATATCAACATCGAAAAAGAAGATCAGATAAAATTTGCTCTATCTTCCATGATTCGTAATGGCGTAGGAATTAAGGTATGCGTAAAAATATCAAGTAAGGTTGTAAATATCCATCATAATGCTATTTCATACTAAGTGAGATAAAAAATGCAACACCCAGAATTATTTATTGAATTTTGATAAAAATTTGTAAACATATTTGCTATTAAGGAAGTATGCGCTGATAAAATGGTGAAGCCATTGCGAGCCGTGTTTTTTTTTTGTACAGGCTTTCTTGGTCATATCTTGCTTACTTGATAAGCAGTACTTTTTCTGTATTGCACAATAGTTGCGATTTCTTCTCAATGTTATTGCAGCTCCTGATGAAGATGGCAAAGTCCATTGAAAGCTAGAGATTAATAAAGTATAAATAGTCCTCTTTGCTTGAATTTTGTCGAAGTACCCAACAAAAAACGGAAGCTTTATATACATGGTTACTTGTAATGTCACGTATTCCTGTTAAGTGGTGATAGATTAGGTCAAGTTATGTGAATAATATCTATATCTAACAAGCTTTCATTTGAGGTATTAAGCGTTCAATTATCTGAAGTACATGCAGAGAAACAACAATGACACCCACGGAGGCTGGATTTTTAAGGAACTTGTATTACCTGTTTGAACAAGTCGTTACTGTCCTCAAAGGACCCGCATGCCATGATTGTTTTATGGCATCGGCTCGACGAAATCGGAATAAAAAATAAAATTCGAATAACTCAAAAACGGTTAACTTCTGGATAGGACATTATAGGACGAAATCGGTTGTTTTTGACCTAATCTATCACCCCCGAACAGGAAAGTGTCAATTGTCCTTGAAGAAGGGCACCGTTGACAAACATTGCGAGGTGGTCAACGTTAACCGATCCAATTTCTCGGAGGACATACGAATATTCTCAACCCCTCCTTACTTGAATACACTCCACATCAAATCATCATGTTTCCAGGGTCATATTCCCCAGTTAGCAGACACCTCGGCAAACGTAACGTTGCGTTCCCATCTGGATCTCTACGTATATCTCGTCCACTGCAAAAGCTATCCCAACATAAGATGCAGAGTGCCGGGTCTGGACATCGTGGTGTTCAGACAGAATACGGAAGGAGAGTACGCCATGTTAGAGCACGAGTCGAAGCCGGGCATCGTGGAGAGTCTCAAGATCATCACCAGAGAGAATACGGAGAGGTTCGCGAGATGGGCATTCGAATTCGCGATGAATGAGTGCAGGAAAAAAGTCACTGTCGTACATAAGGCGAATATTATGTAAGAAAGATGTCATTTTATTTCATTTTACTTTCTACGCCAACTGGCGTATCTCATAGATAGTTGCCAATAGAATGATTGTAATTTAATAGATATATCAGCGAATGAGCTTCAAGTTCCAATCAACAAATTTTAGCAAGCAATAGCTATGAAATGTTGAAAACAAAATACTGTCAAAGTATGAGATGACAGCTTGTCATTGAAACATCACCAGCTTATTGAATATTAAGAAATTACATATAATTTGGTCAAAATTTAAAAAAAATTTCGATTTTTGAATAAAATTCATGTTTTTATTCAATATTGTCGATTGTTTACTGATGTTTATATTATTTTCTTCAATTGATATGCGATTTTACTGACTCAACATCACCTACCGTGTGTTTTTTCATATGAACCTCTTGCAGATAGCCAAAAAGCACCTACTTACCGATTACGTTTTTTTTGCCGGTTCGGCAACACTGCAGATGTGCAGATCACTTCAAAAGCAATTGATATCCCAGACGTGTTATAATAATAGAAATAACAAGAAAATATAACAACGTATGGGGATATATTTTCATAAATAGGTATTTTTGATTCTGACTTATAATATCTAGACGATGAATAATGCAGAATGTGCTGTTTGTTTACATTTGGCGTGGATTTCTAGATCATAAATTTGTAAAAATCGTTTTTGATGTAAAAAGATGATGAACCAGTTGGAATACGTTTTATATCCTTTTTCTGCAAAAGAACAAAAATCTGTACATTTCTACATGTACATATTATGTACAAATACCCTGTACGTGATGTACAGACAAAACTAGATTGCCATGCATGAACAGTCGTCAAAAACAGTGAAAACATCCTACCAAATATAATAGATAGAAAATCGACATATTATTTCTCTCATTTTCATTATTAATGTTGGTGAAGTTGGCCCTAAAACTATTATTCGTTTATTTTTGTTTGCAGGAAGCTATCCGACGGTCTGTTCCTGAAAACAGTATTAGACGTAGCGAAAGACTATCCCGAAATCGAAGTGAACGATCTTATCGTCGACAACTGTTGCATGCAATTGGTCTCCAAGCCTCACAGTTTCGACGTGATTCTCACCCCCAACCTATACGGAAATATCATAACTAGTATTATATGTGGATTGATCGGAGGACCTGGTCTCATGTCCGGAAGGAATTATGGCGACTCCAGTGCCGTGTTTGAAGTTGCTTCGCGACATATATCGTTTGCAGGTAAGGGGATTTTAACCTTGTTTTTGACAAATTATTGGAGATAATTGCTTATAACTTTTGCAAGCCCCATATCTCTGAATTTCAACGTGGGTTTGTTTCTGAGCGATCTAGGACTTTCAATTTAGCTTATTTTAACCAATTTATTGCCGAGACTCTGGATCAGCATGGTCTGATTGACATAATCTATACAGATATACAGAAAGCCTTTAACATAAATACACAGCTACTTCAGGAGTTCCACAGGGCTCTTACTTGGGACCCTTATTATTTTTAATCTTTATTGATGATTTATCGTTTGAGATCAAATGTCGTCATTTATTTTCCGCTGACGATTCATAAATATAACAATTTGATATTACATTTTCATAGAGTTAGCGCCCTTTGTTGTATAATATTCATATAATATATTATATGTTAAACGTGATTCACAAAAGGCTTCTTATTTACAACAATATGTACAGAACATAAATTTGAATATATTTATTTTACGGAAAACAATTTGGTTGACAGCAAAGCATTTTTTTTTATACTCCAACTACCACGAAGGCCTAAGGCCTAAACACCCATTCGGTACCGTGGGGCATTGAATTTACAGTCGATAAAGAAGGAATTTAATACGATCAAAGAATTTGTAATTATAAAGTCTTATTGATTAAAATACAAATAACGAATATGAATAAAAAAAATTGATAAATCGAATTGAAAAATGAAAAATAAATAATAGTTTTTAATTACAAAGAGCTTATATTTGTACTATTCAATAGTATTAGTAACTGCGGCGTATTTAATGACAATAATCTCGTGTCGTAAAACTTGATGAAATTGTTATTGTATTAATTCTTATCAATGTGGTTTGCTGTGCTTTATCAATGTTTATTTATTTTTTCTGAAATTGTGTGTATCTGCCTATTGGAGATAAACTTATTGCTATTGTTGATTTGATTTTTTCAAGCTGTATCAAATTGGTGTTCTAGTAACGAGAAGTAAATTCCTGTTCCAGACGAGAAATACGTGAATCCGGTGGCGATGATCAACGCAGGTATAGACATGCTGACATATTTGAAGAAAGATGCTCACGCATCTATTATCCGTAACGCAGTCTACAATACTTTAGTCTACGACAAAATTCATACTCCAGATATTGGCGGGACACACACGGGAGCTGAAATGGTGGAGGCTATCAAAGAAAATATATACCGAGAGATGAAGACAACGGAAATATCTACTTTTTGATGACGATGAAACTTTTATATGTAAAAATTGTATTGTGATATTAAATAAAATAAGTTATATCAAATTCGTCGATGTTACTCCTCACGACGACGTACTGGTAGGAAGTGCTGTCATCGAGAAAAAAATTTAAAATGATGTCACGAAAAAACAAGCAATAATAATGATCATTTATTAATAGCAGAAAATTCTGTTTAAATCCATTGAATATCTCTTACAAATTTAGGAATATCTAATAGATGAAATGAAACTCAACGTTTTAACATTCTATGTTTGAATACTTTTGTATTGTAAATCGTTGTTTGTCCAAAAATGTCTGTCAAATATAAGAAGACTAGTCTAACAATAAAGAATATCACCTCGATAGCGCTGATTACACTTACTCCTAGGAGTAAAGATAAAATTCCTCCAAAATTACCTGTAAAGAAAACAAAAAAATGATAGTTTTATCAGAATAAATGTTTGCCTAAAACATTTGGTAGAAACGCAACATCTGAATGGATTTTCTGGCGTCTCTCAAACATGTTATAACATTGAAAGAGTCTTTGTGTATTCAGAAGTGGGATATACTAATACTTACTCAATTTTTCAAACCATGTCTGAAACAAGTTGATTTTGTAGATGTTTGAGAAACTCTCGTCGAAGAAAATATGAACGTATGTTATATTCTGCCTGTAAAAAAGCTCTGGTAGGAAGTGCTGTCATCGAGAAAAAAATTTAAAATGATGTATGTCACGAAAAAACAAGCAATAATAATGATCATTTATTAATCGCAGAAAATTCTGTTTAAATCCATTGAATATCTCTTACAAATTTGGAAATATCTAATAGATGAAATGAAACTCAACGTTTTGACATTCTATGTTTGAATACTTTTCTACTAATCGTTGTTTGTCCAAAAATGTCAGACAAATATAAGAAGACTAGTCTAACAATAAAGAATATCACCTCGATAGCGCTGATTACACTTACTCCTAGGAGTAAAGATAAAATTCCTCCAAAATTACCTGTAAAGAAAACAAAAAAATGATAGTTTTATCAGAATAAATGTTTACCTAAAACATTTGGTAGAAACGCAACATCTGAATGGATTTTCTGGCGTCTCTCAAACATGTTATAACATTGAAAGAGTCTTTGTGTATTCAGAAGTGGGATATACTAATACTTACTCAATATTTCAAACCATGTCTGAAACAAGTTGATTTTGTAGATGTTTGAGAAACTCTCGTCGAAGAAAATATGAACGTATATTATATTCTGCCTGTAAAAAAGCTCTGGTAGGAAGTGCTGTCATCGAGAAAAAAATTTAAAATGATGTATGTCACGAAAAAACAAACAATAATAATGATCATTTATTAATCGCAGAAAATTCTGTTTAAATCCATTGAATATCTCTTACAAATTTGGAAAGATCTAATAGATGAAATAAAACTCAACGTTTTGACATTCTATGTTTGAATACTTTTCTACTAATCGTTGTTTGTCCAAAAATGTCAGACAAATATAAGAAGACTAGTCTAACAATAAAGAATATCACCTCGATGGCGCTGATTACACTTACTCCTAGGAGTAAAGATAAAATTCCTCCAAAATTACCTGTAAAGAAAACAAAAAAATGATAGTTTTATCAGAATAAATGTTTGCCTAAAACATTTGGTAGAAACGCAACATCTGAATGGATTTTCTGGCGTCTCTCAAACATGTTATAACATTGAAAGAGTCTTTGTGTATTCAGAAGTGGGATATACTAATACTTACTCAATATTTCAAACCATGTCTGAAACAAGTTGATTTTGTAGATGTTTGAGAAACTCTCGTCGAAGAAAATATGAACGTATGTTATATTCTGCCTGTAAAAAAGCTGTGGTAGAAAATGCTGTCATCGAGAAAAAAATTTAAAATGATGTATGTCACGAAAAAACAAGCAATAATAATGATCATTTATTAATCGCAGAAAATTCTGTTTAAATCCATTCAATATCTCTTACAAATTTGGAAAGATCTAATAGATGAAATGAAACTCAACGTTTTGACATTCTATGTTTGAATACTTTTCTACTAATCGTTGTTTGTCCAAAAATGTCAGACAAATATAAGAAGACTAGTCTAACAATAAAGAATATCACCTCGATAGCGCTGATTACACTTACTCCTAGGAGTAAAGATAAAATTCCTCCAAAATTACCTGTAAAGAAAACAAAAAAATGATAGTTTTATCAGAATAAATGTTTGCCTAAAGCATTTGGTAGAAACGCAACATCTGAATGGATTTTCTGGCGTCTCTCAAACATGTTATAACATTGAAAGTGTCTTTGTGTATTCAGAAGTGGGATATACTAATACTTACTCAATATTTCAAACCATGTCTGAAACAAGTTGATTTTGTAGATGTTTGAGAAACTCTCGTCGAAGAAAATATGAACGTATGTTATATTCTGCCTGTAAAAAAGCTCTGGTAGGAAGTGCTGTCATCGAGAAAAAAATTTAAAATGATGTATGTCACGAAAAAACAAGCAATAATAATGATCATTTATTAATCGCAGAAAATTCTGTTTAAATCCATTGAATATCTCTTACAAATTTGGAAAGATCTAATAGATAAAATGAAACTCAACGTTTTGACATTCTATGTTTGAATACTTTTCTACTAATCGTTGTTTGTCCAAAAATGTCAGACAAATATAAGAAGACTAGTCTAACAATAAAGAATATCACCTCGATAGCGCTGATTACACTTACTCCTAGGAGTAAAGATAAAATTTCTCCAAAATTACCTGTAAAGAAAACAAAAAAATGATAGTTTTATCAGAATAAATGTTTGCCTAAAGCATTTGGCAGAAACGCAACGTCTGAATGGATTTCCTGGCGTCTCTCAAACATGTTATAACATTGAAACAGTCTTTGCGTATTCAGAAGTGGGATATACTAATACTTACTCAATATTTCAAACCATGTCTGAAACAAGTTGATTTTGTAGATGTTTGAGAAACTCTCGTCGAAGAAAATATGAACATACGTTATATTCTGCCTGTAAAAAAGCTCTGGTAGGAAGTGCTGTCATCGAGAAAAAAATTTAAAATGATGTATGTCACGAAAAAACAAGCAATAATAATGATCATTTATTAATCGCCGAAAATTCTGTTTAAATCCATTGAATATCTCTTAAAAATTTGGAAAGATCTAATAGATGAAATGAAACTCAACGTTTTGACATTCTATGTTTGAATACTTTTCTACTAATCGTTGTTTGTCCAAAAATGTCAGACAAATATAAGAAGACTAGTCTAACAATAAATAATATCACCTCGATAGCGCTGATTACACTTACTCCTAGGAGTAAAGATAAAATTCCTCCAAAATTACCTGTAAAGAAAACAAAAAAATGATAGTTTTATCAGAATAAATGTTTGCCTAAAACATTTGGTAGAAACGCAACATCTGAATGGATTTTCTGGCGTCTCTCAAACATGTTATAACATTGAAAGAGGCTTTGTGTATTCAGAAGTGGGATATACTAATACTTACTCAATATTTCAAACCATGTCTGAAACAAGTTGATTTTGTAGATGTTTGAGAAACTCTCGTCGAAGAAAATATGAACGTACGTTATATTCTGCCTGTAAAAAAGCTCTGGTAGGAAGTGCTGTCATCGAGAAAAAAATTTAAAATGATGTATGTCACGAAAAAACAAGCAATAATAATGATCATTTATTAATAGCAGAAAATTCTGTTTAAATCCATTGAATATCTCTTACAAATTTGGAAAGATCTAATAGATGACTTGAAACTCAACGTTTTAACATTCTATGTTTGAATACTTTTGTATTGTAAATCGTTGTTTGTCCAAAAATATCTGCCAAATATAAGAAGACTAGTCTAACAATAAAGAATATCACCTCGATGGCGCTGATTACACTTACTCCTAGGAGTAAAGATAAAATTCCTCCAAAATTACCTGTAAAGAAAACAAAAAATGATAGTTTTATCAGAATAAATGTCTGCCTAAAGCATTTGGTAGAAACGCAACATCTGAATGGATTTCCTGGCGTTATAACATTGAAAGAGTCTTTGAGTATTCAGAAGTGGGATATACTAATACTTACTCAATATTTCAAACCATGTCTGAAACAAGTTGATTTTGTAGATGTTTGAGAAACTCTCGTCGAAGAAAATATGAACGTATGTTATATTCTGCCTGTAAAAAAGCTCTTAAAATTATATATTTTGATATTTATCAAGGATTACTTGTCTAGTACGTTTGCAATGCTTGTGAACGGTTTATACACAGTATGGCTACATGATGGTAAGCAATGTTCGCAAGATAACGAGTCGTATTTTTCTTGTACCAGCAATTCCTCATCTTCCAAGTCTTTTGGGTAATACTTAGACCATTTCCCTAAAAAAATGCATGAGTGTAAAATGTAAAAATGTACTTTTCTGTTAAGAACAAATGCACTTATAGTTCACAACTATGGATACATCAAAATATTTCGAAAATTACGGCGTTTCCTATAGAAAGGTGTTGTAGAACAAAGTTGGAAGGGTTGGAAAGGATCAAAGTGATGTTGACCTTGAACGTGAACTCTGAGGGGCAAAGCCCATTGGCGTAGCGGAAGATCCAAATGATGAACGTTTGGCGATACGCTTTTTGGGTCCCTGAAACCGAATCCATGGACCATTCAGTCCGAAAACTTTGTCAATAAACGACTAATAAAAAATTAAAAAAAAACTGTTGCGCGTCTATGATCCAGATGGAAACTTGTTTTCTGGGTGAATCGGATGCGCAGATTCCAAATTCGATATCGATACAGTGCTAGAAATGACGGCTAGCCCGGAAAATAGTTAGAGAAACTCCTTTTTCAAAGGTAAATCTTGTACTTAACCGTGACTTTGTCTATTATCTTCAAGGTCATTTCTAAGTGAGGTGAATTTTTACGAAACATTCCAATTATTGCTTCAAGGATAGTAATTTCATGTCCCGCTAAATCCTCAGTCATCAGAAGTCTTGAAGGTCATTGTCAAGGTCATGGACAAGGAACGTACAATTGCCCGCTGTTTACAATTCGGCAGACATATTAGGTAATTTAAAAAGTGACATTATATTGATTTCTTACGTCACTATGTACGGTTTTTTGACATTGTGTAGATTTTTCTATAAGACGTATGTTGATGTATCCACCTTGTATGAAAAATGCAGTTGATTCTAAGCGAACTCTGAGGTCAGACCTGTGTATCTCCCGAGGCATGGCAGATCTATCAAAGAACAGGCACTGACGTCTTCCGATTCGACTGGTACCGTAAAAGGAATGCATTGACACAATGAAACAATACTTTTCGTTTTGCAATCTACCAAACAGTCGCTGTGCGAATACGGACCGAAACTTGTCCGACCGTCAGCTCTAAACATACATCTTCTCTGAAACAGAAAATATTCGGTAATATACTTAGTGACACCCAGAAAAATAATTTCTTCAATTTATTTTGTGGCAGCATAATGACTATACAGGACGTCCGCAAAGTTTTCCTTTGATACGAGGTACGACTACTATGTAAATACGCTAGTATTCAACCTAACCTAGACACAAGTAGAGTAGGTCAACCAACCATTACAACCGATTGCTGTTTAAAAAATAAAAAACAAATGGCGCTCATACTACATCAGCGAACTAGTCGACATGCTGTTAATTTACGGTGAGTGTCGACAAAATGCGACCGAGGCTTCGCGAGTGTATGCAGATCGTTTTTCCAGACGTCGTCATCCAAGGTACCGTAGATTTGTTAACCTTGGGCAGAGACTCAGGAATACGGGTCGCTTAGGAAAAAGCATACTAACCAAGCTTAAGGGTAGTTGCGCTAAGGAAGAAGATCCTCTGCAAAGGTCCACCTGCAGTCCAATGAGAACTTCCTGATTAAATCCTATTATGATTTCGTTCAGGGAACCGCTTATTTTGTCTGGATAGTCGGCAGCATTGAATATCAACACCTTGTATCCTGTCGTTTCTAAGGTGGTGAAGAAATAATCGTCTAAATCGTTTTTTAATGCCAGACTCAGACCGTTCATCATTCCTGCACCGATGGGTTTTCTTGGTTCCTCGGAACCTGGCTCTATCTTTTGTCCGGAATTAGAGTAACTAAAAAATGTTTCAATAAAAAGCAATATCTATATATTCTAAGGATGCGCGTAAAAACGTACATTTTGGAATTTGTAAACTGTCTCACATAGTTGAACGTGCAGCAAAATCCGTCGTATGTTATCCTTGTCGAGAACAGTTTGGAACAGTCTTGCTGCTCATCAGCCCATCTACACGATTGGAGCATGTCTTCGCAAGATGGGCTTAACTACAAAAAAAAATGAATTTGTTTGACACAAGTTAGCCTTTCTGTATGTATAACAAAAAAATTTAGGGATTTTTACGTCGCTTGGGGATTTTTTGGGGGGGTTAAATGTTCTGTGGGATTTTATTCCATTTTTAGCTACGAAAAACTGTCCACTGCTAACTTTCTACAGCTTTTTCTTTTCCCATGTCGCACCCATCTCCACAAATTTACGCTGGCCCATCTCTACACCTCTATGTCAATTGTAGATCGGTAGACATGCGTCTACTCGTATAGTCATAGAGCACAGAACAATAGCAGAATAATAAGCTGCAAGTTGGAGGGTTGACTTAGCTATCTCTGTCTGACACGTGTATTTAGGGATAAAGAACTGGTCTCGTATTGCCGATCCACGGATCTGCGAGTTCCCACTCCCCTAATCGTGAATGCGCGTATCGTTTTAAGTTCATGCGCAATCGTTGTTCAAGAAACAAGTTGGTGCGACAAGTTTATAAGTTTGAAAAATAATCTCAATTTATTGATAAATAATTATTAGTTGGTTAACCAAGAAACAAGTTGGTGTGACAAGTTTATAGGTTTGAAAAATAATCTCAATTTATTGATTAAATATTAGTTGGTTAACCAACTAGTCCAACGTCGTCTGCCGAAATATGATTTGGGTTTTTTTAAGTTGCAAATCTGGTTGATTTTTGTGCCTGTGTTTGATTCAACTGGCTCTGCTGACAGTTCACGCAGCCCACAGTACAGTGTTGCCAGGTCTGGTGAAATTTCACCAGAACTGATGATTTCATGATTAATCTGGGGATTAGTGAAAAACATGAAAAATGGCAATCACTGCTGATTTCGTCGATTTTGAATATTTTTCACAATCTTTCAGTTACCAAAAACTCCAACAATTACTGAATTTCCGAATCGCGTTTCGCGACTACAAATGCATTTTCTTCGTTTACAAATAGTAATACAGCTAAAACAATCACGTTTTAAAATCCCTAGTGATTTTTCCCTTCCAATTTCTGGTGAATTCAATTTTTTTGACCTGGCAACAGCGCTGCCGACTGTAACGAACGACCACCGACGACGGCGCTTGTCCATCCCGTTGACCACGTCGCACGTATCGACGTCCGATTGAAGGAGATATTTTTAAAGGCAAATAAGACAGACGGAAATGAATGACATGGTTTTTCGTGTTGTACATGTCATATAACATCCAAAAAACGAAATATCTCATTTTCGAAATGAAAAATAGTGGATTGATCAACATGATTCGTCTAGTATAACTTTTAAAAGCGTCAGGAAGTCGCGATTTATGTTTATGTCAAAAAACATTTAGGCCTGTTGTACCTGCAAAAGCCTCCGACTGATATCATAATCTTCTGTGTAATTATCGTACTTGTCCATCCACTTCTGAAGCCTTATAAAACTCCCTTCAGATTCACTTGTGGAAGTATATAGTTGCCCTAAGCTTACGAGATCCTGTAGAATTGAATCGATATTTTCCAGCTTCCTATAAGAGTTTCTAGAATATAAACATAGTAAAATGTCGAGACCAAATGGAAATAAGATAACCATGGTTGTATACCACGCTTATGCAATAGATAATTTGTGATTGGTTTCTTCTACTGTACGTCATATTGACGTCACATGGACGTCATATCGACCTAAGATAGACGTCTTATCCACGTCATGTCAACTTTGTATTTGATCTTTTATACGACATACTATCACGTCATATAATGACGTCAGTTGGGTGTTATATTAGATCGTCATAATGACGTCATTTCTACGTCATCATTTTATTCTGTAGTAAAGACAAACGACGGCGATTTGTGAATATATTTTATGAAGTTTCTGATATGTTAGACAGAGACAAACATAATTTTATTGTCTAAACAAACTGTATTGCTAATTTGCATGTATCCGACAAAGATAGACGATGTTTTCGTGTTGCATGATCGATCATTTTTGAAAGATGAATAGTTAGGTTATGTTAAAGCAGGTTAGGTTGTTTTCGGATAATACTTTGGTCTTTGGTGTTCCTGTCTTAAGGTATTCTACTCGTAACTGTTTTTTCAAAACAAAAACTCGCCACTAAAATTATTATTAAGGTATCACTCAAAACCATGAAATAAAATGAAAATAAAAATAATCAGTGAAATAACCTAACTTCGCAAAATCATAATATGTATGAATTATGTTCCTGACATCGTGCTTTTATCATAGACGTACGTCCACTGATTACTTCAGTACAATTTAGGGTATGACGTAATATTCATCTTTCGTGATTTTGTCTATACGTCAGTAGTGCCCTAAAAATGCTGATATTTTGACGTCACTATGTTCACTAGGCGGTTTTTTTTACAGTAAATTTTTTACGTAATAACTAGCTAGAATAAATTTCCGAATTCGCATCCAAAGTAAGCGTAGTCTAAAAGGGAAAGTGGTCAGCACTGTTTACCGAAAGTATCTTTTTTTCTTGCCTATACTTCTAAGCATGTGTAATACTTACATTTCCTGTGCGTATTCGACGGCTTTTTTCTTGCTGATCTTATTCATGTTGCAAACTGCTAACGCTGGAAAGTAGACGTTCTGAATTGGAATGTTCGAGCTCGATTGAGTTACAATTGTAGGGGTTTCCAAGTAGTCTTCCCACATATGAACCATGAAAGCTACTGTTGAGCTGATAGTGAAAATGTTGAACACAATCCAAAAAATCCTTGAAACCAAAAATATACATTTCGACCATGTCTTTCTCCCGTTGTTAGTTTTTTTTTATGCCCTGTTGTCTTTATACGGGGAGTCCGCAAAGTTGGGGTTTTATAAGCACATTCTCTTAGTAACATATACACCAATGTCTTAAGAGAACCGAACCAAAACGAAGCCGGTCCTGTCCTTGTACAGTTATACGACGTACGACTACGATGTAAATACGGATTTTACGACAGAACCGTACTTGGAATTTCAATTCAACTGAACAGTGAGTACTTTTTTGTTTAATTTTGTTTACTTGTTCGCACACGTTTCACCACACATTAGCTTTGTTGTATCAAGCGTATTTGTGTCTGAAAAGAAAAACCCCAACTTTGCGGACACCATGTACGAGGGTGGTCCCAGAAGTACCCGACCTGACCTAGAGATGATAGTCGTTTGAAAAATATCATTGTATTAGAAAGTATGCAACCTATAAAGCATATGTGTCAAATTTGAAGACGCCACGTTGTTTAGTATTTGTTTGGCAGCCGTCAATACTGAACGTTTTCATTGAATTTGTGAAAATGGAGAAAATTGGTCATCGTTATGTGGTACAATACTTTTATTTCAAAGGCCTCAGCCCAACCAATATAAAAGCTGAACTGGAGTCTGCTCTTTCGTTTACAACAGTAAAATATTGGGTAGCAGAGTTTAGACGAGGCCGTACGAGCTGCCAAGACGAGCATCGCAGCGGTCGACCAAACGAGTTGACGACCCCCGAAATGGTGAAGAAAATTCACAAAGCGGTACTGAATGATCGTCGACTGAAAGTGCGCCAGCTAGCAGACATGGTAGGCATTTCAAAAAGTACGGTTCATCGCATATTCTCTGAAAATTTGGACATGAGAAAGCTGTGTGCAAAATGGGTGCCGCGATTGTTCACAATCGAGCAAAAACAGTGTCGTGAAGATGTTTCAATTGAGTGTTTAGCGAAGTTTCACAGCAACAAAGCAGAATTTTTGCGTCGTTTCATAACCATGGATCCATCACTTCACACCCAAGGCAAAAGAACAATCAAAACAATGGACTCAAAAGGGACAACCGGCTCCTAAGAAGGCGAACACCGTTTCATCTGCAGGCAAGGTTATGGCGTTGGTTTTTTTGGGATAATTTTCATTGACTATCTTGAAAAAGGTAAAACTACCAACGGCGAGTATTATGCGAACTTAATGCAACGTTTTAGCGATGAAATCAAGCAAAAACGGCCGCATTTGGTTAAGAAGAAAGTGTTGTTTCGTCAATTAACGAACTAAAGTTTGAATTGCTACCTCATGCACCCTATGCACCAGATTTGGCCCCATCTGATTCCAAACTTGAAAAAATGGCTCAGTGGTCAAAGATTTTCCAACGATGAAGAAGTGATGTCGGCAGTTAATGGCTATTTTGAGAAGCTAGACAGTTCTTATTATAAGAAGGGTATCGAACTTATTGAACATCGCTGGGAAAAGTGTATAGAGCTCAAAGCAGATTATGTTGAAAAATAAATACATTTTTTTACAACATTTTTGAGTTTACTTCGTTGGGTCGGGTACTTCTGGGACCACCCTCGTATATTAGACCAGTCGCTGGATGGAGTGTGCAAAATGTGATAACCGCACTTTATGAACATATATTTACCTGTGTGAGTAATTCATTTTCATAACAAGAAAGTTTAAACTGTGGATCGTAGAATCTTTACAGAAAGATCTCCAAAGTACTGTATAACCTTTTCGGTCGCACATAATTCTTCACAATACACGTATTTAAATATTGTAGTTTCATATAAACACTCGACGAATATCCAGATGTAAAGATAAGCCCCGCAAAAAAAATATACGCTTCCAGATTCTGGCTCGGATCGATGTAAATGAAACACACACACATTTCACATGAAATATATATTTCAATTTAGATCACAGATAAAAGCAGGACAATCACAATAAACATATTAAAAATTAACTACACATTTTTCGTTTCAAATCACGCATATCAGGTATGCCGATAAATATTTCAATTTTGATCACAGATAGAAACATTTTAAAGCCAAATGGATCTTAAAAATACTTTAACATTAGTTGGACTTGCACGAACAATTTTCATCACAGATAAAGTCGATTTATACAGTTCACAGGACAAATTATTTTGAGCTTATACTATTTTACGTTTAAGAACTAAGCCTCGTACAAGGAGTCCGGTAAATAGTACGACAAAAAAATGGGGCAGATCTACAACATACCAAAAAATCGCTCTAGTAAAAGTTTCACTGTTTTTGAGATATTAATTTTTTCGAAAAATTTCCTCGTTTGATCTATATTTTGTTGCTTATTAAGCAGGTAATTTATCGCAGTACTTTGCAGTTGCAATCTACTACATTTTTATTTCATTGCTAAACAGCAAAGTTGAACAAAATAGTTTTATAAAATAAAAATTACGAAGAAGAAATTAGTTTGACAAGTTTGCGTACTTGTATTTATCGAAAATGATACTTGAAATGGCAGACCAATATCCGAGAATATTTTGCAAATAAAAAAACAAACAGATATCCTGTTATTTCTAGGCTCAGCAACAAAATATAGATTAAAAAAAGAGAGACAAAAAAATTAATATCTCAAAAACAGTGAAACTTTTACTAGGGTCATTTTTTGGTATGTTGTAGATCTGCCCTTCGCCTATCGTCCCTATTTTTGCTCCGGGGAAATCCTGTCCTAGCCATCTGGCAATGGTGGATTTGCCTAACCTTGAAAATACAAGCTTGACGTTTTTCAACGTCCAGTTTTTTTATCGTTTTGTACTTTTATAATTTGTTGTAATATGGTTATTGAAAGAGAAATATATATATATATATTTATATATATATATATAAAATCTTTCCTCGAGTCGATCAGCTTATCTTATATCTAGCTAAGCGTAATTTTAGCGGTTTTAATTGAGATTTTCGCTGTATACGATGTCCGTGCCCCAAAACCAGATAGAACAACTCCGAAATTTATTTTTAAAAGATGTGCAATCAAAAGGAAGCGGTTGTATGTACCCCTGAACGGATATTTCCGGTCTAACATTGAACATTTCGTTTTTTCGTAGCTGTTCACCCTAAAGATTTGGCAAGGGTGAAAACCAGTGACGACTGGTTACGAAGGTTCATCATGCACCAACAATACGATACTCAAAGGGCTCTTGAGATGCTCTGGAATTCAGTAAAATGGAGAAAAGAAAATGATGCTAATGGCAAGTATTCCTCATCATAAAATTTTCAGACGACATCGATCTTTGGAACTGAATACTTTTCAGTTCAAGTTTATTATTATATATAATTAGTTTTTATTAAACTCAAGTTTAACATATTCCTTGAGGTCTCAACTTTACTGAGCACCTTACAACCTCAAAAATAATTTTTTTTAACATGTTTTTAAATTATATTTAGGGTTTTTTTGCTTACAACTAGAAAGCAGTTGACTTTAGAGGAGGATCACTCAGAACTGATT
Source organism: Acanthoscelides obtectus (assembly GCA_963669975.1). Taxonomy (NCBI): domain Eukaryota; kingdom Metazoa; phylum Arthropoda; class Insecta; order Coleoptera; family Chrysomelidae; genus Acanthoscelides; species Acanthoscelides obtectus. The sequence continues at coordinate 4,322,946 of CAVLJG010000007.1, read as the reverse complement.
TTTTAAAGAACCTAAAAAACTGAAGCAAAAAATTATAGTTTAAAAAACATGTTGTCGTACTATTTACTGGACTTGACGCTATATTATGATGATGTGCGCTAGATTAAACTGCATAATCTGAGTGACATTTTGCTCATTCTGAACTAGTAAAAACTGTAATAAATGGTGTAACCACGAACACTACATATAGGTTAAACTACTAAAGGTACAAGCCTTCATATAGAATAAATATATAGCTTAATACATCTAATGAACCCCTAATAATAGTTATAGGAATTTCATGAACGCCTGCCGAATTTTTCAGTTGTTTTCTATTTAACTGACTAACTTTTACGGTGTCCGCAAAGTTGAGGTTTTCCTTTACACGACGTACAGTTATACGACGTACGACTACGATGTAAATACGCTAGCATGCAACCTAACCGGTAGTGTAGCTCAACAAACGATTACATTGGTACCCGATTCCTGTTCAAAGAATAAAAAAAAATGGCACACTCATACACCAATAGCGAACTAGTAGACATGCTGTTAATTTACGATGAGTGTCTTCAAAATGCGACCGAGGCTTCGCGAGTGTATGCAGATCGTTTTCCAAGACGTCGTCATCCAAGGCCCCGTAGATTTGTTCACCTTGTGCAGAGACTCGGTGTTACGAGTCGTGGTACAATCATCACGTACATTTTGTACTTGTATTTCCCTGCTGTATCAAAAACAAATTCGAAAAAATATTTCATGGAAAACCAGAATGCACCGTACATAGTGAAATTTCGTACAAAAATACCTATATAGAATATGTAAATAGTTCCCCATGTGTTGGAAACACCATGTATTGCAAAAAAATGTATCAGGCCAAGGAAACAAGAAAGTGCATTGTTGCTGTTCGTGAATCAAGAGAACTGAGTATAACCATGAAAAGACAACAATATACGAATTATCTTACAAGTTGCAAGTTTCTTAGGTGACCAGCCATGTGCGTTTTCAAATGGTGACTTCTTCTGAACGCCTTTCCGCATGTCAGACAGCGGTACGGTCGATCTCCGCTGTGGATCATCATGTGTTGTTTCAGATTCTTCGGATCCGAAAATGATTTGCCACAAACGCTGCACTTCAGTGGCTGTTCGCCTGAAAGGAAAGAAAAAACACGAACGCAGGGTGATTCACGAAACGATATTTCTAGATCCATCTAAAAGTAACAGTTAAACTGGCACGTAATCAACATACTGATGAGACTCATCAAGCTGAAAACAAGAACGTTGCTTCAAATAATGGTGTAGTGAGGTGGGATTACTGCCCAATTACATTAAAACTAAATCATACAGGGTGTCCCAACCGAATTCGACTTTTTACAAGATTTTTATATTGTCATAGGCCTTTGAACCCTGTGCTAATTATCAAGTTGAAAAAAAAAATGTAAAAAATAGGTTGAAAGATTCTGGTACATGCACACAGACCAAGCTAATAGAAGCAAATTAAAAAAGCAGGATAATAAGGGCAGCACTAACAAGTGACGTAATATTTCTTCAATGAAATAAAATGAAGCTAACCTGTGTGTTTTCTTATATGTATATTCAAGTAGTATGAAGTGGCGAAACTTTTACTGCACTGCTGACATTTGTGATCCTTTGCGCCCATGTGAGATCGTATGTGTTTCTTTAAGGTTGTTGATTGAGAAAACGAGGATCCACAACATTTGCAAATGTACGGTTTTTCACCTGTATGGATTCGCATATGGGAAGTTAGTTTTCCATTAGAAACAAACCTAGAATATTAGAAAAAGAAATGTTGACTTTTTATGTTTTTTTTTTCTTGTTTTTATAACTGATAACATTCCGAATTTTCCAATTTTGGTATAGTTCATATTCACAAATCTAAATTAACTGCCAAATTTGTTCAATTTCGAGATTTCCAAATTTCTTTCAAAATTTTCAAATCCTCAAAATAGTTTCCAAATTTCCGAATTTTTCAACTATTATCAAAATTTTCAAATCTTTTGCAAATTTCATGTTTCCAAAAGATTTTCAGATGCGAATTTCATTCTATTGCAGCAACACAAACTCTTCTATACTTGATAATTGTTTTTTACTTTTTATTTCGATTTGCTATTAAATCCTTTTTTATTATTTCAAACTAAAATTTATTTTCCGAATGTTTATCTCAAATGACAAAAATAGTAATTACGATCAATTTATGGTATATTTTATATACAATTTAAATCTACTTGTTTAAATTTTTTTCAAAATCTTTAAATATTTATTCAATTAATTTCAAAATTTTCGCCTGTATGGATTCGCATATGGGAAGTTAGTTTTCCATTAGAAACAAACCTACAATATTAGAAAAAGAAATGTTGACTTTTTGTGTTTTTTTCTTGTTTTTATAACTGATAACATTCCGAATTTCCCAATTTTGGTATATTTCATATTCACAAATCTAAATTAACTTCCAAATTTGTTCAATTTCGAGATTTCCAAATTTCTTTCAAAATTTTCAAATCCTCAAAATAGTTTCCAAATTTCCGAATTTTTCAACTATTATCAAAATTTTCAAATCTTTTGCAAATTTCATATTTCCAAAAGATTTTCAGATGCGAATTTCATTCTATTGCAGCAACACAAACTCTTCTATACTTGATAATTGTTTTTTACTTTTTATTTCGATTTGCTATTAAATCCTTTTTTATTTTTTCAAACTAAAATTTATTTTCCAAATGTTTATCTCAAATGACAAAAAAGGTAATTACGATCAATTTATGGTATATTTTATATACAATTTAAATCTACTTGTTTAATTTTTTTTCAAAATCTTTAAATATTTATTCAATTAATTTCAAAATTTTCGCCTGTATGGATTCGCATATAGTTTTCCATTAGAAACAAACCTAGAATATTAGAAAAAGAAATGTTGACTTTTATGTTTTTTTCTTGTTTTTATAACTGATAACATTCCGAATTTTCCAATTTTGGTATATTTCATATTCACAAATCTAAATTAACTGCCAAATTTGTTCAATTTCGAGATTTCCAAATTTCTTTCAAAATTTTCAAATCCTCAAAATAGTTTCCAAATTTCCGAATTGTTCCAACTATTATCAAAATTTTCAAATCTTTTGCAAATTTCATGTTTCCAAAAGATTTTCAGATGCGAATTTCATTCTATTGCAGCAACACAAACTCTTCTATACTTGATAATTGTTTTTTACTTTTTATTTCGATTTGCTATTAAATCCTTTTTTATTTTTTCAAACTAAAATTTATTTTCCGAATGTTTATCTCAAGTGACAAAAAAAGTAATTACGATCAATTTATGGTATATTTTATATACAATTTAAATCTACTTGTTTAAATTTTTTTTCAAAATCTTTAAATATTTATTCAATTAATTTCAAAATTTTCCAATTATTGTCAAAATTTTTCAAATCCAATTTTTTCCAATTTTCAAAATTCAATTTATTTAAAAATTTTCAAATGTGAACGTTGTTTCAAGATTATTGTACTGTCATGGTCCCAGTGCAAATACTTCTTGCAACTGATGAAAATTAGCTTGAAATATCCTGTAACATTCATTCATACACACATACATGTCGAGACAATAAATGCTTGTGATAAAAATAGCAAACCTCATATCACACACAGTGCAAAAGTATGGTTTATCCTTATTATGTCCTCTAACATGGGTAATCAAACTAGAACAATGTTTAAATTCTTTCCCACAGTGAGAGCAAAGATATGCCATCTGCTCCATCTTTTTCTTGTTAGTGTTCAATCCTTTAAATTCATCATGTTTCTTCATGTGCGTAGCCAACGATCCAGATTGTGTAAAAGATGCTTGACAAATGGCACAAGTGTACGGTTTCAGACCCGTGTGAACTGACATGTGACGTTTCACATCTGCAGGCCTACAGTAGAAAATTAACGATGAAACATTTCCTACGAAGTTTAAGTAAAAAGAAATCGAAACAAAGTTTGTTAAAGCAAATACCTCGTGAATGCTTTTCCACAGACACCGCATTTTGTCAGTTTTCTCTTAGCATGGACATTATCGTGCATTTTCCAGGTGTGTTCAGTCCAAAAAGTCTTGTCACATTTAGAACAAGCATATTTAAAATCTAAATCGGCAAGTTCAGTCTCTTCAGTTATGTTACGGTCAGATTCCACACAGATATCTTCAAATCGTTCAGGTTTTACTTTTACATTAATTTCATCTACGACTTGAATACTCTTGCTATTAGTCACACTTTGTATTGAGACATTATTAGAAATACAATCATTTTTTGCTAGAACATTTCCAGTATCGTTGTTTATAGTGTCCAATACATTATCGCACAATAAGGTGGTCTGACTTTGGAACAGCTCTTCAAACTTTCGATGTATCTTGTGACAATCTTCTCTAAATAAAAATGCGTCCAACAGCCGTTTCAAGCATATTTGGCATATTTGTTGAGGGAAAATATCATTTCTGGTAACCTGAAATGGCGGAGATGGCATCAAAATTAACATACACGAGTAGTATTGGCTTAATGGGTTGAATGTTGAAGATCCAGATTCAAGCCAAAAAATTGAAAGTTCAGTTGAAATACAAGAACTTTCTGAAGATTCTGATATCAATGTGGTTCCAGTACCAACAGTTTATTATTATATATAGTTATTAGTTTTTATTAAACTCAAGTTTAACATATTCCTTGAGGTCTCAACTTCACTAGGCACATTTCAACCTCAAAAATAAATTTTTTTATCATGTTTTTAAATTATATTTAGGGTTTTTTTTGCTTACAACTACAAAGCAGTTGACTTTAGAGGAGGATCACTCAGAACTGATTTTATTCAGACGATCCAAAGAACCTAAAAAACTGAAACATAAAATTATAGTTTAAAAAACATGTTTTAATGGCTAAAAAGTAAAAATAATGTGCAATAATATGTTACTTTTTAGATTTGTAATAACTGGGGGTGCGAACCAAACACCATTTACTTCATAACTGGTTTATTTCTAGTCGAGTCGATGTCGACCCACTAGTTGACAAAAAACATACAAACATAAATACAAGTTTATTCCTAAACTCTACACCTTCATCCTTATTCCAAAAATACATATTTCCCATATAAAAATAAACAACAATATTCAAAACAAAATCACATCTCTATACTTATTAAAAGTCGACTAGAAGGAAATACATAACAGGTAACAGAAGCTATTCTTTCAGTCGGTTCAATTGGTGTCCATCCACAAGAGATTTTACTGTATATTGTTTTTACTCATAATATGAGCTGTTTTGAGTATAAGACCTAGGCATCTCGATTGTAAGCTAACATTTACATGTCACCAGTATATTATTGACAAAGCTAATTGTCTTGTGGAGCTGACATCACAAACATATAGGGATGTTAGGGATTGGAATTGTATGTTCAAGCTTTTTACCTCATTAGTAAGATTTTTATTGGAATATGGATACACCCATCTGGGGCCCACATTCTGGGATTCGCAAAAAATGCATTGAAGCCATACAAGATGTAAAGATGAAAGCGGTCAGGAAAATGAATATCTAGATATCTGAATTGTTTTTGCTTGAAGAATATTTTTATACAACAAATTGAACACATACCTGGATAGAAGTGCATTTTACAAGTATGGAGCTTAAGGTTTCCTTCTTTTCCCCAATATCAATCACATCAAATAAAGAAATGACATCTGCACCACTATACATGCAGGTTCTGCATAATCGGTCGGAAGTTAGATATATTTGCTTTTGGTGAGAACCCATCGGATCTACTGAATTTAATGTTGCGCTATTTCAAGTGGAAAACTTTGAAATCCCTTTTGTAACTACATTTTTCTAGATACGAGACTGTAACCGTATACACGATATGCCAGTTTAAGACATCATGAAGTATTAATTGATGTAATCAATAATTGATGTTTTTTACATAGAAAAAGTTTATAAATAATCTACTAAAAAACCATGGTTAGTTTCGTTTGCTTTGAGGCAATGTTACCCACCTGTCACTTGTCACCCTTATCTGTCAGTTTCAACTGTCAACGAGTTGCGGATACCTGAATGATCTTTTCAGTGTAGGTGTTGGTAAAAGAATCTCTCATTTCGAAGAATTACAGTTTTTAAACCTAAACTCCAACGTTCCTAGATTTTTTGTAACGAATATAATAATTGTATTTTGTCCTGCGCCATCTAAGTGTAGCATATCGAAGTTTGGTATGCTATCATGAAAGATTTTTGTAATGGTATTTTGCGGCATCTATCGGTAGTCCGTTAGAACTAATTTTCCCAGGGTTGCCGTATTGAGAGATTTTTCTCTAAGTTCGAGAGATTTTACATCCGAAAATTTTTTGGGGAATATAAGTTCTGTGGGATTTTGTTGGTAAAACAGAACTTTTTGGTATTCTATTACATTTTCAATCAGCCAGAACTGCTCACTTCTGAATAAAAAAATTTCTCTTTTTTTCCGTATGTCGCCACATCTCTACATTGTCAATTGGGAGTAGAAAGAGCTGTGTATCCTAGTCATATAATGTAAAGTAAGCCATAAACCACTCGGCTAATCTAGCTATGGAGCAAGAGAGAAGTCTCGTTCTCGCAATATGTGTACTAAGTGACATATAAATCCGAACACCCAGTTTAAATGGTTTTATTTTAATAAAATTTTGTATAAGTACTTGATGAAGCATAATAAGTAAATGATAAAAATTTCAAAATGATTGCACTGCTTTAAAGCCCTTTGACCTTTAATAATGTGTGGATGCACCCTGATGTGCTATGCATTCTCTAACGCGCCTAGGCATGCTTCTGATCAGGTGGTCAATGTCCTCCTGTGGTATCTCATTCCAGGCAACCACCAACTCCTCTCGAAGTGCTTCTAGAGTCTGAGGAGGACGTTGCAAATTGAGCAATCTCCTACCCATCATATCCCACACGTGCTCAATTGGGGATAAGTCGGGAGATCTTGGTGGCCATGGTAAAAATGTGACATCATTATGTTGAAAGAAGTCTATTGTGACTCTTGCAACATGTGGTCGGGCATTATCTTGTTGGAAAGTTGGATCTGCCAGGGTGTCAAGATAGGGTAAAAGATGGGGTTCTAGAACTTCGTGGATATAACGCTGCGCGTTCATTTTATCTCTGATGAAGATTAAAGGTGACCTGGAACCATAAGCTATAGCACCCCAAACCATAACTCCAACAATGTGATGAACATGTCTTTCAACAAAAAACTGTGGATTCCTCCTTTCACCACGTCGCCTTCTAACCCTGGCACGACCATCGTGCATGCCTAAACAAAATCGAGACTCGTCACTAAAGACAATACTGTTCCATTAATGATCCCAGAGTGACCGTTGTCTGCACCACTCAAGGCGATTACGTCGGTGTTCTCGAGTTAAAGGGAGGACCCACTGTGGCCGGTATGAAAACAAGCCAAAACTTCTCATTCGTCGGTAAACACTTCGCATGACAATAGGTCTTCCGTGTTCTGCAAACCATTCATTTGCAATGGACCTGGTAGTGGAGAAATGGTCCCTTAAGGCCAATAATCTTAGGCGGCGATCTTCACGGTCTGTTGTTCTACGGCGGAGCCCAGTGCCCCTTGCTCTTTGCGTACGGCCTTCTCGAAGCCATGCCTGACAACACCTAACCACAGTGTCTACACTTCTTTGCAGTCTAACTGAAATTGCCCGAAAAGAAAGTCCAGCTTCCTGAAGTCCCACTATACGGCCCCTATCAAACTCACTAAGTTGACGAAATCGTACAGGTCTCCGTACTCTAGGCATCGTAACCGATCGTAAAGGATGTCAAGAACCAAAATCCGCCAACGTTGATTCTTTACTGCGGCTGAAATATTCATTTTTAGAGCGTTAGTGAATTAAAAAAAAAAACAGTATAAAAACCGGAATGTCCAACTGATAAGGCTGAAATTTTTTTAACTTGTTATTTACAGTAAGATAAATACATTCACCAACTTTTATTAAAATAAAACCATGTAAACTGGGTGTTCGGATTTATATGTCACTTAGTATATTTACTCATACATTATTGCGGCATTAACAGGGATACATTTGAACTTCAAACAGATAATCCCATGTTGATAAATCGTATAAATCTTCTGCGTATGACCCTACAAGCCTAGTCAAATATGAGATAACATACATGTTTTACTAATAACTTTTTTTTTACACTGAAGCACTGTGCAGCCAGAAACCTAAATGCCAGGGCACCGCGGTTGGAATGAGGATCCCAAAGATACTTTGTTAATCAGATTTTTCAATTGCCTACCCTTTTCGGTTGCAGTGTGATTTAAGAGATTTTTTGAGCGTGCTCCGGGGAAATCCTGTCCTACCCATCTGGCAACGGTGGATTTGCCTAACCTTGAAAATACAAGCTAGATGTTTTTCAACGTCCAGTTTTTTTATCGTTTTGTACTTTTATAATTTGTTGTAATATGGTTTTATCTCTCCTCGTGTAGATACGCTTATCTTATAATCTTAATAGCTAAGCTTAATTTTAGAGGTTTTAATTGAGATTTTCGCTGGATACGATGTCCGTTCCTCAAAACCAGATAGAAGAACTGCGAAATTTATTTTTAAAAGATGTGGAAACAAAAGGAAGCGGTTGTAAGTACCCCTTAACGGATATTTCCGGTCTAACATTGAACATTTCGTTTTTTTGTAGCTGTCCACCCTAAAGATTTGGCAAGGGTGAAAACCAGTGACGACTGGTTACGAAGGTTCATCATGCACCAAGAATACGATACACAAAGGGCTCTTGAGATGCTGTGGAATTCAGTGAAATGGAGAAAAGAGAATGATGTTAATGGCAAGTATTCCTCATCTTAAAATTTTCAGACGACATCGATCTTTGGAACTGAATACTTTTCAGATAATGACATTTTTAAATGAACTAAGTTTATTATTATATATAGTTATTAGTTTTTGTTAAACTCAAGTTTAACATATTCCTTGAGGTCTCAACTTTACTAGGCACATTTCAACCTCAAAAATGAATTTTTTCAACATGTTTTTAAATTATATTTAGGGTTTTTTTTGCTTACTTTAGAGGAGGATCACTCAGAACTGATTTTATTCAGAGATCCAACGAACCTAAAAAACTGAAACAAAAAATTATAGTTTAAAAACATGTTTTAATGGCTAAAAAGTAAAAATAATGTGCAATAATATGTTACTTTTTAGATTTGTAATAACTGGGGGTGCGAACCAAACACCATTTACTTCATAACTGGTTTATTTCTAGTCGAGTCGACTTCGACCCACTAGTTGACAGAAAACATACAAACATAAATACGAGTTTATTCCTAAACTCTACACCTTCACCCTTATTCCAAAAATACATATTTCTATACTTATTAAAAGTCGACTAGAAGGAAATACATAACAGGTAAATTTACCAGGGTTAAAAAAAAAACAGAGTTATTTTCTTGGTTCAAAAAAAAACAGAGTTATTTTCTTGGCCTAAATTATACCTAGGAGACACATGGGTACTTATACCCAGCTCACAACCTTGACTTTTTTGCTCCGGTAAAATGTTTTCATTTTCACCAGATGCCATGGAACTAGATTCTTCTGTGTTTATTTCTGATGGAACTGATATTTTGGCTGGCCACTCAGTCTTTTTTTACGAGTCTGATGCTGTGTCTTTTTACGATGGTATTTTTAGGAGTTTCTACCTCAAACACAGAAGAACCTAACTGGCTTTTTACACTACCCAGAAACCACACATTTTCATTTGGTTTAGAATAGTTACAATAGAACAGTTTTATTGGGATCATAATGAACCAGTACTCTAGATGAAATCAAATCCCTTTTTATGTGATTGAAAGCCTTCTTTTGGATATGGGACCAAAAGAAATGCTGGTTTTTCTTTAGCAGCTGATAAAGTGGTTGCAATTTAGAGCTTATGTCTGGTATGAATTTTGCATAATAATTTACCATGCCTAAGAAAGCCTTAACTTCTGTCACATTTGAGGGCGTTTTCATATTAACAATTGCTTCTATTTTTTGTTTATTGGTATGGATGCGAACCAAACACCATGTACTTCATAACTGGTTTATTTCTAGTCGAGTCGACGTCGACCCACTAGTTGACAAAAAACATACAAACATAAATACGAGTTTATTCCTAAACTCTACAAGATTGATCTGCCTTAAAGCATGATTTTTAGTTTTTTTAAACTAATATATTTTCCTTCACTTGCAGGAATTTTTGTTTGATTTGCGTGAAATTTCTTGTATTGACATGTTTTGTTTTACAATTACTGTGTTCCTAGTTTTACATTTTTACTGTTCAGTAACATTTACTGAAAAATAAAAGAATTTGAATTTGATCATGAAGAAAAATTGAGCTGGAATGTTTCCAGACTTGGATGAGTCAAAGGTGAGAATGGACATTCTTGTCATGGGAGGATTCTTTCCACATGGAGCGGACATTGACGGATGTAAGCTTTTGGTATTTAAATGTAAGAAACATACCAAAGGAGCCATAAAAATGGAGGAATTGCAAAAATGTATAATATACTGGTTTGAAAGACTTGAGAGGTATTTAATTATTTATTCAACTGTATCATATAGGAACCTCATCGTATCTCGTTAGAAAGTATTTTTGATCGTTAGGTGAACCTTATCTTTGGGCTTAGGCATTCTTATTGGAAGATAAACTGATGATAATGCTGAACTAAACATTGCTTATCTACTATTATAAATGTGAAACTGTGTTTTGACGGATGATTTGATTCGTATGAATCTTAGAATATAGATATACAGGGTGTCCCAGAAGTCGACGTCAAGCCGTAACCGGGTGATAGGCAAAGTCATAACAGCTATCAGAAAAATATTTAAAAAAAATTTATGTATGTATTTTGAGAATTATAGGTCTTTGAAAAAAATATAGAAATTTCACACCCTACGGCAGTCTGTCGACTCCTGTTTAACTTTTTTTGGATTTTATTTTTACAATGTAATGATGAATAATGCATCTTCAAACTGGTGTCTCAACCTTACTGCCAACTTTTCTCGTTCAGGAAAAATTGCCACTTATTTCCCAACCAAGTATTCCAAAGTAAAACTTTGCTCAACTTTAACTGGCTGTACTGGAAAAAAATGTACTACGAGAGTTTGGCAAGTAACCTTAAAAGTTGGCGCATTTAATAATGATTCCAAAATGGTATAACACTTAGAAGATTACTCGTTAACTTATGCACAATTTTTATTTGAAAAAAAACTGATGAACATTTTTCAAAATTTCCTAATTAAACAGCGATTATGAAAACGCACAAGGACCCTTAAGGATAACTGTTTGCACAACAGTGGGCGTCAAAATGCTGCTGATGATGATTTACCTTTACAGCAAATGCTCAAACTGTTTTCCTTCAGCTGCAATACACGCTCGACATCTTAAAAAAGATCGGGTTATTAAACGAGCGAATTCACGGTTATTAACAAACTCAGCTGCTTCCAATAGTCTTTGCCGTAGCTCAGCTATATTTTGAATCGGCTTGAAATACACATTTTCTTTTACAGTTCCCCAGTAAAAAAATCTAAATGATTCAAATCAGGTGATCGGGCTGGCCACGGTATTGTACCAGACCGCCTTATCCATCTGCCTGGAAAGTTTTAATCGAGATACTCTCTCACTGAGAGTGCATAGTGCGCTGGGCAGCCATCATGCTGAAACCACATGTCCCTGTAAATGCTCAGTGGCTCAGTCCACCAATAAATTTTGTACATGATTTTTCAAAAAATCCAAATAAACTTCAGCAGTCAAAGTCTCTGGGAACTCAAACGGACCGATTATTTTACCATTTAAAATTCCTGTCCAATGGTTTATCTTTAAGCGATATTGAGATTTATCTTCTCTCATCAAATGTGGGTTTGCTACGTGCCACTCGTGTAATTTATGCAGGTTCATGTACCCATCTTTCTTAAATGTGGTCTCATCCGACCATAAAATTTTTTCAAAGAACTGTGGATCTTTTCTGTGTCTTTCTAACATTGTGCGACAAAAAGCAACTCGGGGCTCATAATCCCGGGGCAGGAGAGGTTGAACACGCTGTATGTGGTATGGATGAAGCACATCACTTACTTGCTATTGCACACTTTGATACCGATCAGTACTCCTTCGTTTACTGCGCATCTTTACATGTTCGTGCTTGTTGATTTCGTACTGTTACTAATTTTGGATTCGTGAACTGGACTATTGATCGCTTGTGATTTGGATTTGGACTGTTTAATTGCTCTTCAAAACAACATTTGCTTTCCTTAGACTATCTTTGATAGTGTGATTGTGCAGTGCTGCTATGTCCGTGTACACCGTACAAGAATATGCTAACATGCACCTCATTTATGGGGAATGCAGATGCAACGCTAGTGCTGCAGCGAGACTTTACTGTGAGAGGTACCCGAATGCAGCTCGTCATCCAGATCATCGAGTGTTCACAAATGTGCATCGCTTACTGTTCTCAGAGGGCCAACTACCAAACCAATCACACGGTGAGGGAAGATCTTTCCTTCCTTACGAAGACGTGGTGCTAGGAGCTGTCGAAGAAGACCCGAGTACTTCAGTGCGTGCAATAGAACTAAAAACAGGTGTGCCCAAAAGCACAGCCCATAGAATCTTGCAAAAAAACGTGCTCCATCCATACCACGTACAGCGTGTTCAAGCTCTTCTGCCCCGGGATTATGAGCCCCGAGTTGCTTTTTGTCGCACAATGTTAGAACGACACAGGGAAGATCCACGGTTCTTTGAAAAAATTTTATGGTCAGATGAGACCACATTTAAGAAAGATGGGTACATGAACCTGCATAACTTGCACGAGTGGCACGTAGCAAACCGACATTTGATGAGAGAAGATAAATCTCAATATCGCCTAAGATAAACCATTGGACAGGAATTTTAAATGGTAAAATAATCGGCCCGGTTGAGTTCCCAGAGACTTTGACTGCTGAGGTTTATTTAGTTTTTTTGCAAAATCATTTAGAAAATTTATTGGAGGACGTGCCACTGAGTATTTACAGGGACATGTGGTTTCAGCATGATGGCTGCCCAGCGCACTATGCACTCTCAGTGAGAGAGTATCTCGATCAAAACTTTCCAGGCAGATGGATAGGGCGGTCTGGTACAATACCGTGGCCAGCCCGGTCACCAGATTTTTTTTACTGGGGAACTGTAAAAGAAAAAGTGTATTTCAAGCCGATTCAAAATGTAGCTGAGCTACGGCAAAGACTATTGGAAGCAGCTGAGTTTGTTAATAACCGTGGATTCGCTCGTTTAATAACCCTATCTTTTTTAAGAAGATGTCGAGCGTGTATTGCGGCTGAAGGAAAACAGTTTGAGCATTTGCTGTAAAGGTAAATCATCATCAGCAGCATTTTGACGCTCACTGTTGTGCAAACAGTTATCCTTAAGGGTCCTTGTGCGTTTTCATAATCGCTGTTTAATTAGGAAATTTTGAAAAATTTTCATCAGTTTTTCTTCAAATAAAAATTGTGCATAAGTTAACGAGTAATCTTCTAAGTGTTATACCATTTTGGAATCCTTATTAAATGCGCCAACTTTTAAGGTTACTTGCCAAACTCTCGTAGTACATTTTTTTCCAGTACAGCCAGTTAAAGTTGAGCAAAGTTTTACGATGGAATACTTGGTTGGGAAATAAGTGGCAATTTTTCCTGAACGAGAAAAGTTGGCAGTAAGGATGAGACACCAGTTTGAAGATGCATTATTCATCATTACATTGTAAAAATAAAATCCAAAAAAAGTTAATATTTGTAGTAACAGGAGTTGACAAACTGCCGTAGGGTGTGAAATTTCTATATTTTTTCAAAGACCTATAATTTTCAAAACACATACATAAATTTTTTTTTAATATTTTTCTGATAGCTGTTATGACTGTGCCTATCACCCGGTTTCGGCTTGACGTCGACTTCTGGGACACTAAGTATAGGTTAGTCCTTGGAGTTAGACAGATTATGCTACTTTGTGAAAATTAGACTTGAAATAATGGGTAAAACGTACTATGGGGAAACTATTATTTTTTATTGCTTGCTCTGTGCTTTGATACAGTGTAAATGGGCACTTACAAGGAAATTTTGTAAATTCCACCTCTAAAAGATCCACTTTTCAAATTTCCAATAGAGTTTAGAATTTTTCAAATTAATAAGTAGAAGTGTGATTTGATAAAGAATAATGGTATGCAAATGTCTGATTCCAAAGAAATCATGCACATAGTTCCCAAGGTAGCATTTTGGCTTCTACATTATTTATATTTTTTGTAAATGATTTAACAGTAAAATGCCCAAATATCTCCATTTTTTTTATATGATGATGATGATATGGCTTTTCTCATATAAGCCAAAGGTAATGCTTCTCTTAGAGTGCAGATTTTGCATTAAAATAAAAAAATCAATTCTAACACATTTTTCTACCACTTTTTAATGCTTATACTTCTATAGGTTACTATATTTCAGTTTTGATTACTGCAATTAATGCATTTATCAATGTTTAGACTAAAAATAAATGGTTTTAAAACAAACTACGCATTGTTCAAGTAGTAATCTGTAGAATTGAACTTCAGTTTCCTTTCATTATGATAATTTATTTTTTTTATATGATATAAAAATGTTGAATAATTTGCATACTAATGCTTAAACTATTCATGATTATCTAACATTTTTTTAACACGTTTTTATCAATTTGATCTGTGTGTAACAAAATTTTTCAACATAATTTTCACCTATTTCAAGTGCCAATGAGAATACAATATTCTTGGAAAAAAATTCGAATTTGACTTTTGAATTTTTTTTAAAAAATTGATTTGAAAATTTGTAAAATAATCGGATGTCGGAAATTTGGAAAATAATTTGAAGTTTTGAAAATTTTGAAAAAATTGGAAGAAAATGTATCAAAAATTTGAAATTTAAAAAAATAGATTTGAAAATTTGGACAATAATTGGAAAATTTGGAAATTATTTTGAGGATTTCAAAGTTTTGAGAAGGATTTGGAAATTTATAAATTTGAACAAATTTGGAAGTAAACTTATATTAATTGTCAAATATAAAATATACCAAAATTCGAAAATTTGGAAAATAATTTGAGGATTTGAAAATTAAAAAAAAATTGATATATCGAAATTTGAAATAAATTGGAAGTAAATTTAAATTTATTGTCATGATGCTCTTGATGATAAGCACTTTTGTTGTCTTTTTAAGACTGAAGATGCAGAAAATAAATTATAGTTTATAAAAACTGAAAAAAAAACCTTTATTAGCAAACTGATCTGTTACTGCAATAGAAAGTCATCAATTATGACTAATCAATATAAAAATTAAAATATTAACAAGTATAGTAGGTGCTTGATATTAAGTGTTAGAATTGTTTTTTATTTACTTTTTACGAAATAGCAGTTATTGTGAAAACATAATTGCACCTCACGTTTTTCTGCTAAAATTTCGCATTTATAACATCAGTAGAAATATAGAGAAGTAAAAAGTTTTTTTTTGTAGAATGGTGCAAGGTAAAATGATCACATTGTTTTTTGATATGGAAGGATGTGGCTTGAGCAATATGGATATGGAACTAATCAAATACCTCATTGGCCTTTTTAAGGAATACTATCCTTATTTTTTGAATTATATTCTCATATTTGAGATGCCCTGGATTCTATCAAGTGAGTACCTACTTCTACATGTAACCACTGAAACTGCTCCT
Organism: Acanthoscelides obtectus; assembly: GCA_963669975.1. Taxonomy (NCBI): domain Eukaryota; kingdom Metazoa; phylum Arthropoda; class Insecta; order Coleoptera; family Chrysomelidae; genus Acanthoscelides; species Acanthoscelides obtectus. The sequence continues at coordinate 4,307,227 of CAVLJG010000007.1, read as the reverse complement.
TCGTTGGCCAAAAATTTAGGTTCATAATATTCTGATACGACATATTTTTGTAAAATTTAACAGAAACTACAACTTACCATGAAAACAAACACGTTTCGGAATATGTCCAACACCGATTTTCGCAAAATGGACGTGAAAATTACCATTACGTTTGTTCAACTGTGATTGATAAAATGCAAAATAGCAGACATGTAGTTATAGTACGGTATGGTTAGTTAAGAATAGCACCACGTCTCATCGTCCGCACTAGCAGAGCCAATAAACCAAAGGACGGCACCACCGGTCGCCGGAACGCAGAAAAATTGTCCATAACATAGGAGCCAGAAATTCGGCTACCCTGGGGAATGCCCACAAACAATACAAAAAAATGCAAAGCATGCGAATGCTGTGATTTTTTTTGATATAACCTAGTTTTATGGTAACTTTATTTTACTAGTCTATCGGCGTGTTATTTTTTACAAACTGCTGACAGGCACGTTCAGGTAATATTTATTTAATATGCGTCAATGCTGATTTGACGATTCTTAACGAATGTTAGTTTCGTCGACATATTACATCGATTCATTATTCTATTTCAATAACCGTTCCATGTTATGATCTTTTCTGATTCGCTGTAAGTATTTTTATTCATTTCTTACCGTACCTTGCGCTTTCTCGCCAGTGGTATTATATCTGTTATCGATCGAAAAATACAGTAATGGACAATAGTATATAGACAAATTAATATTGAGCTGTATCTCTTTTTATTAATACTCCAACTTATATACATAATTCGTTATAGCATAATACTCACTTATACATAGATAAATTCATTAGACGCCCTTCAATAAAAAGTAATTGAAAAAAACTGGAACTATGAATGACAAAAATATATAGACAAAGCAAAACAGTCATAGAAAAAAGAAGCAAAGTTCATTGAATTATAGAAAACCAACCATGTTTGTGTTGATATTTTGTAGCATAACCATTATTATCAATCATCGTCTCGGCATAGATTGTAGAAATTCCTTGATATAAGATTCATCAATCTGTCTCCACTTTTGCTGTAAAGCGGCAAAAAGTTCATCGTTGTTTGAATAATTTTTATCTCGTATTTGCTTATCTAAGTATTCCCATAGATTTTCAATGGGGTTTATATCGGGAGACTGTGAAGGCCATTTGAGAACTGGTATTTTTTCATCCAGAAATAATTTCTTTGCGAGATTTCAAGTGTGCTTCGGGTCATTATCCTGCTGGAAGATTAATCTTAAGGGCATATTGTCTTCCATATAGGGTAACATAACATGCTTTAGTATGTCTGTGTATACAAATTTATCCAAAATGCCATCTATTCTATGTAAAGGTCCCATCCCAAACCCCGAAAAGTAAAGTTTTAAACGGATTTTTGGACGAAATTACTTTTATTAATCTAACTGATCTAGCATTTAGTTTTCTAGAATGACCACTTCTCTTAGAGGCTTCCAGATACCTTTTTGTTTATATTTGTTCAATATTGCCCAAACTGTTTAATACTTCAGCTTCAAATGTTTGGCAATGTTGACTTGACGTTGACTATCTTTGTATAATTCAATGATCTTAGTTATCACATCGAAAGAAATTTCTGGACCACGAGGCATGGTCTTAAAATCACTCAACTTTTCCACAATACTTTATGAACACACACTAATCCTCTTCGGACACGAAACTGTACTAAACTAATGTTGAAAAGAATTTGGCTACATATTTTTGTCAATTTGTGTTCATTGCAGATAATGTAAAAACAAGGAATTTAGTTTTTCTACTAATGACGCATTTGTTTATGGTGCAATGAAGTATGAATTCGTTTTCTAAAAGTATTTAGGTAAATATTCATATTTGTCTATATACTTTTGTCCATTACTGTAAATCTGCAGACATTTCATATCACATGTATGAACGCGAACTGGCAAGTCGGATACTGCCTTCCAGCATCAGAGGCGGATCCAGAGGGGTGTCTTGGGGGCCGAACCCCTCCCATGCTTCTTCGCGTCAATCGCCGATACCCCGCCACCATGGGACGGGCATCTACAGTATATTCAGATAAGAGATAGACCGGACATAAACAAGACCACGTGATCATCGAACGCTGTAACATTCGGCAGGGACGTATTAAGAGTCACGCAGTACATATTTTAGATAGTAGATGCTGCTTTGCGTAACTTTGTAGTAAATTAGCACAATTCGATGTGTATACGATTGGTGATGGATATAGGATCATGTGGGGGTTCGGGTAAGAAATATATAATGATGTAAATATACATAAGGGTTTCAAAATTTTCGCTTCGATTTCCAGCTTCGGATGCCGCCTGATGTTTGGTGGAATGCAGTCGAATATAATCTCAAAATGGCGTTTAAATTAGCCTAAATTAAAAATAATCGTATATCTCTTAAAATTGCTTTTAGAATATTGATTAGTATATTTTTTGATTTCTAGGTGAATATGTAACCAAATTAAAACGTTCAAAACGTAAAAAAATGTGCATGGTTGAACATTGTCAGAAAGTAGATTCTTGAATAGGTTTTGCCAAAATGGGTTCAAAAATGTCAATAATTAATTAAAAAATACAGTAGCTTTATAATTACTTATAACTTACCGAATTTGATGAACGACATCTTTTATTGAAAAGATGAGCTTGATGAGCTTTCATCATCGCTACTGCCTGAAGCACCAACGTCAATACTGAATGGCTCGACTTGTTCCTCTAAAATATTGTCCAGTTCCCACATTCTCTTTTCAACTTTGTCTTTCACGTGCTTAATACAGTTTTCCCATTTTTGCGCTGTTATTAATTCTAGTGCTTCTTTGAAAAGTCCTTTGAGGTCACAAAATTTAAAAGTTGTATTGTGCTTAGCTATATAATTTTTAACCTCTGCCCATATGAGCTCAATGGGATTGAGCTCGCAATGGTATGGAGGTACACGGAGCACAGTTTTATTTTGACTTGCTGCCATTTCGTCAATGGCGTATTTTTGATATTCCGCCTTGTGATCCTTGACAATTCTTAATAATTGTACTTTCAGCATTGCTTCTTCAAAGTTGATATTTTTCGAGCGGAGCCAATTTTGAACATCAACTTTCCTTGAAGCCGTTGTTGGGACCTTCTCCATTCTTCGAGAATGATAAGGCGCATTATCCAACACAATTACTGCGTTTTCCTCTAAGTTCGGTAAAATTTTTGAAAACCACTGTTCAAACGATTCGCCATTCATTTCCTCGTGGTAATCTCCAGTTTTCTTAGACTCAAAGCACCACAGACCGTCAACAACAAATCCATCCTCACTGCCAATATGGCAGATAATGAGCCTTTTCCCTTTACCTGGAAATCGAAGTACTAACTGGTGTAGATTTATTTCAATAAGCGAACCTTTTTCAAATGTTTTCATCACATTCAGCGAAAAAACATTGAGACATGAGTATCAGATTGCTATAATTGGGATTATTTAGTCATATTGAAAGAAAGAATATTGAACGTCGTATGATTACGCAGCGCTTCACAATTTAATTTAAAGTTCTCTAAAAAATGAATGATCAGGAACCTGAAATACGCGCAAATATTAATATTAACAAATTATAACTTTATAAAGCTTAAAGTATGAATTAAAATGATTAGAAATATTAGGAACGGTACACAATATAAAACTTAGTAACTTTTTTTAAGTTTATAATATTCGACATATTTTAAGATTATATTAAAAAATTATTGAAATATCGAAAACACATAAAAACATGGCTTAAAAAAGTTCTAACAAATGAAAATGACAATAAAACATCCACGCATTTTATCGAAAGTTATAAAAGTTTTGTTACTTGTAATATGTTTTATCTGCCCCCTGGAATTAATGTTTAGAACCTTGTTCCCAAGGTTTGAAAAACATCCGATTGTTGTCTATTACTCATATTTACCTGCTGGATTTTTTAATCCGGTGGACAGTCCATCTAGAAAGGCCCTCCTGGATGAAGTTACAGAATCATCAACCCATACTTTACTTGTAGTGTGTCCTGCGTTTACCCACGTTTCATCAAGGTAATAAATCTTCCTGTTTTGATTTCTATATTTCCCAATTTTTGTTAAATAATCCCTCCTCCATAGCACAATTTCTTCTCTATCCAGTAGTAAACTATTTTTCGTTTTTTCCATTTGAAATTTAAATGCTTCAGTAACGCATGGAAAGTTGATCGTTTGAAATTTGGCAACGTTGTATCTCCATTTACCTCCTGCAGTACTTTATCTATAGTAGGTATTTCATTCCTAAAGAAGAATTCATGCACTTTCCTCCTAATCGCATGCTTATCAGCTTCATCCAATGATTTAACAATACTTTTGCGATGTTTACTGGTCATTGGCTCAGAAAAGGTGTGATTTTTTTTATATTGTCTTAACACATTAAACACTGATGCGCGACACACCCCAACTTTGTGAGAAACCTTCACAACAATTTCTTTGATGGTTGATGCCTCGTTCTCCTCGCGCTCGATCTTATATATATTCAAAATGACCTCTTTCATTTCTGCACTCAGGTGTCTTTTTTAGAGCGTTTCCTAGGTGGACTACAGGAGTTTACAACTTCATCGGCAGTATCTGTACTACTGGGCATTTTGCGCAAGCAGTTGATAACAATAACAATCAATAACAAGGTATAACAATAACAACGACAAACTCAACAACTTATTAAGATAACAAACGAAAACGTCCAAAGAAATATCAAATTGCTATGATGCACACGACATACGTAACACGTCTGAACCTGAATGTGACTCTGCCTTGATACGACTGCTCTGCCGCTCGGCATAGGCATTTAATTGCGAATTGACCAATGAGGGCTCCTGTTTTACGTCGAGACGGCGGCGTTAGCGTGAAAATCACCCGAACCTTTTGTTTACATCCGGTCTATCTCTTATCTGAATATACTGTAACTGATCATGAATCGTCAATAGCGTCTTCCACGCTGGATTAGCCATAGTAACGATCATGGGCGCCCGCGAGAATTTATTTTAAGTGGAGCGGTAAATACTCTCCTTGTTACACGAAGCAGAAGGCATTCAAAATTTACGAAATAAATTAATCTTAATGTGTTATTCTAACATTTTGAGGTCAAATTGGAGTGGCCACATACTAGTCAAAATCTACAAGTGTCCGACTATTGGATTTTGATTATTATTTTTTTTATAAAATTACAGGAATATCTATAAACAATGTATTTGTTATCGGCGAAAAGTTAACATATATGATATTTGTAGGTGGTAGACGGTCTCTGACTGTCGAACGCGGAGGTACCACCCGGCGGATCTCGTAGGCGGAGCCAGAATGTGTGCATGTACCCAATGGGTGCTTAGGCCTTAGGCCTTCGTGGTAGTTGGAGAATAAAAAAAAACTCCAAAAACACTAGATGTGTTATCTTGAAAACAAAATTCGTAATTACACTTTGTATTTCACTTTTGTCTATGTCCGACCACTGGCGTATTCACCCTATGCATCGATGAAAATATCTTGATATATTTGGGACTGACCCCGTACTACAACAAATCCATATGAATATCCGAGGGCACCGGTTCAGCGACAATATCTCATGACTAATTTATTTAATGTATTATTGCATTATGTTATTTTTAGTGCACAGTTGCGACTAAATGCGATATCGTGTTTTGTGTTGCTGGTTTAATGTTTCGCGATTGATAATTTTATTTGGTTTACTCATTAAAAAAAAGTGGTACGCATGCAGAATTCGCACCGAATTTCACCTTGAAAGCTTCCAAGTAGCAGGAGCAGCATTTATTACAGTGAGTGGTAGAAAATATTCAGATGACAACTTTGTAAAAGTTATGCGGATTTTCGTTTCATTTAACTCCAAATTCGAAAGAAGTCTTATGGCGGGTCTTTCCGATTTATCTCTAAATGGAGCATAAAAATTCCGAGATATTTGATGTCCGAATAGGAATATTACGCTTCAAAGACGGTTTGCATTTTTCGTTGTTGTACTTTGTCTTATTATCAATCGAACTTTCCTAAATGATCTGTTTGTTTTATCTTCGTGAAACGACCTGATAACCTACTTATTATGTGTCGTTTAATTATTGCAATAATAAGTGTTGATTTTCTGTAGGCGGAATTTTTTCCAACGCAGTAATTTGGAAACGTTCATTTTAGCTGCGTTCAAAGTGATAAAGTCGTGGCTTCCCCCTAAGGCGGTCGAAAAAATAAAATTTGTAAGTACAAAAGATATATCATCGTACGTGCCCGTGGAACATGCCCTAACCTGCTGGGGCGGGAATAGCACGTACGAATTCAAATTCGTGTCGGAATCTGTTCCAGAACCAGCCGAAAAAACGTTCGTCTCGTCTGTTGCCTGTGTCAACAACAACAACAATAGAAAGGTCAGTGAGAGCTTTGGACAGGTTTTCTTAGCATTATAATTATAGAGAGTTTTTTATACATGTTTTTTCAAGCAATACTTTTTATTTTTCCTTTTTCACAAGGTTGTTTTTAATTTTCGTTTCTGCTTGGAAAGTTTGGTTATTTTTTTTTCAACGATTACAATACTTCTTCGCCCACTGACGTGAACTAAAAATGAGATATTTTCTCCCTCATCCCCTGCAACCTCTAACCTCCGATATAACCCGTACAAAATTTTTCCGAAAATGATCAGGAGCCTTTGGGACTGGGACGATTTTCAAAAACTACAAAGCTTTTTCCTCGTTGTGTGAAAATATCATCGAAATCCAAGGGTTATAGGCAGTTTTAAATTTATCGTACAGACCGACAGATTCTCCCGACTGTAAGCATACATTTCTTGTACCCCTCGTAAAATGGACACGTCGCACGGCGTTGAGGATGCGCGCGAAAACGTTTCGGCGACTGGTGAACAACTAATAATCAATAATCTTATAGCAGGTCCATTTCAACGACGGCCAAATGTCAGAGATATCCTTAGGAAACGGTGATACTACCGGTAAGTTGATTTGATCATTTTTAACACGTAACACCGCACACTAGGTACAAGGTTTGTCTTAGAATTCAAACGTGATAACATTTTACTCATTTTGAAGAGGTATCCGTGAATGGGGTCATATTGAAATTAAATTCTTCTTGTCACCTTTCTAATTATTAGAAAAGAGTTATTCAGATGATTCTGGAAACTGTCTAAACATCCTTTCATACAGGTTCGGATGTTCCGATATTTTGCTCAAAAATACTGTACCTTTCCGGTAAAATTTCTAACAGATGTCCGGTATTTTGTCGATAAGAAACCGAATTAAGGGCAAACATTCATTATTCAATATCCATTCAAAATGTAACAATCGATTACATTTTCTTGACGCATATTTCAAACATTTATGCGAGTGGTTTAATTAACTCATCATTGTAGACTAAAATGCATGTTGACATCTTTCAGGTGACAATTTTCATCTTCTTATTCGTATATAGTTTCCTTATCTCTAAACATTAGATAATCGCTTATCAATGGAATGGATGTAATGCTGTGTTGTTGACTTGTATTATTGATATTTTAAGTATGAAATGTACAGGGTGTCGCAGAAGGCCAAGTCATAATAGTTGTCAGAAAAATATAAAAAAAAATCAAGTTACAGACAGGAGGCAATAAAGTTCAATACCCATTCAAGGGAAACCTCAAAAAAGTACAATTTTTAGAGATAAATGAAACACTTCTTTGAAATTCGATAATTTAAGTTATAGCCAATTTTCGAAAAATTGTAGAAAGTCCTTTTTTTAGGATCAAAACGATCCAAGTTCAAAAATTGAGAATCTGACTGCTAAAAAAACTTACTTTCTTTGCTTACCCTATATAAGTGGATAACTGAAAGAAACATACCGGTCAAACCTTGTACGTGTTCTCAAAGAATTGGTCTTCCGAATCTATAGAGAGAAACCCATTATTTCGATTTTTTCAGATGGCGGTTCACTTAAGGTTACGCCTTCGGGCATCGTCTCGTTCATCCTGTCAGGCAATGAACTTGTTAGCACATTGGAATTGCAAAATACAGATCCCAGCAGCCATATTTCGTATAAGGTAATTTTTGATATCAAAAACTGCAACGATCAGAATAGGTGCGTTGTAACTTTTCATTTATCAGTATTTGAAAAAGTGGCGGTTCGATATTTATGTTTTGACTTCTCGAATGCTTAGCGAATAAAGTGATGACTGGTGTTTTCGTTATTTTTAGTAATTGTTTTAAATCTGAACGTAACGAACGTGGTTATTTAAAGTACAGCTCCGTAGTATAGTAACTTTGAATCCGATCGTGATTTTATTAATTTTCGTTGATTTTTCCGTAGCTAAAAACAACGTCGCCAGAAAAATTCCGCGTGAAACCGAGCATGGGATGTTTAGCGCCAGGTGAATCGGCAACGGTCACGCTTACATTGTTGCCAGGTTACCAGTTAGGCGGGCTGTCTAGGGACAAATTCCTAGTGATGAGCACACCTATCTCTGCTTCTGAAGCGATTAATATTGATATGGCTGAAGTGTGGAAGGTAAATTCGATGCAAACGTACTTGTGTATTATGTGTATTTTTCATTCGAAATGAATCGTCATCTGTTAAAAATGCATTCGTAGAAGACAAAGAAATAATAGTTAAAAATAACGCTTCAATGGTAAGTCAAATTAAAAAGTAGAAAACGATTTTCAATTATAGGGGGGTTTGTGATATAGGAATAGGAAGTAAAAAATTCAAGTACGAATAATTAATTTGGAATAATATCAATATAAAAATCAAGAAATTAACGAAGGATTCAATTGTTATATATACATTTTTTTAGTAGCTATTTATAAAAATTGAGTTATGGAAATATATCCAAAAAAAATTCAAAATTTCCAAACCTTCAAATTGTTTATCTTATTTCCGACTTTTTCAAGTATTTTCCAAATTGAAAAAAAACAAAATTCTTTTTTTTTGACATTCGAATATTTATTTCAAACTCATTAGTCAAACTTGATTGTTGGACTTTCTAACAGTAACAGAAATTCTCCAAAATACTTATAATCAAGAGCTTCGATTTTTGGTATATTTTGCATTTGCCAATGAATCTAAACCTACTTCTTTTCCAAATTTCAAAATTCAAATTTCCAAACATTTTTCATAATTTCCAATTTTTCAAATTTTTTTCCAAACTTTAAAATCATTTTTTTATTTTATTTATAAAATAGATTTTTTATTCCAAACTTGGTGGTTAAACTTGATTTTTGGACTTTCTAACACAAATTCTCCTATACTTCAAAATTGTTTTTTAGCTCGATTTGCTATTAAAGCGAATTTTTTCAGATTCTTAGGCAATAATATATTTTGTCAATTTTCAGACTCAAAAAGGTATTTATAATCTAGAGCTTCGACTGTGGTGCATTTTATATTTGATAATGAATCTAAATTTTCTTCAAAATTTCCAAACTTTCAAATTATTTATAGAATTTCCGAATGTTTCAAATATTTTCAAAACTTCAAAATTAATTTTATTAATTTTTAGATTCGAATTTTTATTCGAAACTTATTACTAGTTGAACTTGATTGTTTGTATTTCTAACAGTAACACAAATTTTCCTATACCTTGAAATTGTTTTTTTCATTTTAGTTCGATTTGCTATTAAAGTGTGTTTGTTTCAGTTTTTTAGACTATTTTATGAATTTTCAGACTCAAAAAAGTACGTATAATCAAGAGCTTCGATTTATGGTGCATTTTATATTTGACAATCTAAGTTTTCTTAAAATTCTAAAATCTTTTTCAAAATATCAAAACTTTCAAATTATTTATCCAATTTCCGAATTTTTCAAATATTTTCCAAACTTAAAAACATTTTTTTTTCATTTTTAGATTCGAATTTTTTTCAAAATGTATTAGTTGAACTTGATTATTGGTCTTTCTAACAGTAACACAAATTCTTCTATACTTGAAAATTGTTTTTTTACTTTTTGGTCCGATTTGCGTGTTTTTCAGTTTTTAAACTATAATCTATTTTCTGAGTTTTCAGTCTCAAAAAAAGTATTTATAATCAAGAGCTTCGATTTTTGGTATATTTTATTTTAGACAGTGAATCAAAATTTACTCCAAAATTCTTAACTTTTTTTTTCAAAATTTCCAAACCTTCAAATTATTTAATGAATTTCCGAATTTTTCAAATAATATCCAAATTTCCAAAACAAATTTCGAACTATTCATAATTTCCATTTTTTCATATTATTTTCCAAACTTCAAAATTAATTTTTTTCGTTTTTAGATTCGAATTTTTATTCCAAACTTATTATTTGAACTTGATTGTTGGACTTTTTAACAGTACACAAATACTCCTATACTGGAAAATTGTTTTTATTACTTTTTGGTTCGGTTTGCGTGTTTTTCAGTTTTTTTTATTTTCTGGGTTTTCAGCCTCAAAAAAAGTATTTATAATCAAGAGCTTCGATTTTTGGTATATTTTATTTTAGACAATGAATCAAAATTTACTCCAAAATTCTTAACTTTTTTTTCAAAATTTCCAAACCTTCAAATTGTTTAATGAATTTCCGAATTTTTCAAATATTTTCCAAATTTCCAAAACAAATTTCGAACTATTCATAATTTCCATTTTTTCATATTATTTTCCAAACTTCAAAATTAATTTTTTTCATTTTTAGATTCGAATTTTTATTCCAAACTTATTATTTGAACTTTATTGTTGGACTTTTTAACAGTACACAAATACTCCTATACTGGAAAATTGTTTTTATTACTTTTGGTTCGGTTTGCGTGTTTCTCAGTTTTTTTTATTTTCTGGGTTTTCAGTCTCAAAAAAAGTATTTATAATCAAGAGCATCGGTTTTTGGTATATTTTATTTTAGACAATGACTCTAAATTTACTCCAAAATTCTTAACTTTCTTTTCAAAATTTCCAAACCTTCAAATTGTTTAATGAATATCGGAATTTTTCAAATATTTTCCAAATTTCAAAATTCAAATTTCCAAAAAAAAATTTCGAACTATTCATAATTTCCATTTTTTTCATATTATTTTCCAAACTTCAAAATTAATTTTGTTCATTTTTAGATTCGAATTTTTATTCCAAACTTATTTGAACTTGATTGTTGGACTTTTTAACAGTACACAAATACTCCTATACTGGAAAATTGTTTTTATTACTTTTTGGTTCGGTTTGCGTGTTTTTCAGTTTTTTCTATTTTCTGGGTTTTCAGCCTCAAAAAAAGTATTCATAATCAAGAGCTTCGATTTTTGGTATATTTTATTTTAGACTGACTCTAAATTTACTCCAAAATTCTTAACTTTTTTCAAAATTTCCAAACCTTCAAATTATTTAATGAATATCCGCATTTTTCAAATATTTTCCAAATTTCAAAAATCAAATTTCCAAAAAAAAATTCGAACTATTCATAATTTCCATTTTTCATATTATTTTCCAAACTTCAAAATTAATTTTTTTCATTTTTAGATTCGAATTTTTATTCCAAACTTATTATTTGAACTTGATTGTTGGACTTTTTAACAGTACACAAATACTCCTATACTGGAAAATTATTTTTATTACTTTTTGGTTCGGTTTGCGTGTTTTTCAGTTTTTTTATTTTCTGAGTTTTCAGTCTCAAAAAAAGTATAATCAAGAGCTTCGATTTTTGGTATATTTTATTTCAGACTGACTCTAAATTTACTCCAAAATTCTTAAATTTTTCAAAATTTCCAAACCTTCAAATTATTTAATGACTATCCGAATTTTTCAAATATTTTCCAAATTTCCAAAAAAAATTTCGAACTATTCATAATTTCCATTTTTTCATATTATTTTCCAAACTTTAAAATTAATTTTTTTCATTTTTAGATTCGAATTTTTATTCCAAACTTATTATTTGAACTTGATTGTTGGACTTTTTAACAGTACACAAATACTCCTATACTGGAAAATTATTTTTATTACTTTTTGGTTCGGTTTGCGTGTTTTTCAGTTTTTTTATTTTCTGAGTTTTCAGTCTCAAAAAAAGTATAATCAAGAGCTTCGATTTTTGGTATATTTTATTTCAGACTGACTCTAAATTTACTCCAAAATTCTTAACTTTTTCAAAATTTCCAAACCTTCAAATTATTTAATGAATATCCGAATTTTTCAAATATTTTCCAAATTTCCAAAAAAAATTTCGAACTATTCATAATTTCCATTTTTTCATATTATTTTCCAAACTTCAAAATTAATTTTTTTCATTTTTAGATTCGAATTTTTATTCCAAACTTATTATTTGAACTTGATTGTTGGACTTTATAACAGTACACAAATACTCCTATACTGGAAAATTGTTTTTATTACTTTTTGGTTCGGTTTGCGTGTTTTTTATTTTCTGAGTTTTCAGTCTCAAAAAAAGTATTTATAATCAAGAGCTTCGATTTTTGGTAGATTTTATTTTAGACAATGACTAAATTTACTCCAAAATTCTTAACTTTCTTTTCAAAATTTCCAAACCTTCAAATTATTTAATGAATATCCGAATTCTTCAAATATTTTCCAAATTTCAAAAAAAAAAAAAATTCGAACTATTCATAATTTCCATTTTTTCATATTATTTTCCAAACTTCAAAATTATTTTTTTTTTTTCATTTTTAGATTCGAATTTTTATTCCAAACTTATTATTTGAACTGGATTGTTGGACTTTTTAACAGTACATACTCCTATACTGGAAAATTGTTTTTTTACTTTTTGCTTCGATTTGCGTGTTTTTTCAGTTTTTAAACTATAATCTATTTTCTGAGCTTCGATTTTTGGTATATTTCATTTTATGCAATGTATCTAAATTCATTTCATAATTCTTACGTTTTTTTCAAAATTTCCAAACCTTCAAATTATATATCAGATTTCCAAATTTTTCAAATATTTTCCTAATTTCAAATGTCTTGAAAATTTTCATATTCGATTTCTTAAATAAAAATAAATCATTACTTTGCCTTGGCCCACTAGTAATATTCATGTTTTAACTTGAATCTGTCAGCATTCTTCCGACTGTTCATAAAACAAACCTGCATTTGTAGAACACGTCAAACAGGAAAGTGAACCAGCACCGCTTGAAATGCATTCAAAGCGGAGGTGCGACTGGTGGAGCTCCCGGAGAATTGACCCGCAATGGAAACTTGACGAACGCCTCTGTCGAACAGGACAACAGTTACAACAAATTGTCGGCAACCATTTCAAAACTGGCGGCATGCCAAGCAGAACTCCACCGAAGCACCAAGGTGAGTTTCATCTGGATGTTAATCAGAGCATGTTATAATGTTTTCCAATTCATCTTGTACCTCCCATACAGCACAGTATTTTTCGGAAATATTTCAAAAATCTCACTTTGTCCGTAATGTTTCAAAATCCTCCAAGATATTTCTCCAGTTAAGTGGGGGACAAATTATGCAAGCTCCTTTTCTTTCTTTTGTATACATACGTATATATTTTTTCTTCAGTTGACCCAATACTACCAGCTGGCCACGATCTTCCTGGTGCTGATGCTCGGCATCGTGTTGGGTTACGTCCTGCACGCGAACATGAAAGAGCTGCACGGCCACTCGTACTGCCCCAACGACTACATCGGAGGCGGCGGACGCCCATAGCAATAACGTAGACTCGCGGGGCCCCCTGCGGCGAAAGGCACGTCGCCGGAAAGCAGCGCCGTTTTCGTGCCGAACGACGACAGGCTCTCGTTCAGGATATACCGCAGGATGGTCTATCAGATCGTCTACGCTTACTGTCGCATGTTAGATGCCTGAACCTGACGCCTAAGCTCGTTCAATGTGAATATCAAAACGAAGATTTACTTTTATAGTCGAAGATCCCAGGGCTGCGAGACGTTATTTATTCGCTGCGAATTACGGGTGTCATACTTGTGCTGTTAGATGTACTAGTTACAGGTTGTTGCAGAATATGGGGAGATATCGTTAGAAACTCTAAAGTATCGGCATTGACACCGCTTCTTCTTCCTGCAACTTGCGATGACGCATCATGATCCTACGACTTATTTGTTGATAAAGCTTTCCCCGTTAAAATTGAAGAAACTTGAACACCTTATCCGAATAAACTACTTTGGTACGTACAGTCTGCAAACATCAAAAGTTCGTCAATTTTGTCGTACCAAACATTGCTTAAAATACTCTTCGATTCAAGGGTAAAACGTTCTCCGAAGAGTATATGAAGGTTAGTTAATTTTGCGAGCTTTGAATTTTCTTGAATTCTATCGAAAGGTGACAGACGGAATTCGCAGCGACTATTTCATAATTCAAAATATTGGAAACGTATTGAAAATGCAACATGCCTTATGACACTTTAAAATAGAACGGTAGAATTTGCTTCACAAGCGTTTACATTTATGGTAGTTATGCCGCGTCTTCGAACATTCCAGGGTGCATTTTTAGTTAATGTGTTTTTATACCTTTTTTATTATTATACGTTAATGATTATCATAAATGTAGAGAAAACAGGAAGTTCCAATTTTGAAACAAAACAAATTTTATTTTGAAGAAATTGGAACGTTAATGTTGAGGCATATTCGTCTTCCTTTTGATATTTTGGATATTTTGCTGCTTTAGGCTCCGCGATCGTGTTTTTAAAATTTTTGTTTATTTTACATCAAGTGTTTGTTTTACATCAAGTGTTTATTTATACTTTATTTATCAAATGTTTTGTTATGATTATTTGAGTTTATATATACATGTATCTTAATCTTTTTTTGTACACCATGCACAAATCTTGCACAGAGCAATTTAGTTTTTACGAAATTGAAAAAAATGTGTTCATCGAAACTGAATTTTCAAAAGTTGCCAAAGTGTCAAGTATTAAGTTTAAAAAAACTTTTTTATATATGATTTTTTCAACTAAACTGCTCTGTAAATGTATTTATACATCATCACAATGAATTATTTTTATTCCCAAATAACGCCATGACGATTTGATTTTTCGTTCAAACTGAACATTGACCTAATGGAAAAATTCCGGTTAGAATTCAAAAAATATATAGGGCGTTACTTGATGATAGGACCCAATTAGAAGAGCGCATTTTGGAACCAAATTTAAGTAGGTAAGTTTATATGAACATTTTGAAAAAATAAAAAAAAAATTAATTTTGGAATTTAAAAAAATATTGGAGTCGAAAATTTTGTAAATAATTGAAATTCAGAAATTTGGAATATAATTTGATTTGTAAATTTTGAAAAAGACTTGGAAACCGTTTGGAAATTTGAAAAAATATACGAAAAAATCTAAACTCTTCTTTGTAAGAAAATTTTTTGATCTTGGATAAAATTCGAATTTGAATTTTTTTGAATTAAATTTTGAAAAAAATTTACAAAAAATCGAAGCTCTTGATTATAAATTAAATTTTGCGTAGGACTCAATGGACGATGACAATACGATAATCTAGGAAAAAATAGAATTTGAAAATTTTTAAAAAATATTCGAATTGTGAAATTTGGAAGATAATTTGAAGATTTTGAAAAAATTACAAATTTTGGAAAAATTTAGATTTATTATCAAATATGAAATATACCAAGATGTAAATATTAATATATTAATTAAAACATTCAATGATGATTAAAAACTATCGGATCGGATTCAATTTGCGATAAAAGCGTTGTTATTTTTAATCTACAATTTATTTTCTTGATTGTTAGTCTCAAAACGATAAAAAAAGTACTTAATCAAGAGCTTGGATTTTTGGTATATTTCATGTTTGACAATAAATCTAAATTCACTTTCAGGTTGTCGAAATTTCCATTTTTTTCAAAATCCTACAAATACTCAAATTCTCCGAATTTTCCAAGGTTATTGCGTTTTCATCAGCATTTGCTCTGTGCAAATTTTCAAGTCGATCAGTTTTCCCAAAGTCGTTGAAAATTGATATGAAAGATTCTCTTCCATTCAAGTTGAAAACCACAGTTTGTAGGATATATATTTATATGAACTTTTCTACTTAAATCATCAAGTAACACCTTACATATCATCAAGTCATGATTTCTATATTTAAACTACAAATTTCAAAACCTGGCTGGGTGGTAACAGTTCCTATACATTTCAACAACAAAATGAATCGTTAAAACTTTTACATGAACTGTTACATTTTTTCTAAACCTCACATTTTTTTGCAATATTTGATCATCTTCAACGATAGTTTTATTGAGATTTTCATTTAGATAACGTTTTTCTTTGAACCGTAGTTTAAAATACTCTTACCTTGCCACATGAATTGATATTGTTATGTATGTCCCTTGATTTATTCAACGTCTCTTAGTGTTCCAACATATTTTCATCGAAACACTTTTTTTTAAATTTTACACCCTGTATCTTGTCCTATTTATAATCGGTTGCTGTTTTTAAACTTCTCCTGTATATACACGGCATTTTCTTGCCAAGTTGTTTACACTCTCTAAGTCTTTATTTTTTTGTGTACAGGTTACTTTAATAAAACGGTTAAATTTGTTACTGTTTAATCGACGAATAACTGAGATTTAGCGATGTGATGATAGTTTAGGGCCTAATTTATATATGATATAAATGTTTTGGTTATTAAAAATGCTCTTGCAAGATTCAGTGGTTTCTATTTCTTTCCTGCGTCGCCAAAAAATAGAACGTTGCTGTTTCGCCTGCAAATGCATAAACAAAATAGAGGAAGGGTTCCAAGACGGAGCCTTGAAAAATGCGTTTTTTTTTTCTCGAATATTTGAAGACGGTATCAGGTAGGTGCCTCTGTATCTCACCTGCAATTGAAAAACTTTGCTATCCATGAGATGCTAGATTAGAAAATAACGCATCGTATCATCACAATGAAAAATTAAATGATAATGAAGGAGTTCTAAAAGGATGTTACATGACACTTCCGTCGATCTTTCCGCTAATCTCATAACCACCAATAACTCGAGAAGTTCGAGAAAATCTTACACAATGTTAAGGACGCAGAAGCTTTGTAGGGACGGAAAGAATGCCTATTCCTTTATGTACGGAATGTGCGTGAAGTGCAGAGTCAACCTATTTGACGCAACTTTTTCAAGTGAAGTTCAAATTCATTTCTCGAACCTGACACTTTTATTGAATTCAAAATTTGATATATACCTATCTCAAATATAGATCGGTGTCTATTAAATACCCGAACATCCCGAAAACGTCACAATCACATTTTTTGGAAATACCGAGACAATCTACTTTTTTCCAAATAAGAATATGACTAATCTCTCAGTGTATGCAATGCACGCAATTTATTTAAAAAAACAGTTTGTCAACCCTAACACAGAAGCAGATGCGTATGCAAGGCTCACCTAGTTAGCTACACAGATATCTTGTTTCCCTCGGAAGTAGACCTAATTTCCACTTTGGAGACATTTGACACCCACGCCACAGCATTAAAACACCAGTGAGAGACAATCAAGAACCCTATAGTGAACACCACTACTGAAGAAAGGTAGCTAAACCGAATAGAGCTCTGGACGGAGCTGTGAACACGTAGACATTCCGCCGCTGCAACGGTTGCCGAGAGACTGAAGCGTGTGTGTGCTGTTGATGATGTTTACGTTGACCGAGAGCAGACGCGCAGAGTGGGAGATGGAAAGGGGCGTAGCTGTACTACCCGGCCGTACCGTAATGCGTAGACATTCCGCTGCGCCGGCGGTTGCCGAGACACTGATGTGAGTGCTGTACCTCTCTGCGGCGATGCGGTACGGCCGGGTAGTACACCCACGCCCCTTTTCAGCTCCCACTCCGCGCGTCTGCTCCTAGACAACGTAAACATCGAGTCACTTCGTCGAGCTGGAAAGGGGCGTAGCTGTACTACCGTACCGCCGCAGCGAGGTACAGCACACACACGCTTCTGTGTCTCGGTAACCGTGGGCGCAGCGGAATATCGAATATCTACGCCTTTCGGTACAGCCACGCCCCTTTCCATCTCCAACTCGGCGCGTCTGCTCCCGGTCAACGTAAACATCATCAACAGCACACACACGCTTCAGTCTCTCGGCAACCGTCGCCGCGGTGGAATGTCTACGTGTTCACAGCTCCTATTCGGTTTAGCTGCTTTTTTTCAGTAGCGGTGTTCACTATAGGATTCTCGATTGTCTCTCAGTGGTGTTTTAGTGTTGTTACGTGGGTGTCAAGTGTCTGAAAAATTGGAAATTAGGTCTACTTCCGACTCTTCTGAGCGATACAGGATATCTGTGTAGCAAACTAGGTGAGGCCTGCATACTCATCTACTTGTGTGTTAAGATTGATATCCTATGCTTTTTTTTTTAAATAAATTGCGCATTTTGCATACACTGAGGTATTTCTCAATCGCCATATCAATATTACTCAAAGGACCACTTCCATAGCGACTCATTCTTACTACATAAGCTGACTAGCATTTTTTGAAAACAATATTGCAAAATTTAGCTTATCGTTGTTTTCTGGTGTCCTAGGAGGGCATACTTACTTGTTATCAAAGGTATTGTAATTTCTGGTGACAAGGGTCTGACAAGTTGGATGGCTATAATGCTGTTCATTCCTGCAGGGCTGGTAGAGGAGGTGGTGTGTCTATCTATGTGAGGAAATCTATTAAATTTCGTGAAATTGAGAAGTCAAACAGATGTGAGTTAATAAATTGGATATGTATTAGCTTAGGGGAACAAAACTTAAAAATTAGTGTTATATATAAACCACCATCTGTAAATAGTAAACCTTTTTTTCATTGTTTGGAATCTATTATGCGTACTCATCCTAAAAATCATTTAATTGTTGGGGATATGAATATTAATTTGCTAGAAGTCTCACAAGTAGCCAAGGAGTACAAAGATTTAATAGCATTAAACAGTTTTAAAATTAATAATACGATAAATGAGGAGTGTGCCAGTAGAGTTAGCAGTTCGTCAAAATCCGTTATAGACCATGTTCTTAGCGATTATGGTAGTAATGTAAGTTGTAGAGTCAGTGTTAAAGAAAATGCAATTTCGGATCATAAACTTATATTACTTGATATTAAAACATCTGTGCAGTTCCATAAACCAAAAGTTGATTATGAGGTAAAATCTGTAGATTATAAAAAATGTGTAAACTTATTTAGACAAAAAATTTTAAGCAAACATGTAACAACTTTTCAAGAATTAATTAATTTAATTGAAGACTGCAAAAATAAATCGGAATATATAAAAAAATTAAGAATACGTACAAATAACACCTGGATAAATAATGAAGTCCTTGAGCTTATCAAAAAAAAGAGATACATTATATAAAAGAAAGATTAACCAACCAGAAGGCTTAACTATCATCTCTGAATTTAAAAACATCAAAAATAAAATAAACAATAAAATACGTGCTTTGAAGAACCGTTATTTCCAAACTAAATGCAGCTTAGCTGGAAACAATGTAAAGAAACAATGGGCTTTTATAAACAGCCTAATAAAAAATAAGGAGTATAAAGTAAGAATTGATCAACTAGTAACTGAAAATAACATTATTAACACTCAACTTGATATTGCAAACAATTTAAATAAATACTGTTCTCGGGTCGGTGGATCAATTGTTGAAAATTTGGAAGCAGAGATTCAGCAGTTGAATGAGTTTATTTCTGATGGTGAGGTTCACAACGAAAATTCTATTTCGATAACATTGACTAATAAAGAAGAGTTGTTGGAAGTTGTGAAAGAACTAAAAATAAACTCAGCACCTGGATATGACGGTATCACGGTTAAGGATGTAAATAATCTTGGAGAATACTTAATACCTGTTTTAGTACGATTAATCAATGAAACTATACAAAAAGGAATATTTCCATCAGAATTGAAAATAATTAAAATAACCCCACTTTTTAAGTCGGGAGATATTAAATGTATGAACAATTACAGGCCTATTTCAGTGGTGTGTGTTTCTCTAAGATTATAGAAAAATTAATAAAAAAAAGAATGTTATCTTTCATTGTTACTCACAATATATTGATTGATGAATTTCAATATGGTTTTATAACGAACAGTAGCACACTTAGTGCGGTTGTTGATTTTGTGGACTACATTTCAATGGCTCTAGATAAACAACAAATAGTTGTAGCTGTTTTCATTGACCTAAAAAAAGCTTTTGACGTAGTAAGCGTAGACATTCTTTTAGATAAATTGTTTAAAATGGGATTTAGAGGTGTTTCGTACAGCTTGATTAAGTCTTATTTATATGACAGAAAACAGTACATAAAGCTTGGAGACATTGATAGTGAATGGTTATCTAGCACCTATGGAGTACCACAGGGGTCAGTTCTTGGACCTCTGTTATACAGTATGTACTGAATCTCAAGTTGGCCAATCTGAGGGGAAGATATTTTACCTTTGCAGATGACACTGTACTGGTATATACTGGAACAGACGAAATTGCTTTAACGAATCTTATTAATGATGACCTGAATAGTTATCTTAAATGGCTGTTTTCGAATAGATTAAAAATTAACATTGAAAAAACAAAATACATTATATTTAAACAAAAAATAAGATAGTTAGCAATAATCTAAATATTAACATAAATAATATAGCGCTAGAGAAAGTGTCAAGTATTAAATATTTGGGATTACTGATAGATGAAAGTTTAAATTGGTCACTTCACGTAAATGGAATTTGTGATAAAATAGTTTCAATGCTATCTGCCTTATATTAGAGTCGAGATTATTTGTCCATCAAAAGCAAATTTCAAATTTATAATGCCTTCTTTCTTACACATTTTAGGTACCTCTTGCCAGTATGGGGTATGTGCGGTGAAGTTAATTTTAATAAAGCTCAAGTTTTACAAAATAAAGTTCTGAAAATATTGTTTAATTTTGATTGGCTTACAAGTTCTAATACACTTTATTCAAATTTAAACAAATTAAGAGTGTTATTGGAGGTGGAACAATGTAAACTTGTTTATAAAATTATAAATAATCTACTAAAAAGTAACATAAATATTAGGTTCTACCATAACGTGCATGATCACCAAACAAGATCACTAAATAATGTTTATCAAATTTCCACAAGAACTAACATAGGTTTAAAAAATCCGATCACAGACGCAATTAAGAAATTTAATAATTTACCACATTGTATAAAAGATTCAAATAACTATAGAAGTTTTGTTAGAGAATTGAAAGATTGTAAAAATGTTAATGAATTTATTTGTTGAAATTATGAGCAACATTGCAGTGTACCTGTAGTTCATAGATATTGATTATTGTCTTGTTATTCTCGGGGCCAGTGTTTGCAACTGGTTATACTTTTTGTATTATTGTGTTTAAATAAATTATTTCAAAAAAAAGTAGTTTTTGAGAATTTCTAATTGTTTATGGAATATAAACATTGCTCCCGAATTTAACAGGTTAAATGGTGTAGGTGTTTATGATAGAAGAACTGCTTAACATCTTCAAATAAATTTTATTTCATCAAGTTTTCCAGCGGTTATACAATTACCATTTATTTTTTACAGTGATATAGAACAACAACATTTTTAACTTAGCTTACAAACATTTGGTTCTCAGATATATTATTTTTCTCTGAAGACAAAAAACAATGCGCGATACGAATTCATACAACATGATATCATTATAACAAAACAATAACAAAATAGTACATTCAATTATTGGTTACACTTAGTGAGTTGAGCACACATTTCAATATACATTATGATCATCGTTTGGAATATACTATTATTGAATTGTTGCTAACTCAAATAAACGGCTTATTAACAGTTTACATAACTGAACAAAGTTTTTGAACAATTGGCATAAGATACAAAGGTGACAAAAAAATAGATATGGAAAGAAAACGGTAAGATTGAAGGTTGATATGACTGTTACGATCAAACTCTGACGAATATTCACAACCTGCACATTTTATACAATAACATCTCGCCATACAAACCTTCTTTGGGAGGTCTAAATATTGATGATTGGACATTCAAATTTTCTTCCTATTTCAAATTTTGAAAATATTCGATTTTGATGCTATATGATTTGTCATTACTTATGTTTGCACTAAATGCTTCAATAGAGTTACTATTTTGGAAATAAAAAATCTAAAACTACCTACTTCATCGAGTTTTCTTCATTATCAATGTAAAGAAGCATTATTGACATTCTATTTTTCAAGATGAGTGGACTGGGAGCCACATTGAATTTATTATTAAACACATTTCTACAAAGGGCATACGTATTTTATTGCAGGTATTAAAAGGTATTTGCGGCCTACAATGTAGTCTCAATAAGGTTAATGATACTGATACTGATTATACACTGTATGAATTTAAACACCTTATGGTTTTCTTGGCGCGAAAATATAAGGGAATATCTTGGTTGTTCAAAAACGTCCTTTAGAAATTATTGCGATACGATCTAAATCTACTCTTGTGGAAGTAGTGTAAAGTATAGACTGTTCGTTTTGCACTAGAATGAAGGAAATGGGTTTCGGAGAAAGAAATCTAATGTAATGAACATTTTCATCCAATATTGTAATGCTTCTTTTGTTTGATAATAAAAAACTGGACACGGTCGCTTTGATTTGTTGTTTTTGAGAAAAGTACCTCTAATGAATCATCTTTTGCGTGAGTGTCTAACAATACATAAAAAATTCTCGTGCGTCAGACAGCGTGTTATAGTTTTTATTGAAAGTACTTTTACATACGTCCATTTTATATCAAAAATAAACTGAAATTTGACGTATAGTATCGATAACGAACGAAAATCCGACAAATTCTCACTTCAACACAAATTAGATCTTCAAAAATTCTCTCAGCGATATAATTTTCATTTTAGTATCAAAATATGTTAACATTTTTTTCTGTTTGTTAGTTTATTATCTAAGATTAGTTAAAATATATCAAGTCTTAAACACCTGATTGTGTCTCTTAATATAGATTTTTTTTCTTAGACATAGAACACATAAATTACTTAAACAGCGATAGTGATTTTTTTACTTGTACATTATTATAGGTCGCGTGGTTTGAGATAGCCTTCAGGATCATTTGTTAAAAGAATGATAAAGATCATATGCAATCTCAAAAATGTCATTTATCTCTTATGATCTTAAAAGGCCATGACCCAAGTGACGAAACGTCTGAAACTCATCCTGTGGTTTCCATGAAGATAATCCCCCGTGTGTGTCTGCTTAATTTGGAATTAAAGAACATAAATGGCGTCTCAGAAAAAAAGCTTCTAAAAAAGTTGTCGAGTTTCAAGGGAAAAAATGATAGTGACCAGATGAACAAAATCTGTCGTCAAACCTGTAGTTTATACTTAAAAAGGTCACCGTTTTTTTTTTCAAACGTATTGTAACATCCTTGTAGCTGGGACCTAGAAACGCCTTTGCATTATCAACGTTTAGGCAACCAGAGTTACGCGACCGACATTATGCTGGTCTTTTTGACATTAAGTAGGTTATTCTGCAAGATGTTAACTTAGCACTTAGTTGTACGTGTTGCCTAGATGTCATGAAGCTTGTTATCAATCTTTGGCTCTGATGTGATGTAAAATCTGCTACTGAGATGGCATTACTAGAGGTCTAATCTGTAAGTCGTATGTGTTGATGGTAATTACATTGGGTTCTTGTCTCAAATACACTTGATTGAGATTCAAAGCTAGAAATTAGTATAGGTATACAAATTTACTGATTTTAAAAAATGAGAGAATAAGAAATAATTATTCACTGTACATTGTCGAATTACACGCCAGATACATCCTAACAGTAATTACACGCAACCCGTAATTCGCTTCAGTTTTTCGTAATTTATAACTTTGAACATAACCTCTCTTCAGAAAGCACAACATATAAATAACCCGTCATATTCGGCATATACAGTAATGATTTTTTCACACAGCAAATATCACTGATTTTATACACATGCAGACCAATACACATAATCATCCAGATGCGATCTTGCTATTCAACCAACTTTCTTCTCAGAGATAAAAACTATAGACACTGATCACTCAGCCTCAGAAAACTATGCAACCAATAATGCGTAGTTTAGTTGAGTGATTCCTCCATAGATGGACGTTCACAACGATCCTAGTGAGCAAACGTGGAATGTCTGTTTGCGCCCTAAAAACTACCTAGTCTGCAAGATGATGATAGTCCAGTCGACATGGTGATAAATTTCTCATGTTGCAAGTGATGTGAACGTAATACATTAGACTTTAAAAAGTAAAAACGGTGTTTTCGTTAGAATATATGTGGATGTTCGATTCGGATGGAAAAATATGGGGGATTATCTGCATTACGCTGGTGTTCCTTGTTAACAAAAAAGTCAAGGTTCTGGATATTGCTAATTTGCAGGACACCTGAAAAAGATGTGTCCTTTCCAAAGTGTATAAAATATGTCCGTTTCTATCCCAAACCACGCCGAATGCTTACTTGTTACAAACAATAAGGTCCACTTAACCTGCCTTTTTTAACCTTGCACATTTAAAGAAATTGTATTTAGCTAACAACGATCATTTCCACTAAAATTATAGACACCGTAAAAAATGTATATATGTATATATAGCATATCATATATAATATATAGGTACAGTCACAGCATTTGAGAAGGTTAACATACATTTTTTTTATATATACAACAATTTTATTTCACAAGTAGTATAAGTTATTTATACTAAGTGACATGGCAACAGGAACACGCGTAACAATGTATTTATTGCAACAATTTTTTGGTTCGGTAAGTGATTGATCAAAATTTCTGGAAAAAATGACGTCGAGTAGATGGACTCTATACTCCCTACGCCCTCGAGATTTCAAAGAAAATGGATGAGTCAAATCGTTCCAAGAGGCTCGAATCGTGAGTAGGTATCAGACTAGGAAATCTTTGTAATAAATCCAGTATTACTGTGTGTTATTTTTCCTTTGTCACGTAGTATGTACAAAGATTGATCTTGAGCATCCCAAAATATCGAAAAACCTTTTTGAAGAAAGAAAACAATTCTTTTGTTGAAAAGAGCGCATCCGGGCTCAAAATTTTTTATACTACGCATTCTTCAGGATAATCAAGAATGATCTCATATGTTTGTATCAAGAACAGATTTTTAGTGTGCGTAATGTTTCATCTAATAAAAGTATTTCTCACGCATTGATTCACCGTCAAGTTCAAATTCAGATTCTACATACACAATAAAAACGAAATTTTGTAAATAATTTATATTGCAAACGGCGTATTGATCTGATTATGATACGATAATTACAGAAGAACAAGAATGTGGACGTTTTGGAATACTGTTAATAGACGAGTCATTTTTTGTGCGGAAAATGACGAAAGTACCATTGAAGTTTCTCAAACCAAGTAACACGATAAATAAAAAATGTAGATTGTCAAGCCCTCGAAACATGAGCGATACAAATCATAAATTTTTGGAGTATTTGATTCATGAATATACCGGGTGTTTCCGAACTCATTCCCAGAATATCAGACATCATAAAATATATGGTAATCGGTTCAAATGAAAAGTTGCGCCGTTATGAGTTTTTATAAAGTGTCTTTTTTTCGAAAAATGCTTCCCAGTCGATTTATCTAAAAACCGAGTAACATATATTTTTCGCTTTCCTGAACAAAAGTTCTCGTGGGATCAAAACAATACTTTGATTAATTTCTAAAAAATAGGGGATTGAAATTTGCCCGTTTTGCAAAAAAATGGTGAATTTGTCGATGTCCAGAGAAACGTTATACTGAAAAAAGTATTTTATTTAAAAGCTTTTTAGGACGGCGTGTTGGAAGGTGTCATGTTGATATTGAATGGAATCATTCAACCTATTTTTCACCAGTTTTAAGGAGTCAGATTAATTTGAAAAATTGCACAGGAGTCAAGCGCCGAAGACAATACAATCATTTTGGGGAAAAAAATTGAATGTGAAAATTCAATTCTGAAATTTGGAAATTTTTCAAAATTTTGATAAAACCTGGAAACTTCTAAATTTGATAAAAAATCACCAGTTTCAAGAAGTTTGATCAACTCGAAAATTTGCACCGAAGTCAAGGACCGATGACAACATAGTGGAAGAAAATACGAAATTGATATTTTAAAAAAAATGAATTCTAAAATTTGGAAAATAATTTGAGGATTCGGAAATTTTTATTTTTTTTTGGAAATCTCGATATTTGAAAAAATTGCGAGTAAATTTAGATTTATCGTAAAATCTAAAATATATCAAAAATCGAAGCTCTTGCTACTTTTGTTGTCATTTTGAGAATAAAAATTCAGAAAGTAAATTATTGCTTAAAACACAAAAACACGGATATGGTACGAGTTGTACGAGAATTAAAAAAAAATCATTCAAAGTCGCTCCACAAGGGCATAGAAAATTCGTTTTTGTCTAGTTGCCTTTGATTATGACAGGGTCAATTCAAGGTCACGTTGATTTTGAAGGCGAAAAAGAAAACGCATCAATGCTTCAAGGTATCCTATTTTATTCACATTATTTTCTGTTTTGGTCTGTTCAAAAATTTGAGTAAATTTTTTTGAAAGATAAATTCTAATCTCGTGGAAAAAATACGTATGCCTAGTTAGTGGTTTTTTCGAGGAGTTTAAAACTCATTTTTATGTTCGCCATTTTTACAAATCGGCAAACTTCAATCGCTTATATTTCGGAAACTAATCGTAAGATTGTTTTGGTCCTAAAAGAATTTTTGCTCAGGAAAGCTGGAAATATATCATACTGAATTTTGAGACAAATCGACTGAGACTCATTTTTCATACGTTCTGTGCGGGGTCCTCTTCGATTTTTCTTCCTATCTCAGAAATGCCGATATCCCATCAATGGGAGTCGAAGAAACACCACGGAATATGTTATTAAATTATACCAGTCTCGTTCCAAAAGTAAACCGACAGCCAATGTAATGGAGACGTATTTCTGTCACCCAAATATACACCTGTAAGCTCAACTTAACATCTGATTTAACGCCGATGATTATTTTAACAAATATTACACCATACGGAGGAGCTCCTTTACATCTTAAGCATACAGGGTGTTCAAAATATCTCCTACCCTCCCTTTATCCCGTAAAATCCTGCTCAATTAAAAAAATAGTCAAGACGAAAGTGGAAGGGTATAACAATGATTATTCTCTCAAAACCCTGCAACTTTTGTATTGACCATTTTTTCTGAGATAGAGGAGGAGAGTCGGAAACACCCCGTATAGTAAATATCAGCTTTTCGTCTTGATTGTCATCCTTAACACTAAAAACCTCTTATTTTATCCATCAAAAAATATTTGTATTATCGATATTATTACTGTCTATATTCCGTCGTGTGTATGTTCAGTTGCTGTAATCGAAAGACTCCATCTCCGAGAATCTCGAGTCCTGCTTCTGCAGTCTTTGGGTGCATTCCCTCAGGTAGGAATCCTGGATGCGATACATGCCCGAGTTCGCCTGGAACATCAGCGTTTCCAGGATTCGCTCGTTTTTGATCGCTTTCGATGGCAGCACGATCTGAAAAGTACACAGGAAATGCTGAAATTTGCCCAACGTAAATGGTCCATCTGTCATAATTTAGTTCTGAGTTAACTTTGGCGGCCAGTACGAACCTTGATAAGCTCCTGAGGTGATATCCTATAAAGTTTGAGATCTCTGGCCAGTCTCTCCATGATACACTTAAATTCTAATTTGGCGTCCAGTTTGCTAGAAGTTTTCGTCTTGATTTTGTGCTTAGCCCACGCTAACATCGCCTCGAACTTCACCACTTCCGGAACCTCCAGATTCCTATAAAACCAAACAAAACACACAAGCGCCTGAAGCTTTAGAAGAACTTGCAAAGATTTTATGTTTCGTTCAAGTACAATCATGAAAATATTCAATATAAACAAAGTTAGGAAGTGCGAAGTTACCTGCACATGATCATCTGAACCATGGACTCGCTGAGATTGAGAAATTCCGTGGTCTGGAACAGTGCCGTCGATCTCGTTTCCACGAACGCCAGAATCATATTTACAAGCTCCGATGCGGACGTGTATCTCCAGTAGTAGTTTTCCAATGAACACAGCATACAACACACCTAAAAATGAATTAGTTTATAGATGTCTAACAATAATACACTTTCTTCGGCGAAAAAGGCTAATTTGAAAAGTTAACGTGAGTAAACACGGTGTGCATTTCCAATTTACCGAGTGCCTTCTCAACGTTCAATCACGTCGTGCCTTCCTGTCTGGCAATCACGACACGCAATGACGATTTGTAATCGCGACGTGCATTCCTGACGATCAATCACGACGTGTATCCCGAACGGGCAATACTGACGTACTATCACGACGGGCAATCACGATGTATAGTCGCGATATACAATCACGACGTGCGTTTCCGATGGGAAATCACGACATACTATCGCAAAGGGCTATGGATAATTCAACGGGCATGCCTGATGAGCAATAAGGGCAGGCGAACACTACGTGTATTCGTAACGTGCATTCCCGACGAACTATTATGGTGGGCAATCGCGATGTGTAATCATGAATCACGACGTGCATCCCCTACGGGCAATCTCGACTTGTATCCTCAACGGGCAATACTGACATACTATCACGACGAGTAATCACGATGTATGGTCGCGATACACAATCACAACGTGCGTTTCCGATGGGAAGTCACGACATACTATCGGAACGGGCAATCACGATGTGTAATCGCGACATGCATTCTCCACGTGCACTCGCGACGCGCAATCACGATCTGCATTCGTGACGGTCATTGGCGATGATCAATTCAACGGGCATTCCTGACGAGCAATAAGGGCAGACAAACACTACGTGTATTCGCAACGTGCATTCCCGACAAACTATTACGGTGGACAATCACGATGTGTAATCACGAATCACCACGTGTATCCCCTACGGGCAATTTGTTTGTTTGTTTTAGATTTATTTAGCATCAATGATACAATGTCCATAATATCCATATTGCACAGTGGTCAAGGGACGATGAGAATACAATAATTTTAGACAGCATTCGAGTTTGTAAATTTCAAAAAGAAACGTGCATTCCTGTCGGGCAACCACGACGAATAATCGCGATATGCACCGCTGATGAGCAATCACGATAGACAATTACGACGGGCAATCACAACGCGAAACATCATGACGTGCATCCCCTACGAGGAATCACGTCGAGCAATCGCGACTGGAAATCACGACGACGAAGCATCACGTGCATTCCTGGCGGGCAATCACGACGAATAATCGCGATATGAACCCCTGATGAGCAATCATGATAGACAATTACGACGGGCAATCACAACGCGAATAATCATGACGTGCGTCTCCTACGGGTAATCACGTCGAGCAATCGCGACGGGAAATCACGACGACGACGCATCACGTGCATTCCTGGCGGGCAATCACGACGAATAATCGCGATATAAACCCCTGATGAGCAATCACGATAGACAATTACGACGGGCAATCTCAACGCGAAAAATCATGACGTGCGTCTCCTACGGGCAATCACGTCGAGCAATCGCGACGGGGAATCACGACGACGAAGCATCACGTGCATTCCTGGCGGGCAATCACGACGAATAATCGCGATATGAACCCCTGATGAGCAATCATGATAGACAATTACGACGGGCAATCACAACGCGAATAATCATGACGTGCGTCTCCTACGGGTAATCACGTCGAGCAATCGCGACGGGAAATCACGACGACGACGCATCACGTGCATTCCTGGCGGGCAATCACGACGAATAATCGCGATATGAACCCCTGATGAGCAATCACGATAGACAATTACGACGGGCAATCTCAACGCGAAAAATCATGACGTGCGTCTCCTACGGGCAATCACGTCGAGCAATCGCGACGGGAATCACAATGACGAAACATCTCGTTCATTCCTGGTGGACAATCACGACGGCCACTGCTTCGGTGACCTGTGCATTCCCTGGTACATGTTTTCGTAGAAACTTCTCATATTAATTTTGTGATTTGCACGAATCTTCGGCACTGCAATAGTTTGTTGTGTACTCACCACTTCGATGCGCAAGAATTGCTTGGCATGATGGAAACAGGCCTGCAACAACTCCGGCAGATCGTAATGCTCGGCGGCGCATATCAGTCCAGGGATCGTGGCGCACGTCAGCGGACAGCTTCCGGTGTGCAGATAGTCCAGTAAAACTCGGAACGTGTCAGCGTCGAATTCGATCACCGAGAATTCGGTCTGAGCCAGTTTGGCACGGTCCACTTTCTGAGCATCGGCGCAGACGCTCAGTCGAGGTACGGGCAGTGCGCCGAGAGACGGCTTGTCTTTGCTCTCTTTCTCTTTCACTTCCTTGTCTGAAAAAAGGCGCGGGTTGTTTATAAAGGTAGACTGAAGAAGAAACATCAAAATCACTAAGCAAATTACAAACCAAGTGACCGATTTTCCGCATCAATTTCGGCCTTACAACAGTTTTTTTGCAAATGAGACGAAAACTTGATGTTGTAGCATTTTTAAAGTTTAATGTTTAATCATTGAAAAAATCAAGTATGCCAGGTAAGAATCTAATGTCTATGTTTTTCAGTAGGGAGAGATCTTTCTTCAAATACAGCTTAACACCATTTAAATATTTGTTTTTTTCGAATTTAACACCCTGAAAGTATCTTAGGCACAGTTGAGGTAACTTCTTTACATTGAAACAAATCCAAATTACCAGACTGGATCATAAAGCAAAGAGAACATTAATGCCCTTTCGTAAAATTATAACAATATTTTTATGGTGATGAAAACTCTCGACAGTAATAACAGAAATTTATATTTTCCGAGTTAATGCAATTATATGCCTCAAGAAATGGAATACAACGACAAAGTACTTTCGCTACTATTTATGATCCGGAATAAAATATTACGAAACGTTGATCAAAGCGAAATACCATACCCATTTATTGACCACATTATTTATATGTATACAATTTACCCGTGACTAAACTAATTTATTATCTATCCGAGTGACGTCTCAGCACCAACGCACTCACCAACTGAATAGAAACAGCGGTTAAGCATGTTTTTTGGCAGCCGGGTTTTGGTTAGGTCTAGACAGCAAGTTGGTATCGTCTACAAATAGGAATACTCGAAGGCAGTTCATTGATAGATAATAGAAATAGCAGAGGGCCAAGTATTGATCCCTGCGGTACCTCGCTGCAAATAGGCAAAATATCAAAGGCGGTGCCATCAGAGCTTCCATACTGCTTCCTATTTGACAAGTATGAACGAAATAGCGCTATCTCGGTATTACTTATACCGTAGTATTCTAGTTTTTCAATAGTATATGTGTGTATAATATTAGTGTTATCCTCTATATTATCCAGTACTTTCTCTAATAAGGTGAATAGAAAATACGCAGTCAAAAAGAACCATTTTTAAAACATCTTTATCAATATAAATCGAATGATGTTGACTTACTAGAACAATCTTGGCTGCTGGCCCATTTCTTCTTATCGTCAGCATTGAGTGTTTGAGCGTTGTGTTTCCTTATACTTCTGCCCCAACCAGCCGTTATTGTACCTAGTCTAGTAAACGCCCGTTTCACCATCGGACTACTAGGAACACTTTTCGGTCTAGCTGATTCTATATCGGGAACCTATCAAACAAAACGATTAAAGAATATTAGAACATGTATATCATAAAGCCTGATAGAGGTACACCTCAGAAATAGATCTTATAAAGAAAAGGGGGACTCTCGTGGCAGTCTTGCTCTTATGTGGAACTTTGTAAACCGAATTCCCAGAAGTCTTATGATTTGATCAAGGTTATGATCAAGGTCATCTCCGAAAGTAAAACTTTCTGCGTTTGCTATTGATGGTGTCATGAAGATACGGTGCCATTTAAATTCTTCAAACAGTCCTCCAAATTACGTTGAAAGTCACGGCCATGGTCATGGTCGATGTTGAAGGTCAATATGATTGCCAAAATCATTGTCAACGTCAAATGTATAGAGCAAGACACGTCATGATCAAGGTCACCGTCATAGTTGAGGTCACTGTCAAGTTATGGTACTTAGCCGAAGCCAAGGTCAATATCAAGATCATAGTCAATGTCATGGACACGGTTATTGTCAAGCTATGGTACGTAGTCGAGGTCAGGATCAAGATCAAAGTTATTGTTAAGTTATGGTTCGTAGTCAAAGCCATGGTCAATATCATCTCCAAAATCATTGTTTGCATTTATCAACAGCAACTTCACAGAGCAAGGCACGTCTTGATCAAGGTCACTGCCAAAGCCAGAGTGAAGTCATGGTGC
The DNA here is from genome assembly GCA_963669975.1 of Acanthoscelides obtectus. NCBI lineage: Eukaryota > Metazoa > Arthropoda > Insecta > Coleoptera > Chrysomelidae > Acanthoscelides > Acanthoscelides obtectus. Next base: position 4,275,028 of record CAVLJG010000007.1, on the reverse strand, counting down.
GACATCGACGTCAAGGTTGAGGTCATAGTTAAGGTTACTGTCAAGCTATGGTACATAGTCGAAGTCAAGGTCAATATGAAGATAGTAGTCAAGTTCATGATCACGGTTATTGTCAAGCTATGATACGTAGTCAAGGTCACGATCAAGGTTATTGTCAAGTCGTGGTACGTAGTCGAAGCCATGGTCAATATTATCGCCAACACCATTGTTTGCATTTATCAACAGCAACTTCACAGAGCAAGGCACGTCTTGATCAAGGTCACTGCCAAAGCCATAGTGAAGTCATGGTGCGACATCGACGTCAAGGTTGAGGTCATAGTTAAGGTCACTGTCAAGCTACGGTACATAGTCGAAGTCAAGGTCAATATGAAGATAGTAGTCAAGTTCATGATCACGGTTATTGTCAGGCTATGATACGTAGTCAAGGTCACGATCAAGGTTATTGTCAAGTCGTGGTACGTAGTCGAAGCCATGGTCAATATTATCGCCAACATCATTATTTGCATTTATCAACAGCAACTTCACAGAGCAAGGCACGTCTTGATCAAGGTCACTGCCAAAGCCATAGTGAAGTCACGGTGCGACATCGACGTCAAGATTGAGGTCATAGTTAAGGTCACTGTCAAGCTATGGTACATAGTCGAAGTCAAGATCAATATCAAGATAGTAGTCAAGTTCATGATCACGGTTATTGTCAAGCTATGGTGCGTAGTCGAGGTCAAGATTATGATCAAAGTTATTGTTAAGTCATGGTACATAGCCAAAGTCAATGTCAGTATCAAGATCACAGTTAACGTTATGATCACGGTTATTCTCAAGCTATGGTACGTAGCCAAGGTCACGGTCAAGATTATTGTCAAGTCATGGTACGTAGTCGAAGCCATGGTCGATATTATCGCTAATATCATTGTTTGAATTTATGGACGTCAACTGCATAGAGCAAGGCACGTCTTGAACAAGTTCACTGTCAAAGCCATAGTAAAGTCATAGTGCGATATCGACGTCAAGGTTGAGATCACAGCTAAGGTTACTGTCAAGTTATGATACATATTCGAAATCAAGGTCAATACCAAGATCATAGTGAATGTCGTGATTACGGCTATTTTCAAGCTATGTTGCGTAGTCGAGATCAAGATCACGATCAAGGTTATTGTCATGTCTAATCAACGGTCAATTTCATCGCCAAAATCATTGTGCGACATCGACGTCAAGTTTGAGGTCATAGTTAAGGCCACTGTCAAGTTGTGGTACATAGTCTAAGTCAAGGTCAATACCAAGATCATAGTCAAGGTCATGATCACGGTTGTTGTCAAACTATGGTACGTAGTCGAAGCCATGGTCAATATAAACGTCAAAATCATTGTTTAAATTTAACGACGCCTACTTCATACGGCAATGCAAGGCCATGATTAAGGTTACTGTTAGTGTTATAGTGAAGTCATGAGCCGATATCGAAGTCAATGTCAAGATCATAGTCAGGGTCATTGTCAAGTCATGATACGTAGTCGACGCCATGGTCAATATCATAATCAAAGTCATTGTTCAAGTCCATCAACGTCAACTTCATAGAGCAAGGCAAGGTCTTGATTAATAAGGTCACTGTTAGTGTCATAGTGAAGTCATAGTCCGACATCGAAGCCAAGGTCAATATCATACTCAAGGTCAATGTTTGAGTTCATCAACGTCAACTTTATGGAGGAACGCCAGGTTATCGTCAAGGTTATGAACAAGGATATTTTCATAGTCAATTCAGGATAAGTAGTCGAGGTCATACTCAAGGTCATGGTCAAGGTGATCCGTACATTTATTTTGCGTTTGAGCAGTATTTTCTCAGGGAGAAAAAAAATTCATAGAGAGATGAGAGATCCCGTTTCCTTAAGAGGTTATTGTGTTAAAAGGTAAACAATTTTCTCTGAAAGGGTAACGAATTCTGCTTTTACTACTTCCAAATGAATTACTATGATCCAATCGTGGCGACATGGCTGTGGCGATAGAAATTAATAAATTCGTAACGTGTCGCTTACCTGTAAAAAGTTGCTACTTTTCGGTCTTGCTTGTTGAGGACTGAGCAAAGTAGGCACAGGTCTGGCTAGTAATTCGGCTACCGGAACCTGTGGTGACCCGAAACCAGTTTGAATACCGTACAGCATCTCTTGAAACACTCTGCTACGGACCTGAATATCAAATCGACAAAATTACTCGTCTCACTTTTTATGTTATCAAAAAATTCAATGGGGGTGCTTGATGTTACATTTATTTTTCTAGTTGCTATTCACAAAATTTGAGCTACATATTATGAAAATATGGTCAATTGCACCCCCGCTTTTTTGTTATAATTGATTTTATTGTTAATATCTTAATTTTTATATAGATCTTATTCCAAGTTAATGATTCATCATCGATTTTTGGACTTTCCATTACAGACTTTCTCACACTTGAAAAATTATTTCCTTCTTTTTATTTCGATTCGCAATTGAAGCGTTTTTTTAGTTTTATAACTATAATTTATTATCTAAATTTTCTCAAAACGACTACAGAAACTTGTCATCAAGAGCTCAGATTTTTGATATATTTATTAAAATTCCGAAATTTCCAAATTTTTTTCATTTTTGCTTAATTTTTTCAAAATTTCCAAATCAGAATATTTTACAAAATTTCAAATTTCCAAATTATTTTCCAAATTTGTGAATTCAAATTATTTAATTCTTTAAAAACTCAAATTGTTTCTAATTCGATTTTTTTATTTTTCCCAATTTTTTAAAAATTTTCAAATCAGATTGTTTTCCAAAATTTCGAATCTCAAAATTATTTTCCAAATTTAAAAATTTAAATTATTTCGTTATTTCAAAATTCAAATTTTTTTCAATTCGATTTTTTTTTCATTTTTCCCAAATTTTAATATTATTTCTCTATTACAGTAATTTTCTGGCTTACCCCCAATATAGCCCTGACTCCAACCAATTTGACTTTCTGCTTGGACTGTCCCACCAAAAAGACGACGTCGAACAATTGTGCGTTTTGGATGGTGTTATCCTCGGAGTTCAAGAACATCCTGGTGAAATCTTTCGCTATTTGGTCGTAGTCCTCGAATTGGTCTCTGACGCTGTCCAACAGAGGTGATGACGGTCTCATGTGGCCAATTGGTCGCCAAGATCCTACAACATACAAACAGCTTAGATATATATATATATATATATATATATATATATATATATATATATATATATATATATTTTGAGACGTGGTCATTGTCGTCTAGACCAGTTAGGTGAAAAATTAAAGCTTCCGCCTTTTGTTGGGTACTTCGACAAAATTTAAGCAAAGAGGACTCTTTATACTTTTTAATTCTCTCTAGCTTTCAATGGACTTTGCCATCATCATCAGGAGCTGCAATTACAATGATAACAGTAGCAACAAAAGTGGCTTCACGACTTAATGCTCTAATGTTTTCTAAATAATTTTTAATCTGTCTTTAACTTGTCTTGTCATATTTTATATAATTTTAACCATTGTACCATGTATCCAGCTCTCACCATGTTACTGGACGTTTCCCTCATCCTATACGAAAACAACATCCTCACATACTACTGTAAGTTGATTCAATTTAAATTCATTTTACACTTTTGTTGCTACTGTTATCATTGTAATTGCAGCTCCTGATGATGATGGCAAAGTCCATTGAAAGCTAGAGAGAATTAAAAAAAGTATAAATAGTCCTCTTTGCTTAAATTTTGTCGAAGTGCCCAACAAAACGCGGAAGCTTTAATTTTTCACATATATATATATATATATATATATATATATATATATATATATATATATATATATAACTTGAGACGTGGTCATTCTCGTTTAGACCAGTTAGGTGATCCATCCATCGACAAGGTCACCACCAACCTTCTGTCAAATGTTTAATCCTACTTGTGATCCTGTGCCCACCATTTTGTGCTGCATCAGGTGGTTCATGATGTAATTTTACTTTCGTTTTTAAATATTTTTAATCCGTTTTAATTTGTTCCTGACATACAGCTGTGTGTAGTTTATAAAATGTACCATGTATCCAGCATTCACCAGGTTACTGGGTGTATCCCTCAACCAAAACGTTAATAACATTTAGCTATAACCTCACATACGACTTTAGGTTAATTTAAAATCACTTTGCACAATAGTTGCGATTTCATCTCAATGTTATTGCAGCTCCTGATGAAGATGGCAAAGTCCATTGAAAGCTAGATATTAATAAAGTATAAAGAGTCGTCTTGGCTTGGATTTTGTTGAAGTACCCAACAAAAGGCGGAAGCTTTATTTTTCACCTATATATATATATATATATATTATAAATTTGTCGCGATTACAATACTTCCTCGCCAGTAGACGCGGGAAGTAAAGATGAAAGCGGTGCCGATAGTGCAAGGGTATTCCTTTCCGCAACCACGTCAACATTCAGTGGTTTTATATATTAATAAGATATATATATATATATATATTATATATAACACGAATCAAATGGTCAAGTTTGAACATTTTAAAAACTCAATAAAACTAACCTCTACGGTATGGCTTCGGTATCTGGCCAGTCTCTGCATGATTCTGCAGATTGGCGACGATGTCCTCGAGCATCTGCGACCTCGTCCTTTCTTGCATCCTGGCGAACTTGGGCGCCGAATAACTCGCTCTTTCTCCATTCACGATCTTCGTGAGCAGCCATTCTCTGAACATTGGCCCCTTGTCGAACACGCTCTGCTCCCACAGGTACGGCTTGTACGCGCCGACTTCGTCTCGTGTCACCACGGAAACCTCGTAACGCGTCGGCCTCCGTTTGATTTTCGGTGATGTTCGTACTGAAACAAGAAGAGACACAAGGCCTTTCAGGAAAAACATGCCAATATTTATAGGAGAGAAAATAACGAAACAATTTCCTATAAAAATAATGACACACAAAAACCTCGTGCGCGTTCCTTTAGGTTCTTGGAGGATCGCGCGGGAGGCCCCAGGTGAACCGGTTTGTTAAAATTTTTCAACGCTACTCGATCGCGATTCGTCGTAAAGCATCGTGTACTGGGAGGTTGAAACCGCATTCGACTCGAAACCGCAACGGAATTAGATGCGGTAATGGTAAACTAAGGTGCCCCCTAATTCAGACGAAAAGTTTATTTTACTTACCCAGTATGAACGTATGGAGGAAATGGCTCTTTATGCACGCAGGCGAAAATGAGGTGTTATCAGCCTCTAGAAAAACGACGCAGACGATATCGTTGCCGATATGCCTTTTTCTTTGCAGCTTTTGCGGATCGTGTTTCTCGTACGGAAGTAGAGTGCTCACGTGGAACATGATCTCGATGTTCCGCCAGTTCGTATACACCGAGTACAATCCTGAAAATAGATATAGCAAATTTTATTCTAGTTCATCAAAGTATGATTATATCTGCTACGTCACTGTGCGATTGCGATTGTTGAACTTTCTATGTCAGCAACAATAATTTTGAATATTTTCTGCTTTTGCTGTTAAAGCGGGTTTTTTAGTTCTTTAAACTAATCTAGTTTCTGTATTTTTGTTTCAAAATGGCAACAAAAGTACTTATTGATTTTTGATATATACTAAGTGACATATAAATCCGAACACTCAGTTTAAATGGTTTTATTTTAATAAAATTTTGTATAAGTACTTAATGAAGCATAATGAGTAAATGCGAAAAATTTCAAAATGATTGCACTGCTTTAAAGCCCTTTGACCTTTAATAATGTGTGGATGCACCCTGATGTGCTACGCATTCTCCAACGCGCCTAGACATGCCTTTGATCAGGTGGTCAATGTCCTCCTGGTGGTATCTCATTCCAGGCAACCACCAACTCCTCTCGAAGTGCTTCTAGAGTCTGAGGAGGACGTTGCAAATTGAGCAATCTCCTACCCATCATATCCCACACGTGCTCAATTGGCGATAAGTCGGGAGATCTTGGTGGCCATGGTAACAATGTGACATCATTATGTTGAAAGAAGTCTATTGTGACTCTTGCAACATGTGGTCGGGCATTATCTTGTTGGAAAGTTGGATTTGCCAGGGTGTCAAGATAGGGTAAAAGATGGGGTTCTAGAACTTCGTGGATATAACGCTGCGCGTTCATGTTACCTCTGATGAAGATTAAAGGTGACCTGGAACGATAAGCTATAGCACCCCAAAACATAACTCCAACAGTGTGATGAACATGTCTTTCAACAAAAAACTGTGGATTCCTCCTTTCACCACGTCGCCTTCTAACCCTAGCACGACCATCGTGCATGCCTTAACAAAATCGAGACTCGTCACTAAAGACAATACTGTTCCATTCCTGATCCCAGAGTGACCGTTGTCTGCACCACTCAAGGCGATTACGTCGGTGTTCTCGAGTTAAAGGGAGGACCCAGTGTGGCCGGTATGAAAACAAGCCAAAACTTCTCATTCGTCGGTAAACACTTCGCATGCCAATAGGTCTTCCGTGTTCTGCAAACCATTCATTTGCAATGGACCTGGTAGTGGAGAAACGGTTCCTTAAGGCCAATAATCTTAGGCGGCGATCTTCACGGTCTGTTGTTCTACGGCGGCGTCCAGTGCCCCTTGCTCTTTGCGTACGGCCTTCTCGAAGCCATGCCTGACAACACCTAACCACAGTGTCTACACTTCTTTGCACTCTAACTGCAATTGCCCGAAAAGAAAGTCCAGCTTCCCGAAGTCCCACTATACGGCCCCTATCAAACTCACTAAGTTGACGAAATCGTACAGGTCTCCGTACTCTAGGCATCGTAACCGATCTTAAAGGATGTCAAGAACCAAAATCCGCCAACGTTGATTCTTTACTGCGGCTGAAATATTCATTTTTAGAGCGTTAGTGAATTAAAAAAAAAGCAGTATAAAAACCGGAATGTCCAACTGATAAGGCTGAAAATTTTTTCACTTGTTATTTACAGTAATATAAATACATTCACCAACTTTTATTAAAATAAAACCATTTAAACTGGGTGTTCGGATTTATATGTCACTTAGTATATTTTTGAATTCATTTCCAACTTTTTTTTTAAATTTCGAAAAGTTTTCAATATTTCCAACATTCCAAACTCTTTTAAGTTATTTACCGAATTTCTGAATATTCCAATTATGTTCAAAATCTTAAAATCCAATTTTTACCAAATTTCAACTTTTTTTCGAAATCCTCAAATTCGATTTTTTTTTCATATTTCGGAAATTTCCAACTTTTTAAAATCTTTACATTATTTACCAAATTTCTGAATATTCCAGTTATGTTCAAAATCTTCAAATCCAATTTTTACCAAATAAAATTTTTTTTCGAAATCCTCAAATTCGATTTTTTTTCATATTTCGGAAATTTAAATATTTTTAAAATCTTTAGATTATTTACCAAATTTCTGAATATTCCAATTATGTTCAAAATCTTCAAATCCAATTTTTACCAATTTTTTTCGAAATCCTTAAATTCGATTTTTTCATATTTCGGAAATTTCCAACTTTTTAAAATCTTTAAATTATTTAACAAATTCTGAATATTCCAATTATGTTCAAAATCTTCAATTCCAATTTTCACCAAATTAAATTTTTTTTCGAAATCCTTAAATTCGATTTTTTTCATATTTCGGAAATTTAAAAATTTTTAAAATCTTTAGATTATTTACCAAATTTCTGAATATTCCAATTATGCTCAAAATCTTCAAATCCAATTTTTACCAATTTTTTTCGAAATCCTTAAATTCGATTTTTTTCATATTTCGGAAATTTCCAACTTTTTAAAATCTTTAAATTATTTAACAAATTTCTGAATATTCCAATTATGTTCAAAATCTTAAAATCCAATTTTTACCAAATTTCATCTTTTTTTCGAAATCCTCAAATTCGATTTTTTTTTCATATTTCGGAAATTTCCAACTTTTTAAAATCTTTACATTAATTACCAAATTTCTGAATATTCCACTTATGTTCAAAATCTTCAAATCCAATTTTTACCAATTTTTTTCGAAATCCTTAAATTCGATTTTTTTCATATTTCGAAAATTTCTAACTTTTTAAAATCTTTACATTATTTACCAAATTTCTGAATATTCCAGTTATGTTCAAAATCTTCAAATCCAATTTTCACTAAATTAAAATTTTTTTCGAAATCCTCAAATTCGATTTTTTTCATATTTCGGAATTTTAAATATTTTTAAAATCTTTAGATTATTTACCAAATTTATGAATATTCCAATTATGTTCAAAATCTTCAAATCCAATTTTTACCAATTTTTTTCGAAATCCTTAAATTTTATTTTTTTTCATATTTCGGAAATTTCCAAATTGTTAGAATCTTTAAATTATTTACCAAATTTCTGAATATTCAAATTTTATTCAAAATCTTCAAATCCAATTTTTACCAATTTTCAATTTTTTTCGAAATTTTTAAATTCGATTTTTTCCAAGATTATTGTATTGACCCCTTTGTACCTTTTCAAGCTAATCAGACTTCTTGAAACTGATTAAAATTAGGTACAGATAAAAAATTAAGAATAACGCATACCTTCAATTAGAGATCTACTTCCCAAAATTATGATTTCTTGCACCATTATAAAATTTTCATTGAAATCTTTATGATGCAGGCAAAATAATTATAATCGTCACTTAAACATTGAGTTCTACTCAAGTGCTGAGTGATTACTTTGACTCTGCATCAACAAAACGCACTCATGTGCATAAATACAGGTTTAAATTTTTTCACTAAAAAATTCCTACCTGTAAGATCGTGTACAGTATCAAGCCCCCCTTTGTACTTATCGAACCCTTTCAGTCGTACTTTCTCGCCCATTATTTGTAGAAATTCTTCAAATAGAAATGAATTGTCATTATTGTCTAAAATCTCTTCTTCTGTGTATTGGCCTTCTTTCACGTAGATTACGCCTACCTTTAATTCAGACTTTATAAAAACCTAAAATAAAACAATAAAGATTCAGTTATAGAACACCCTCAATACATATTAAAATAATCATAAAATATGCACTAGGTAACATATCAAGGTTATCACGAAAACACATTTTTGATATCTTTCCAGTTTGCTCTAAAAAAACTACTTTCCATTTTTGTTAGGACACCCTGTATAGTCTTAGTCGCTTATGTCTCGGAGGCTGAAAGTTGTACTGAGGAATCTGCCTGAGTGGGTTATCGATTCTATGATAAAACTTTGCTTACTTGATCCAACTTGAGTAATTCTTCAGGAGTATCGGGCAGTTGTCCTAATATTAATGGCGGGTTGAGGTTGACTTCTTTCCCTAAGGATCGAACGACTTCCTCCCTGTTGTATCTGTCTGCAAACACGCAACTGGCCGGTATCAGTCCGTGCACCGTATAACTTATAGCTCTAACCAATATCCTGAAATCAGAAGTGGGATTGCTTGGAGCTCAAAAGAACACCTATCAGAATGTCCCAGCACATTTAGGAAATGTTTTGTGTCTATACTGAGCATTGAAGAATAATCTGTGGAGCTTCCGTAAAAGTGTCAAGACCAACATATTGAAATCAGAAGTGGGATTGCTGGGAGATCAGAAGAACACCTATCAGAATGTCCCAGCATATTTAGGAAATGTTTTGGATCCATACTGAGCATTGAAGAATAATTTGTGGAGCTTCTATAAAAGTGTCAAGACCAATATCCTGAAATCAGAAGTGGGATTGCTGGGAGCTCAGAAGAACACCTATCAGAATGTCCCAGCACATTTAGGAAATGTTTTGGATCCATACTGAGCATTGAAGAAGAATCTGCGAAACTTCTATAAAAGTGTCAAGACCAATATCCTGAAATCAGAAGTGGGATTGCTTGGAGCTCAAAGGAACACCTATCAGAATGTCCCAGCATATTTAGGAAATCTTTTGGATCCATACTGAGCATTGAGGAAGAATCTGTGGAGCTTCTATAAAAGTGTCAAGACCAATATCCTGAAACCAGAAGTGGGATTGCTTGCAGCTCAAAAGAACACCTATCAGAATGTCCCAGCACATTTAGGAAATGTTTTGGATCCATACTGAGCATTGAAGAAGAATCTGTCAAGACCAATATATTGAAATCAGAAGTGGGATTGCTGGGAGCTCAAAAGAACACCTATCAGAATGTCCCAGCACATTTAGGAAATGTTTTGGATCCATACTGAGCGTTGAAGAAGAATCTGTGGAGCTTCTATAAAAGTGTCAAGACCAATATATTGAAATCAGAAGGGGGATTGCTTGGAGCTCAAAGGAACACCTATCAGAATGTCCCAGCACATTTAGGAAATGTTTTGGATCCACACTGAGCATTGAAGAAGGATCTGTGGAGCTTCTATAGAAGTGTCAAGACCAATATCCTGAAATCAGAGGTGGGATTGCTGGGAGCTCAAAAGAACAACTATCAGAATGTCCCAGCACATTTAGGAAATGTTTTGGATCTATACTGAGCATTGAAGAAGAATCTGTGGAGCTTCTATAAAAGTGTCAAGACCAATATCCTGAAATCAGAAGTGGGATTGCTTGGTGCTCAAAAGAACACCTATCAGAATGTCCCAGCACATTAGGAAATGTTTTGGATCCGTACTGAGCATTGAAGAAGAATCTGTGGAGCTTCTATAAAAGTGTCAAGACCAATATAGTGAAATCAGAAGTGGGATTGCTTGGAGCTCAAAAGAACACCTATCAGAATGTCCCAGCACATTTAGGAAATGTTTTGGATCCATACTGAGCATTGAAGAAGAATCTGTGGAGCTTCTATAAAAGTGTCAAGACCAATATCCTGAAATCAGACGTGGGATTGCTGGGAGCTCAAAAGAACACCTATCAGAATGTCCCACAAATGTTTTGGATCTATACTGAGCATTGAAGAAGAATCTGTGGAGCTTCTATAAAAGTGTCAAGACCAATATCCTGAAATCAGAAGTGGGATTGCTGGGAGCACAAAAGAACACCTATATCCCAGCATATTTAGGAAATGTCTTGGATCCACACTGAACATTGAAAAGGAATATGTGGAGCTTCTATAAAAGTGTCAAGACGGAGAACCCTCCAATTACGATGGATATCCTGTGACTTTATTGATCTGGAGCTCAAAAGTGTTTCAAGTTACATAGTAAAGGCAATAATTATAATCTTGAGTTTGCAAACGTTTTAGGTCGCGCTGCAATCAGACGAAACATGAGAAGCAAGTAAATCGGTTCTAGTACAGTTAATTTAGCTTTTGTTGCGTTTAATTAATTAATTAATTAACTTATGTCTATAGAACTGAACATGGCTCTATCCGATAAGAGAATGAGAAGCTCAAGTCTGTCAAGTTTGTCATGTGGGTCTAGAACGAGGGTACATCATGAGGAAGACCAAAAATATGTTTCTATAGCCTTAAACTAGAATTAGGTCCATCCTATTCTTATTCCTAATTGAAATGTCAATATTTAAGGGGTCAACTTTTGGATCCACTTGAAGGAGGAAACTTCATATGACCATATGTCCAAAATGTCCTAACTTTTGAGATACAGGTTTATTCAAATCTGTAATACTACTTTAGATATTTACATGAAATTCGGCATACATCTACTATAGTATAGAGGACTGAGAATATGTATTGTATTTGGACATTTGTAATCCTATCAGATTAAATTCTGGAGGAAGCGTTAAACTGTGCTTTGACGGAGGCCGATAATCAAATTCTCGTACCTCTCAGTTCTACCCTCCTTCCATGCTCTTTCGGTTCTTTGTGGAGGAGTAAAAGCCCATAAAAGAGTGACGGACTAGCGGCTTTATTTATAGCCGCGGCACTAAAATCGTCATCGTATTTTCAATAGAGCCCCGTCTCTAATAAAAATCGACGCTAATCGTAAAACAACGGCTGGGCTGTGCAATCGAACGCCGCGTCAAATGACTCGTTCAAAATTAATAATGGTACATTTAGAGCGCCACATCAATGATTATCGATATTAAAGCTGAATTATCCATTATTTTTACAGGCATTTTGGTATCATTTTAATACGCTGAAGCAGAAGCTGCCTTAATGATCAAAGTTATTATGGTCTCATGCAGATTTGACTCCAAATGTGTTTAGAGTGCAATCAGTTGAATTGATCATAAATTTAGTTTCGTCAGACAGTGGTGGTGTCGTACAGGAAATAAAACCCGAGCGGTAGCACTTTTCAAAATTAAGAAATATTCAAAATAAATTTCAAATTCTACAATATTTCGATTCTAAAAAAAAAATTTGGTTGTAAAGACAAGAAACAAATGTCTCCTCTAGATTAGAGTGGTAGATATTGGGTCATCTTTATCATCAAGGATCTGAACTAAGGCACTTTCTGAAGCCGTCTTACCTAAATTGATCTCTAGAATTAAGCGTTTCTTGTTTAATGGACAAAATAACTGGTCCTAAGTCTTCGTCGTTTGTAAAGTAATTCCAATGCTCAGTCCCGTAGAAATACTTTTCGTAAGTCTCTTGCTCAACGCTCGTCAGTTCGAAGCCCTGGTTCTTCTCCCATTGTTCTTCTATAACCGTTTTCTTCTTCGGCGATATCGAGTCGTCTTCCTCATCTTCTTCGTCTTCGTACAAGTCGTTGCAGCCTGCGAACGTTCAAAGAGAAATAGAAAAATGTATCGGATAACTTAGATATGATCTTTAGAATCTAGATTCCAGATTCCAGATCCGAGATTCTGGATTCTAGTTTCTAGTTTCTAAATTCTAGTTCCTAGATCCTAGTTCCTAGATTCTAGTTCCTAGATTCTAGTTCCTAGATTCTAGTTCCTAGATTCTAGTGGACAGATTCTAGTTTATAGATTCTAGTTTATAGATTCTAGTTAATAGATTCTAGTTTATGGATTCTAGTTTCTAGATTCTAGTTTCTAGATTCTAGTTTCTAGATTCTAGTTTCTAGATTCTAGTTTCTAGATTCTAGTTTCTAGATTCTAGTTTCTAGATTCTAGTTTCTAGATTCTAGTTTCTAGATTCTAGTTTCTAGATTCTAGTTTCTAGATTCTAGTTTCTAGATTCTAGTTTCTAGTTTCTAGATTCTAATTTCTACATTCAAGTTTCTAGATTCAAGTTTCTAGATTCAAGTTTCTAGATTCTAGTTTCTAGATTCTAGTTTCTAGATTCTAGTTTCTAGATTCTAGTTTCTAGATTCTAGTTTCTAGATTCTAGTTTCTAGATTCTAGTTTCTAGATTCTAGTTTCTAGATTCTAGTTTCTAGATTCTAGTTTCTAGTTTCTAGATTCTAGTTTCTAGATTCTAGTTTCTAGATTCTAGTTTCTAGATTCTAGTTTCTAGTTTCTAGATTCTAGTTTCTAGATTCTAGTTTCTAGTTTCTAGATTCTAGTTTCTAGATTCTAGTTTCTAGATTCTAGATTCTAGTTTCTAGATTCTAGTTTCTAGATTCTAGTTTCTAGATTCTAGTTTCTAGATTCTAGTTTCTAGATTCTAGTTTCTAGATTCTAGTTTCTAGATTCTAGTTTCTAGATTCTAGTTTCTAGATTCTAGTTTCTAGATTCTAGTTTCTAGATTCAGATTCTAGTTTCTAGATTCTAGTTAGATTCTATATATCTAGTTTCGAGATTCTAGTCTATAGATTCTAGTTTCTAATTTCTAGTTTCTAGATTCTAGTTTCTAGATTCTAGTTTCTAGATTCTAGTTTCTAGATTCTAGTTTCTAGATTCTAGTTTCTAGACTCTACTTTTTGGATTCTACTTTCTAGATTCTACTTTATTGATTTTACTTTCTAGATTCTAGTTTCTAGATTCTAGTTTCTAGATTCTAGTTTCTAGATTCTAGTTTCTAGATTCTAGTTTCTAGATTCTAGTTTCTAGATTCTAGTTTCTAGATTCTAGTTTCTAGATTCTAGTTTCTAGATTCTAGTTTCTAGATTCTAGTTTCTAGATTCTAGTTTCTAGATTCTAGTTTCTAGATTCTAGTTTCTAGATTCTAGTTTCTAGATTCTAGTTTCTAGATTCTAGTTTCTAGATTCTAGTTTCTAGATTCTAGTTTCTAGATTCTAGTTTCTAGATTCTAGTTTCTAGATTCTAGTTTCTAGATTCTAGTTTTTAGATTCTAGTTTCTAGATTCTAGATTCTAGATTCTAATTTCTAGATTCTAGTTTCTAGATTCTAGTTTCTAGATTCTAGTTTCTAGATTCTAGTTTCTAGATTCTAGTTTCTAGATTCTAGTTTCTAGATTCTAGTTTCTAGATTCTAGTTTCTAGATTCTAGTTTCTAGATTCTAGTTTCTAGATTCTAGTTTCTAGATTCTAGTTTCTAGATTCTAGTTTCTAGATTCTAGTTTCTAGATTCTAGTTTCTAGATTCTAGTTTCTAGATTCTAGTTTCTCGATTCTAGTTTCTAGATTCTAGTTTCTCGATTCTAGTTTCTAGATTCTAGTTTCTAGATTCTAGTTTCTAGATTCTAGTGTCAAGATTCCAGAGTCTAAATTTTATATTCTAAATTCAACGTCCAAGATTCAATATTCCAGATTCCGGCTTCTGGATTCTGGATTCTAGTTTCTAGCTTCTAATTTATAGATCCTAGTTTCTATCTACTAGATTTTAGATTCCTGATGACTCTAAGTTCTAGATACTAGATTATAGATTCTTGATTACATACATATTCTACGTACTGCATTCTACTGCCTACATTCAAAGAGAAATATAAAAATGCGTCGTAGAAATGATCTTTAGATTCTAGATTCTAGATTGCAGAGTCTAGTGTGCAGAGTGTAGAGGTCGGAGTCCAGATTCTAGATCCGAGACTCAAGATTTAAGATTCAAGATGCTAGAATGAGTACAGCATGACTTGTACCTCTATCCCTCCTCCTGTATCCATTCTCCCTGTCCCCCCGGTCGTCTCGTTTCTCTATTTCCTCGTCTTCCTCACCCTCCTGGATTTCGTTGTCGTGGTCGCTCTCGCTTTCGTCCCAAATCGTGTCCGAGGTGATCTTCTGCCGGGAGCATTCTATCCAGTAGCCTGGAGTTGGGATGAAGTTGTGCGGGAACTCCTCACAGAACTCGTCTGGGAAAAGAAAGAAAATGAATGGATATTTGTCGTAACAAATGGGCGATCGAAGTAGATGCTGGAGAAGAATGTTCGATGAAATTAGGTTATTTTACAATTTGCTCTGCAAATTTCATAATAAAATACTCTAGAAGATAGTGTACGGTATTACGAGCTTAAATTATAGACAGTTAAAATGATTGTTCTTCTTCTTCTTCTTCTGTTCGACGAATAGGTATCCAGCCCGCTCACTGTAAGGTAAAACACCAAACGATAAACCGAAGCTTGGTGTTCAAACTTAGAGTGAGCCGACTACACACATTTCCAAGTGACGTCACATTCTTCTGCTTCCAGTCCATCTTCATTGTTAACTACAGGAAATCAGAAAAAATGTTAGCGAAACTGTCAGTTTTCAGTGAGCTAACAGAAAACCGCCTTAACTACCCGCCTAAGCCCTAAGCATCTGTTTTTTATTCTAGTTCAATCCAGCTCTGTCGATCAAGATCTGGCCGGTACGATTGCTCCTTTGTTCTTAATACATATACAGGGTAATCGTTTGAACACTTTCCACCACGGATTTATCGAAAACCATCGATTAAAATAAAAAGCACTAGACAGGTATAACAATAAATACAATGCGGAAAATATTCGGGTTGTGATTTGGTTGTTGCCACGTCTAATCTTCCGAATTCCTGTTTATGTTGGTAGTTTTCGTTTTAAATTATAAACGAATTGGCAAACATTTTGAACACTTATTGAAATAAAAAGTGATATTTTCGAGTGTTATTGTTTCTTATGTGAACAAATTAAGATAAATAAAGATTTTTCTAATTTTCTTGAAAACGAATCGACCGATTGTCAAAAATCAGACGTCAAAGTAAAAGACTTCGAAAGACCTTGCAAACAATCTGTTACCTGATACCACTTGTCTTTTAAAATTTTTAATGGAATGACCCTGGGGGTAGAGGGTGAAAGGAGGTGGAGTAGTTTTTGATTAAAAAGTTGTCCCCCTTGACAAATCTTTTGAAGTGTCTCGTCGTTTTTTTCCTTTTAATCAGTGGTTTTCAATGAATTCAAATGAACACCCTGTATGTTAGTAACTATACTAAGTGACATATAAATCCGAACACCCAGTTTAAATGGTTTTATTTTAATAAAATTTTGTATAAGTACTTAATGAACAATAATGAGTAAATGATAAAAATTTCAAAATGATTGCACTGCTTTAAAGCCCTTTGACCTTTAATAATGTGTGGATGCACCCTGATGTGCTACGCATTCTCCAACGCGCCTAGGCATGCATCTGATCAGGTGGTCAATGTCCTCCTGTGGTATCTCATTCCAGGCAACCACCAACTCCTCTCGAAGTGCTTCTAGAGTCTGAGGAGGACGTTGCAAATTGAGCAATCTCCTACCCATCATATCCCACACGTGCTCAATTGGGGATATGTCGGGATATCTTGGTGGTCATGGTAACAATGTGACATCATTATGTTGAAAGAAGTCTATTCTGACTCTTGCAGCATGTGGTCGGGCATTATCTTGTTGGAAAGTTGGATCTGCCAGGGTGTCAAGATAGGGTAAAAGATGGGGTTCTAGAACTTCGTGGATATAACGCTGCGCGTTCATGTTACCTCTGGTGAAGATTAAAGGTGACCTGGAACCATAAGCTATAGCACCCCAAACCATAACTCCAACAGTGTGATGAACATGTCTTTCAACAAAAAACTGTGGATTCCTCCTTTCACCACGTCGCCTTCTAACCCTGGCACGACCATCGTGCATGCCTAAACAAAATCGAGACTCGTCACTAAAGACAATACTGTTCCATTCCTGATCCCAGGGTGACCGTTGTCTGCACCACTCAAGGCGATTACGTCGGTGTTCTCGAGTTAAAGGGAGGACCCAGTGTGGCCGGTATGAAAACAAGCCAAAACTTCTCATCCGTCGGTAAACACTTCCCATGCCAATAGGTCTTCCGTGTTCTGCAAACCATTCATTTGCAATGGACCTGGTAGTGGAGAAACGGTCCCTTAAGGCCAATAATCTTAGGCGGCGATCTTCACGGTCTGTTGTTCTACGGCGGCGTCCAGTGCCCCTTGCACTTTGCGTACGGCCTTCATGAAGCCATGCCTGACAACACCTAACCACAGTGTCTACACTTCTTTGCACTCTAACTGCAATTGCCCGAAAATAAAGTTCAGCTTCCCGAAGTCCCACTATACGGCCCCTATCGAACTCACTAAGTTGACGAAATCGTACAGGTCTCCGTACTCTAGGCATCGTAACCGATCGAAAAGGATGTCAAGAACCAAAATCCGCCAACGTTGATCCTTTACTGCGGCTGAAATATTCATTTTTAGAGCGTTAGTGAATTAAAAAAAAGCAGTATAAAAACCGGAATGACCAACTGATAAGGCTGAACATTTTTTCACTTGTTATTTACAGTAAGATAAATACATTCACCAACTTTTATTAAAATAAAACCATTTAAACTGGGTGTTCGGATTTATATGTCACTTAGTATATTTAACTCGTACAAGGACGAGTTACAGCTAGTCCAGAGTCAACCTACCTGACGCCATTAGATACGCTTATACATATAATAACACAGGATAATCAAAATCTTTATTAAGCACTTTATTTTATTAATGAGAAATTAAGCTTTCTATATTACATTGTTACGTACGCCCTCAATCCTAAGAGCTCAGGAGAATTCCTCCCACTCCTGATATAACGTGTATCCAAGGTCACAAACTCTTCCATTCAAGCTTCCTCCTTGCTCCTCGTACTGCTAAATCAATCGGGAAATGTAAGCAAATCGATTTTTATTAATCAACCGAGATTTTCAAACTAATTGGTACTTTTAAGAAAATTGCCGAACGCTCCAAGTTCATTTAGGAAATTAGCTCTGGTCATGAATATCGAATATCAGCACCGTTTAAGCGTCGTTTATTCGACATTCTTTATCAACGGCCGAACAAAATTTATAAATAATACCGATACGGTTTCGTGCACATTTCTTAGAAAAAGTCACGATGATTCGCGCGTATGTCGTGTTGTGTGTGACTTTGTCTTTAGCCTCGAATATTTGCTATGCCGACAAAGGAGGTCCTGGTGAGTTTTCCAAATTGAGAGGATTCGTAAATAACGCCAACGTTTGGCTTCTTCGTGTTTAAGGTACTTTGTGGTAAAAATTCAGTAGGGACGATAGTATTGCCACATAGTCGATAAGGCTTGGGTATATCCAGGGAACAAGAAGTGGTTTATCCTCCCTTGAAAAAGCAAAGCGACTTTGATCAATTGCTACAAACAAATTCTGTACCGTCGGAAGATTCAAACGTCATATAAGCGTCATATCGACGTCAGATAGACGTCATACAGGCGTCAGATCGAATTTGCATTGTCTTTGACGTCATATAATGACGTCAATTGGGCGTGACATTACGCCGTTATAATGACGTCGTTTCTACGTCGTGTACGTAGTGACCTAAAAATGCCGACATCATGACGACACTGTACTCAATGGGTAAAGACATCGGAAAAAATGTATATTTCGGGAAATAAACCGACACAGCATAAATATTTTGATTCGGATGTTGACAGGCCCAAAATTGCATATAAAAACTGACATTTTAACACGCTTTTTTTATTATCCGCTCGCCCTGTATGTATGTATCTGTGAAACGGAATCTTTGAGCATAATTTTCACCAATTTCCAGACGTTTGATTAAGTCATAGGTAAAAATCTGTAAAAAGCAGATATGTTAACATAAAACCACCGATTTCAAATGCCACTTTACGAATACTGAAACTACAAGAATCTGTAGCTCAGTAGCACTGGTCTTGAACCAGGGGTCGTGGGTTCAATCCTCACAGGAGGCAGATTGTGCTATACTTTTTTTTTATTTTTTTTTAATACGGCTTGATTAGCTTGCCTGTATGTAAGTATGTAGATAGTAGAAAAAGATTTTTAATTACCAAAATTATAATAACATTTAAGTTATTAACAGAATAATTCAGTTCATCGTAAAAAGCGTGGGGTGCATTTTAATACATTTTCATATCTCTCTTCTCATAGATAATTGCCAATAGAATGATTGTAACATTTAATACATCAAGCACCTCACGCTGAACTAAATTATTCTGTTAGTAATTTAAGTTTTATTATAATTTTATTTTTATTCTTAATTGCAAATTATTATCTACTTTTTGTTCCGGTTAGCTATAAAAGCGTGTTGTTTTAGTTTTTTAAACTATTATTTATTTAAGCACCTATTGCATTTTTATTCAAATAAGGTATTATATTTCAGATAAATCGTCACTCATGCTAAATTTTTGTCAGAGTACTCTTTTTGAAAAAACATTAGTTTGAATATTTGAGGTAAAAAGTATACTAAGTGACATATAAATCCGAACACCCAGTTTAAATGGTTTTATTTTAACAAAATTTTCAGCCTTATCAGTTGGACATTCCGGTTTTTATACTGCTTTTTTTTAATTCACTAACGCTCTTAAAATGAATATTTCAGCCGCAGTAAAGAATCAACGTTGGCGGATTTTGGTTCTTGACATCCTTTGCGATCGGTTACGATGCCTAGAGTACGGAGACCTGTACGATTTCGTCAACTTAGTGAGTTTGATAGAGGCCGTATAGTGGGACTTCGGGAAGCTGGATTTTCTTTTCGGGCAATTGCAGTTAGGTTAGAGTGCAAAGAAGTGTAGACACTGTGGTTAGGTGTTGTCAGGCATGGCTTCGAGAAGGCCGTAAGTGAGCAAAGAGCAAGGGGCACTGGACGCCGCCGTAGAACAACAGACCGTGAAGATCGCCGCCTAAGATTATTGGCCTTAAGGGACCGTTTCTCCACTACCAGGTCCATTGCAAATGAATGGTTTGCAGAACACGGAAGAACTATTGGCATGCGAAGTGTTTACCGACGAATGAGAAGTTTTGGCTTGTTTTCATACCGGCCACACTGGGTCCTCCCTTTAACTCGAGAACACCGACGTAATCGCCTTGAGTGGTGCAGACAACGGTCACTCTGGGATCAGGAATGGAACAGTATTGTCTTTAGTGACGAGTCTCGATTTTGTTTAGGCATGCACGATGGTCGTGCCAGGGTTAGAAGGCGACGTGGTGAAAGGAGGAAGCCACCGTTTTTTGTTGAAAGACATGTTCATCACACTGTTGCAGTTATGGTTTGGGGTGCTATAGCTTATGGTTCCAGGTCACCTTTAATCTTCATCAGAGGTAACATGAACGCGCAGCGTTATATCCACGAAGTTCTAGAACCCCATCTTTTACCCTATCTTGACACCCCGACAGATCCAACTTTCCAACAAGATAATGCCCGACCACATGTTGCAAGAGTCACAATAGACTTCTTTCAACATAATGATATCACATTGTTACCATGGCCACCAAGATCTCCCGACTTATCCGCAATTGAGCACGTGTGAGATATGATGGGTAGGAGATTGCTCAATTTGCAACGTCCTCCTCAGACTCTAGACGCACTTCGAGAGGAGTTGGTGGTCGCCTGGAATGAGATACCACAGGAGGACATTGACCACCTGATCAGAAGCAAGCCTAGGCGCGTTCGAGAATGCGTAGCACATCAGGGTGCCTCCACACATTATTAAAGGTCAAAGGGCTTTACAGCAGTGCAATCATTTTGAAATTTTTATCATTTACTTATTATGCTTCATTAAGTACTTATACAAAATTTTATTAAAATAAAACCATTTAAACTGGGTGTTCGGATTTATATGTCACTTACTATATTTAGTGTAATTTCTCGCGTAGAAATATTGTCATTGTTTTCTAATTAGTCTGTATAAAAATAGTTTATCCAATAATTGTTTTTATCACAGTTCCTGTAGATCCAACGAGCCCAGAAGCTGCGAATATCCGGCATATAACTAAGAAATTATCGAAGGCTGCTAATCCAGATACAGGTAGCTCTTTTGTTTGTGCATGCATAAATAAAGTTATATTTTTCCAGTCGTTGTACGTCCAAAAAGTGAAGAAGCCGCCGAGGCAGCCGAAATTCAGCATAAAGAAACGGCTGAGATTCCTGCTATACCAGAGATAAGTAAGGCGGATCTACGAACGTTTACAATACTCCTAACTTCCGTTATCATTTTACGTTACAGATTTCAATGAAGTTCCGTTGCCTCTCCGTATAGCTTCGGGAACGGTTTACAATTTTATCAGGCGTTTACCGGACAGTCCTATCTCACACACCATGGGATTTCCTGACAGTAAGTTGGTACCACAAACATTAACTCGAAAATCGTAATAGTAGAATTCCCAGTTAGCAAAAGCACGTGAAAATGACCTGACACACCATCCATAATCGCGAGCTAAATGAGGTAAAAATAACGTGAAAATGAAAACCTAATGTTTCGCTTAGAATCATTCACCATACTCTCAAGAATATGTTTCGGCTGATGGACCTCTTTTGTCTGAAATTCAATGACACTGCGTCGGTCTAGTTTTAAGTTACTCATTTTCCCTGTCAATTCACTTTATAAATTGGAAATCGATTATCAAAACTGACTCAAATTTTGCAAGTAAGGCTCTTTGCAAATATATCATGGATAAAAAATCACCAACTTTGGTGAAAAATCACTAGATCTGGCAACCCCGATCGATTGGTTGCCTATACGTTCAACTTGATGCAAATATAAATGAAATAGTGATTCTGCGTTTTTGCGCTTGGTAGCGCTGCGTGTCTGTTAGTGCTTTATTCGAAATTGAGACTCAAATTCAGACAGTCGAACAGGAACATAAGGAAAAACCTTTTCTTTAACGCTGTGCGCAAATTTGATAAACATACCTTTTCACGGTCCAAAATCAGAGAAAAGTCGAAAGATTGAAATGAGATGGTAAGCAGTTTTTTGACAGTGGACAGCCTATGTGTCCTCTCGTCAAAGTAGCTCAGTATCAGGTTCAGTAGATAGATCGTAAGCAATAAGCATGATAATTATATAACAGTGTTCAAGTCTCTGTGCCTTCATCTATCAGCTCATAAACATAGGATACACCGTATGAGTACACGGGTAAGATCACTTCCCCCCCCCCCCGCTCTTCATTTTTCAATCACCTCCCCCGCTGCGCGACGAATATTTTCCTAAAGATAAATCCCGTGACCCCCCGACTCAAACGCTCGTTCCGCCCTTGACTCATGACCAAACTTGCAGCGGCCTTGAAGCCCGAAGACTTGATCGTGGACCTGACCGGTCTCCCCAACAGCCCTAAGGATGTTCCCGAGGAGCTGCTACCGCCGCTAGCCGAGAAAAAGGGCATCGAAAAAGCGAAGGCGATCGCGGAGAGCAAATGGAAGGAACTGTTGGCTGTGGAGAGCGTAGCTCAGAATGAGACCGGACAGAAGAACTTCTTATACCCGAGAGAGTTCATCGCTTGGATGGAGCAGACCATGCAGGATTTTAGAAGGCTTTCAGGTTCGTTATATCATCGAGAAACTGGGTCTGTCGGTACCGTAACGGAAACACCGCTTTTATTATTTAGGGCGACGAGTATCAAACAGAAAAATTCAAAACTAAATTAGTATGTTCCTGAAAAATGCATAAAATTGATGGACGAAGAGCTCTCCACGGATTTCAAATATTTTCAACAACTAACTAACTGAGTCTTGCATTCACTTACTCCTTAAAGTCTAGCTTACTTTCACACTGATTGATTACAATACTCGCAAGTAATTTATTGCAAATTTATGACTATGATGACTGGACTATCGCGTCTCCACTGTATTATTCTGTCATCGCAGTGCCTATTTATCTCAAATCGGCCAATCCGTAGCCTTTCAGATGACGTTCGATGCATCCCGCTGGCCGTCTGAACGTGAACGCAATACATACACGGTCGCGTAATTCTTGTTGCCTAAGCGACGATGTTGTGAGGGCGTCTCATCGGTACCCTAAAGCTCTAGCTTCGAGAATGCTACAATACACTTTTTCTTCGGTCTTAACCAGTTAATATTTGTTTTATTAGGCCAAAAAAATTAATGCTATATTTTTTATACCTTATACCTTTGCATTTTTGTTGTGAATGTTTGTCCAAACTTTCTACTGATCGATAGAATGCTATTCTTGCTTGTTTTAGATTCGAGATGTGAAATGTACGTTCAAACTTAATCGTATAAGAGAAATTAGAGTGCCACAAATGACACATTTAGAAAAATTACTCCATAGATTTCGATGCATGAAAAAACGATTTCGCTTCAACGTCCCAGTATACCTATCAGCTTACGGATTGGTCAGAGTTGTGATTAAAACTTCAAAGGATTATGTTTGTTTATTTTATTTTTGCAGCTATCAACCTTGGAGTGCTTCGTTTGTTGAGAAAAGCTCTTAAAGGTGAGTCAACAGTCCCATATTTTGCAAGGTTCTTCAGACTGTAACAACTCATCGAATATCTGACGAATTACTCATCTAATTTTCTTAAAAATTAGTAAGTTTAGGTTCCAAACCACGGCGGATTCGTTGATGACATCCGCGATGTTGCCAGATCTACAGTTTTTCAGAAACTGATAGCAAGTTTTAATTTCTCAAAGAATGCTATACATTTTATTCGAGAAATTCTGAATACTTTTTATCAAATATACCTTGACGTAGACCTCATGGTTTTCGAAATATTCGCGGTCAAACATTGATCATAATTAATGACTTCTAAATAAAATTATAATGACATTTAAGTTTTAAACTAGATAATCACCTTACAGGGCTCGTGGGAATATCTGGAACTTTGACAGCAGTTACAGGTAAGATCTATCGATTTTTCCCAACTCCACATGTATACTAAGTGACATATAAATCCGAACATCCAGTTTAAATGGTTTTATTTTAATAAAAGCTGGTGAATGTATTTATCTTACTGTAAATAACAAGTGAAAAAACTTTCAGCCTTATCAGTTGGACATTCCGGTTTTTATACTGCTTTTTTTTTAATTCACTAACGCTCTAAAAATGAATATTTCAGCCGCAGTAAAGAATCAACGTTGGCGGATTTTGGTTCTTGACATCCTTTACGATCGGTTACGATACCTAGAGTACGGAGACCTGTACGATTTCGTCAACTTAGTGAGTTTGATAGGGGCCGTATAGTGGGACTTCGGGAAGCTGGACCTTCTTTTCGGGCAATTGCAGTTAGAGTGCAAAGAAGTGTAGACACTGTGGTTAGGTGTTGTCAGGCATGGCTTCGAGAAGGCCGTACGCAAAGAGCAAGGGGCACTGGACGCCGCCGTAGAACAACAGACCGTGAAGATCGCCGCCTAAGATTATTGGCCTTAAGGGACCGCTTCTCCACTACCAGGTCCATTGCAAAAGAATGGTTTGCAGAACACGGAAGACCTATTGGCATGCGAAGTGTTTACCGACGAATGAGAAGTTTTGGCTTGTTTTCATACCGGCCACACTGGGTCCTCCGTTTAACTCGAGAACACCGACATAATCGCCTTGAGTGGTGCAGACAACGGTCACTCTGGGATCAGGAATGGAACAGTATTGTCTTTAGTGACGAGTCTCGATTTTGTTTAGGCATGCACGATGGTCGTGCCAGGGTTAGAAGGCGACGTGGTGAAAGGAGGAATCCACAGTTTTTTTGTTGAAAGACATGTTCATCACACTGTTGGAGTTATGGTTTGGTGTGCTATAGCTTATGGTTCCAGGTCACCTTTAATCTTCATCACAGGTAACATGAACGCGCAGCGTTATATCCACGAAGTTCTAGAACCCCATCTTTTACCCTATCTTGACATCCTGGCAGATCCAACTTTCCAACAAGATAATGCCCGACCACATGTTGCAAGAGTCACAATAGACTTCTTTCAACATAATGATGTCACATTGTTACCATGGCCACCAAGATCTCCCGACTTATCCCCAATTGAGCACGTGTGGGATATGATGGGTACAAGATTGCTCAATTTGCAACGTCCTCCTCAGACTCTAGAAGCACTTCGAGAGGAGTTGGTGGTTGCCTGGAATGAGCTACCACAGGAGGACATTGACTACCTGATCAGAAGCATGCCTAGGCGCGTTGGAGAATGCGTAGCACATCAGGGTGCATCCACACATTATTAAAGGTCAAAGGGCTTTGAAGCAGTGCAATCATTTTGAAATTTTTATCATTTACTTATTATGCTTCATTAAGTACTTATACAAAATTTTATTAAAATAAAACCATTTGAACTGGGTGTTCGGATTTATATGTCACTTAGTATATTTCTAATTTAAATATTTTATTTCATCACACGACAGGGCT
The DNA here is from genome assembly GCA_963669975.1 of Acanthoscelides obtectus. Classification (NCBI taxonomy): domain Eukaryota; kingdom Metazoa; phylum Arthropoda; class Insecta; order Coleoptera; family Chrysomelidae; genus Acanthoscelides; species Acanthoscelides obtectus. The sequence continues at coordinate 4,249,740 of CAVLJG010000007.1, read as the reverse complement.
GGCAGAGTTTGAAAAAGCAGTTCAAGCAGCTGTAGATGGTAAGTGAAAATGATAAAATATTCCAAGGGTCTGAAGGAAAGAGAATAACGAAATTAAAACTACATTTTTCGATCAAGTAAACGTAAAACAGTTTTACAGTATTAAACATGACACAATCAAAAGATGCGTCGTACGAATTCTAAGAAAACTCTTCCGCGAAAGATGACTAGTAATATGATGATTTCAATGTTGCAGTTTCGCAGGAACATTGGGCTAAGGTGCAAGCATTTGTAGAAAAACAGAATTTTGTATAATTATCTATAGTTGCCGATATGAATTGAACAGTTTGCGTTATCAACTGCTCAAGCAAGATCTGCAAGAAAACTGACTTGCTTGTTACTACGGCATCTTTGGTTGAGAAATTGGGCGTCGGAGAATTTAGTACGCAACAGTTGTAAACAGAATTATTTATGCATGTTATGCAATAAGAGCAATCAGTTCTCCACACGTACGTTGAGGAAAATAATCTAGCTGCTCTTCCAAGCATATGTGTTTACATAGATCCAAGGATGTTTTCAATATTTTTATCAAACGTAAAGATACCTCATATTGAAGTTGTTTTCCACCTCTGTTCATTTTACGGAAAAGCCTTGGAGTTCGTCGTAATATTTTTGTTTGCTTAATACTATATATAAAGGGTTTTCCATTAAGGCTTAACAACTTTCTTTTTAAATAAAACGAGATATGTATCTCGAAAATTTTATTATTGGATCGAAGTATTGAAGTAATCATTTATGTATGGAATTCAACCTCGTTCATATGTCCACCACGGGCACAGTGGGAAAACCCGATATAATTAGAAAAATCTAGTAGTAGTAGTGGCCTGGCAACTGGGACAACTTCTACCCTTCTTAATTTTACTCCAATTTTTAACGTAATCAAAAATCTAAGTAGTATTAGCAGCTATTTGCATTCCTAAGTGTACAAAGTTTGATTCGCTACACAGGCAGAAGAAAACGTAAACTATGCACTACAAAGTTCTATAATAAATCTTGGACACCAAGAAAAAAAAATCAAAATCTTTGACAGCATACGAGAAAAAATATACAGGATGTCCCATTAAAAAGAGCAAGTTTTATTTTTAACTAAACATTGACAGCTCACAGCAAAAATTTGACTAAGCCACTGTATTATACGTAAAAAACTATACAAGGGCCAGTTTTTAGCTCTGCGATAAGTTGAAGGATAACGGTGATATGAGGGATGGTCCCAAAAAGCAACATTTTTAATTTCGCCCTGTAACCGCAAAAATTTGACTACGCCACTGTATTATACGTAAAAAACTGTACAAGGGCCAGTTTTTAGCTCTGCGATAAGTTGAAGGATAACGGTGATATGAGGGATGGTCCCAAAAAGCAACATTTTCAATTTCGCCGTGTAACCGCAACTCTCTATCTTTACTCGTGATATCATCGAAAATGGGACACCCTATACAAGACTAGGATTACTCAGCAACAAAGTAAATTGAAGTCTAACTAACGGTGTCCGCGCTACGCCGTAGACTACAAAACTGTTCAAATATTCAAATCTGCTTCGGAGTTCTCGCTAAGTAAAATGACCCTAATAAAAGTATGCGCTGTCTCAGCGCGATCAGCGCAAAGTTGGAGTTAATTGAATTTCGTAAGTAGAGTCGGTCTAACTGTAACCCCTAAATGAGCCCCTAAAATGGTTCTCGTCTGATATTAAATGCTATGCTAATATACTTTTGGCTGTTTTCAGTGTTGGGATTCCCCGTTGCGTAAAACGACGACGAAAACGCCGGAATTTGTCCAGGAGGAGCGGTAGATAAGGATAAAGGATAACATGAGCATAAGTTAAGAACATAGGTAGCAATTGTTTGTATTTATTAAAAATGTGAGATGATTAAAGTATATTTTAGAGATTTGTTTTATTTGGAATATAACACATGTACGAGGGCTATTTTACAAGATTTCATTTAACTTTGTTAAAATATGCAATATCATACGTTACCGACGTTTGCCAACGTAACATTGATTGGAGACTGGATACGTTGCTCGTTGTATCCGTGACTAGAGTGATAAGCTAAGTTAGCATTTCTTCTAAATATTTTACGTGTCATCATTCATTACCAGTGTCACCTGTGCTGTCACCATTCACTTCTAGAAGTGTTTATTGGATAAATATAGCCTACTGCGCTAACGGAAAGATCAAGGTAGATCCCTTCCTTCTCGCAACGGCGCATTCCAGCGACTGAGGCTTGGAACTGTGCAGCTGCTATGGATATATTTTCATTTACCATGATAAAACAAAAAGAGAGAAATCAGAGCAAACCTGCGGAAGTAACGGAAAGATCAAGCTAGTGGAACTGTTCCTTCTGGCGTCGGCGCGTTCCAGCGACTGAGGCTTGAAGCTGCGCAGCTGCTATGAATATATTTCCATTTACCATGATAAAACAAAAAGAGACAAATCAGAGCAAACCTGCGGAAGTAACGGAAAGATCAAGCTAGTGGAACTCTTCCTTCTGGCGTCGGCGCATTCCAGCGACTGAGGCTTGAAGCTGCGCAGCTGCTAGGAATATATTTTCATTTACCATGATAAAACAAAAAGAGACAAATCAGAGCAAACCTGCGGAAGTAACGGAAAGATCAAGCTAGTGGAACTCTTCCTTCTGGCGTCGGCGCATTCCAGCGATTGAAGCTTGAAGCTGCGCAGCTGCTAAGAATATATTTTCATTTACCATGATAAAACAAAAAGAGACAAATCAGAGCAAACCTGCGGAAGTAACGGAAAGATCAAGCTAGTGGAACTCTTCCTTCTGGCAGCGGCGCACCTCAGCGGCTGAGTCTTGAAGCTGCGCAGCTGCTTTTGCATTTATCATGATAAAGTGAAGAAGCCAAACCTAAACAAGCCCGGGGTGGTAACAGAAATATCAGCGTAGTAGAACTCTTTCTACTGGCAACGGCCGCATCCCAGTGATCGAGGCTTGAAGCTGCGCAGCTGCTATTACTACTTTTGCATTCATCTCGAAAAACAGAAAGAGACAATCCTAAGCAAACCTGCGGATCTTACAGAAAGATCAAGGAAGCAGCACTCTCCCTTATCGCAATCGTAACTGCTGCTTGAAGCTGAGCAGCTACTATAACTATTTTTGCATTAACCGTGGAAAAGTGAAGAGACAAACCTTAACAAGCCGGCGGTAGTAACTGTAAAATTAAAGCAGTAGAATTGTTCTTCCTGGTGATGGCGCATCCCCAGTGATCTGGGCTTGAAGCTGCGCTACTGCTGTTACTACTTTTGCTTTCATCATGAAACAGGGAAAGGGACAATCCTAAGCAAACTTGCGAAGGTAACGTAACGATCAAGGTAATAGAACTCCCCTAACGCAACGGTTCAGCCCAGTGATTGCTGCTTGAAGCTGAGCAGCTGCTCTTACTACTTTTGCATTCATCATGGAAAGGATAAAAGTACAATCCTAAGCAAATCTGCGGATCTTACAGAAAGATCAAAGAAGTAGCACTCACCTTTATCGCAATAGTGCATCCCAGCGATTGCGGCTTGAAGCTGAGCATCTACTATAACTATTTTTGCATTAACCGTGAAAAGGAGAAGAGACAAACCTTAACAAGCCGGCAGTGGTAACGGTAAGATTAAAGCAGTAGACCTCTTCTTCCTGGCGATGGCTCATCCCAGTGATTTGGGCTTGAAGCTGCGTTGCTGCTGTTACTACTTTTGCATTCATCATGAAACAGAGAAAGGGACAATCCTAAGCAAACTTGCTAAGGTGACGTAACGGTCAAGGTAGTAGAACTCACCGAACGCAACGGTTCATTCCAGCGATTGCGATTTGAAGCTGAGCAGCTGCTATAACTATTCTTGCATTCACTATGGAAAAGAAGAGATGAACCTGAGCAAACCTGCGGAGGTAACGGAAAGTTAGAGGTGGTGAAACTCTTGCTTCTCGTAACAGTGAATCTCAGCGACTAAGGATTGAAGCTGCGCAGCTGCTCAGATGCTATAATTATATTTGCATTACCCATGGTAAAGGAAGACAAACCAGAACAAACCTGCAGTGGTAACGGTAAGATCCAGGTAGTAGAAATTTTTTTCCTGGCAGCTTCGCATCCCAGCTGTGGCGGTTTGAAGCTGAGCAGTTGTTGTAATTATTTTGCATCATCAGTGAAAAGAGAGACAAACCTGAATAAGCCTGTGGTGGTAGCGGAAAGATTAAGGTAGTAGAACTCTTTCTCCTGGCGGTGGCGCATCCCAGCGACTGAAGCTTTAAGCTGAGCAGCTGCTGTTACTACTTTTGCTTTCATCATGAAACAGAGAAAGGGACAATCCTAAGCAAACTTGCGAAGGTGACGTAACGATCAAGGTAGTAGAACTCCCCTAACGCAACGGTTCATTCCAGCGATTGCGATTTGAAGCTGAGCAGCTGCTATAACTATTCTTGCATTCACTATGGAACAGAAGAGATGAACCTGAGCAAACCTGCGGAGGTAACGGAAAGTTCAAGGTGGTGGAACTCTTGCTTCTCGCAACAGCGAATCTCAGTGACTAAGGATTGAAGCTGCGCAGCTGCTCAGCTGCTATAATTATATTTGCATTACCCATGGTAAAGGAAGACAAACCTGAACAAGCCTGCAGTGGTAACGGTAAGATCTAGGTAGTAGAACTTTTTTCCTGGCGGCTTCGCATCCCAGCTGTGGCGGTTTGAAGCTGAGCAGTTGCTGCAATTATTTTTGCATCATCAGTGAAAAGAGAAGGAGACAAACCTGAATAAGCCTGTGGTGGTAACGGAAAGATTAAGGTAGTAGAACTCTTTCTCCTGGCGACGGCGCATCCCAGCGACTGAAGCTTGAAGCTGAGCAGCTGCTGTTAGTACTTTTGCTTTCATCATGAAACAGAGAAAGTTACAATCCTAAGCAAACTTACGAAGGTAACGTAACGGTCAAGGTAGTAGAACACCCCTAACGCAACGGTTCATTCCAGCGATTGGGGCTTGAAGCTGAGCAGCTCCCATAACTATTCCTGCATTCACCATGGAAAAGAAGAGATGAACCTGAGCAAATCTGCGGAGTTAACGGAAAGTTCAAGGTGGTGGAACTCTTGCTTCTCGCAACAGCGCATCTCAGCGACTGAGGATTGAAGCTGCTCAGCTGCTATAATCATATTTGCGTTAACCATGGTAAAGGAAGACAAACCTGAACAAGCCTGAATATAAGTAGTAGAACCTTTTCCCCTGGCAGCTTCGCATCCCAGCTGTGGCGGTTTGAAGCTGAGCAGTTGCTGTAACTATTTTTGAAAAAGAGAATGAGACAAACCTGAACAAGCCTGCGGCGGTAGCGGAAAGATTAAGGTAGTAGAACTCTTTCTCCTGGCGACGGCGCATCCCAGCGACTGAGGCTTGAAGCTGCGCAGCTGCTGCATGAAATCGCTGCACTCCATCAAAGCGACGTCTGCGAAGTGCAGGTCGCACAGGATCTGGTTCTTGAAGCGACGAGCCCGCTTCTGATTCGGACCCGTCAAGTTGAGTCCGCATGAATTGCACCGTAGACATTCCTCGTGGTAGTGGTTGTTGTCGTATAGAGGTGTTGGTTCTGCAACAACATAAAATCGGTTACAAAGTTGCACGTTGTAAATTGGTTAGATTGCTATAACAACCATTGAAACATTGATCAAAAAATAGAGTAAATGTTGCCGTTGTAGTTAATTCTACAAACATTTGAGGGACATGTTAGATTAAGTAAATTTGACCAATAAAGCTTGCGAGATATTTTTGAAGAAATTGGCTATATGCATTTGATCAAATATCACCTCATGCCTTTACCGAAAGGCAAAAGTTCAAAAGTTCAATCTAAACGGTACGAAAATATACAAAGTAAAAGCTTTCACGATCTGAATGAATAAAAAGGTCATCAATAATAATTTTAAGGGGTCATAGTTCTGAAGTAGTCTTCGCGTTGGTTGTAGACATTTTCCCAGCACTTATTGAGGGGAGATCGATATCAAATGTACGTGTCTCAGAGAAATAAAAACAGTTTTCTTTTAACGAAGTTATACTGTCACTTTGATTGATTTACAGCTTCAGTGGGTAATTGAAAGAAAGGCTTTTGACTTTTTAGTTTCATTCATTCCAGAAGAGAGACGATCGGACCTTTTATTATTATATTGCATCCTCCTGATTTAGCTAGTCAATAAAAAAAACTTAAATCTTCTCCCAACTCACAGTTATGATGATGTCGCTTCTGCACGATGCCCAGGAGTGTCAATGAGTGTATAAGAAATCGTGGATACTCAACACATTAGTGAACCAGGTCGGCAGTCAGTTGACGAATAAAGCGTTAACTTTAATCATTTTTACCTTTTTCTGTCACTCGGTATATATTTTGTTGGCACCTTCACTATTTTCTAACAGTAAAACTTTTATTATCGTGCTTTGCAACTTTATAGACTTCAATCAGTTGTTAAGCTGCTCCAAGATTAATCCTGGCCTGCGGAAAATTCCGCGTTGGAACGAACCTTCGATAGAGCACGTTCCATGGCCAGCCACTCTATGTCCTCCACCTAATAAGGCCACAAATCTGGTTTATTAAGGTATTCGAAAGGGGTTTCGTATTGCTTTTTTAGGCCACTGATATTCACATACGAGGGTCGACTCAAAATATGCTTCCCAATTCTGTAATCAGCGCGGTCATCAGATTTTTGCACGCCAAAACGTTACCATCCAAAGAAATAATAATAATAATAATAATATTTATTCACTCAATGTACAAAGATAACAAACAATATGAGTAAATAAATATAAAAGCAAAACAGGCCCAATAGAAGGCATCGCCTGTACATGGACCAATAAATTTAAGTTGAAACTGTAGAATGCAAATGACAAAAAGGACAAAAATTAGCTAGCAGTAGATTATGTATTTAGTTGATGTTCGTATTTATGAGTTTATGAATTTCAGTCCTAGATATAGAATGTAGCCACTTTTTTAAATTTCTTTTGAAACAATTTCCGAAACGTAAATCTTTTAAGTCTTTAGGTATAATTTCATAAAATTTAGGCGCTAAATAGAGATATGATCGCTGCATTATAGATTTATGCGGTTGAGGAACTACTGTGCCACGAATTTTGTACCTGGTATAATGATTATGTTTAATTTTTTGGTCGGTGTTTACAAATTTATGGTAGTGAGTGATATTGTGTAAGAAATAAAGCTGTCTTATATCATACATTCGAACATCTGCGTATAATTTTTCAGTGGGATAAAGTTTCGGTTTTTTAAATATCATTTTTAGAATACTTTTTTGAAAAACATCTAAATTATAGATATGTGAGGAACATGCAGCTCCCCATGCTAATATACCATATATGAGATGAGGCTCAATCAGTGCATGGTATAATTTTCGAAGATATTTTTCTGTCAATATATTCCCAAGGTATTTAATTTTGTAGGATAGAAATCTAACTTCCTTTAAAATATAATTGACATGGATGTCCCATCGTAAGTGAGGATCCAAGACCACTCCAAGGTATTTTATGTTGGGCACTCTATTAATTTGCATTTTTTGATCATTAATATTGAAGGAGAAATTTGTGTAATTTGGCAGATGTCTAGCATAAGATCCAAATGGTAAAAAATGTGTTTTAGAGTAGTTAATGCTTAATTTTCTACTGTTAAACCACCGAATAATTTTGATAAAATCATTTTCAATTACATTTTTCAGATCAGACCAGTCAGTGCCTTCATATAATATTGCAGTATCATCTGCAAAACTAGTTATTTTGCCAACACAATTAATTTGGAAAATATCATTTAAATATATATTGAACAACAGCGGACCTAAGACAGTTCCTTGTGGGACACCACACTTAATATACATTTCTTTACTAAATGATCCTGATATCTGCACAGATTGTGGGCGATTTGACAAATAACTTTCGATCAGTGAGTACGCGTTTCCTCTGAAACCAATTCTCTCCAATGCTTCTAATAATAATTTGTGATTAACTGTGTCGAAAGCTTTCTTTAAATCAACAAAAATGCAGATTGAAGGGATTCTGTTATCAATATTTTGATGTATTTGATTTACAATTTTAGTTATTGCGTCCGATGTAGCCTTCCCTTCTGTAAATCCATATTGATTTTCACTTAAAATTTTGAATTTTGTGACGTATCGAATCATTCTAGTAGATAAAACTTTTTCAAAAACCTTTGCTACACTGGATATTATTGATATTGGTCTATAGTTGTTAACATCTGTTTTTGTTCCTGATTTATGTATCGGTATTATATTACCTTTTTTTAAAATTGAGGGATATATGCCAGATTCAAAGCATTTGTTGATTAGGTAAGTGAGTGGTTCTGTTATGTCCTCGGCTATAATTTTCAAATGCTCGTTTTTAATACCATCGAAATGGTTAGTTATATTATATATTATAGTTACTTTAGTGAAGCACATGGCGAAACGTGTATAAGCATTCAACATGTCCTCAAAGGGTGAAGAAAGCTCGGACATTCACGATGAACAACGAAGCAAGAGACCGTCGATCTCCGAGGAAGTTGGGACAACACTGAGCAATTCTTGCTCGAAGATCGGAGAATCTCGATCCGGGAACAGGCGGATAAAATTCCTGTGGTTCCTGAAAAAGCTGGAGCGAAAACAACGTGTCCAATAGTGAATTCGTTTTTCAAATAAAAAATTCATTGTGCCTGAAGCAATGTGGGAGCCTTATTTTTGATTCGACCCTCGTGTACAGGGTGTTTCAGTTTATTGTTGCATAACTTTAAGATTCGATAGAACTTTTAAAATTAATGCATAAAGTCTATATAAACATGGGTCGAAAAATGCGTGGCTTCCGAACTACAGGGTGTTTAAATTTACTTTCTAAAATAGTTTTTTTTTAAATATTTCGAACAATATTTGATGTATAGCAGTGAAAATTGGTATACAAGGTTTTTTTGGTACGACAAAACGTACCATGGGCATAGTTTTACTGTAGCCGCTAGAAGGCGCTCTCTACTGTACCTGTAGTGTATTAAAATGACCGAAAAATTTTTCTTAGTGCAATTTTTTGCTTTTTGAATAAAAAAACTGATTCTTCGCACCTTTCAACATAAAAAAGCTCTCTTGTAAATTTTCGTTATAGTTAGCCGTTTTTGAGATATTTCGATTTTCATGGTTCGATGCATTTTTAATTATTTATGGGAAAATAATATTTTTTTTAACATTTTCGATTTGGGCATTACAAGTAATTAAGATGATCGTTTAGATTGTGTTTTTAAACGCAGCAATAATTCCTAACTCCAAATAAACACAAAAAAACAGAATATTAATTTGTTTAATTTTCCAATATTATTTTTAACAAATTAAATGAATATTGGATGCTATTGGATAGTTAGGACAAACAAACAAAATCTAAAGTAGCATTATTCAGATAAGGCCTTATTTCATCACATGCATTCCTGATTATGTCTATTAGCATATCTCTTGTGGTTACGGGAGTCTGGTACACTTTTTCTTTTAGAAATCCCCACACAAAGAAATCTAATGGATTTAGGTCAGGGGATCGTGGAGGCCAGGTGACTGGTCCTCCACGGCCGATCCATCTTTCTGGATAATTTTCGTCCAGCCAATTTCTAACTATTCTCGAATAATGAGCTGGACAACCATCAAGCTGGAACCAGGCCAATCTTCTTAAATCTAACATAACATCGTCCCACATATTTGCATGTTCAGCCTTTAAAAACTCCAAGAAGGTCGCAGCATTTAACCTTGCAGGCAAAAGGTAGTGTCCAAATAGTCGCTTGCGGTAGACACCAATCCACACGTTCACACTAAATTCATGCTGAAAATTTCTTTCCCGAACTGCATGCGGATTTTCATGCGACCAAATATGTTGATTATGAAAATTTAACACTCCACGTCTAGTGAAGCATGACTCATCGGTCCATAAAACGTTACTTAAAAACTCCCTATTATTATCAGTTCTATCAAGAATCCACTGACAAAATGTGATTCTTCGTTCTCCGTCCCCTGGCTGTAGTCCTTGCACAGGTTGCAAATGGTAAGGACGTCTATGGTTATTTCTAAGAACACGGTGAACATGGCTTGCTGAGATTCCTAAGGCACCAGAAACTCTTCTAACACTTGTGGTCGGATCTCTATCAAACTCACACAGAATCATACGGGTAAATCTGCGCTGACGAACATTTATGTTTTGATCCCTGTGGAGATTTCCAAAACCATTTTCAATTATTTGGCGATGCACTCTTACAAATATTGAGCGAGTTGGATGTCGTCTGTTCGGAAATCTTCGTGCGTATTCTCTGGCTGCTTCTGCTGCGTTTCCATTTACAAAGCCATACACAAAATGAATATCCGCTAACTCTTGATTGTAGAATAAAAATAGCATCTTTATAAAACTTACAAAAAAAAAACAGGTAAAAGAAACTAAATTTCGTGCATTCACAATTGCAAAAAAACGTTTCAGGTTTCAACAGACAACAAAACTAACTGTCAACTAATTGACGTTTAACGTTATTCTGCTTTCAATTTCAAAGATATTTGCAGGCACAGCCTACTTCTAAAAATTATCAAGATACTGACTTTTTAACGTTATTTTATCATAAATAATTAAAAATTCATCGAACCTTAAAAATCGAAATATCTCAAAAACGGCTAACTATAACGAAAATTTACAAGAGAGCTTTTTTATGTCGAAAAGTGCGAAGAATCAGTTTTTTTATCCAAAAAACAAAAAATTGCACTAAGAAAAAATTTTCGGTCATTTTAATACACTACAGGTACAGTAGAGAGCGCCCTCTAGCGGCTACAGTAAAACTATGCCCATGGTTCGTTTTGTCGTACCAAAAGACCCTTGTATACCAATTTTCACTGCTACACATCGAATAGTGTTCGAAATATTTAAAAAAAACTATTTTAGAATTATTTATTATATATTATTTATTTTCGGAAGGCACGCATTTTTCGACCCATGTTTATATAGACTTTATGCATTAATTTTGAAAGTTCGATCGAATCTTAAAGTTATGCAACAATAAACTGAAACACCCTATATAAAATTTGCTGATACAACTGAAGGGCTTTCTAATAAGTGGGATAAAATAAGATGTGTGTGCAATGCATTGAGGAATGATTATTTTTATTTGAAAAGCCTTTGAACGATAATTTGTAACAGAGTATGATCCTAGGGCTAATAGACACCACACATCTTTTGGAAGACAAAACGCAGGGTACCGAATACTTTCATTAATATGCATTCGTCGACTGCACACGTGATATTCATTCAAGTTATGTACCAGTCTATAGAGAAGAATATGCTGAACAGGACTTTTGCCTCCACGTTCCTTTCTTATCAGTTTCAGTATTGTATTTCATTTGTTCTTTACTTTGGTTTGTATAATGCACTTTGCAGTCAGTCTCGATTCAGAACTTATTCAGTTAACATATTGTATTTGGTTATTCTCAAAAATAAATCTTTTTAAAAACGTTTTCGTTGAAGAAAGATATTTGAGTTTCATTAATTTTTTGAAAAGTACACTTAGGTCGGTTTTTCTGACAGAAGCGTGAGCTGCCGGTGCATGCGGAATAACATAAGCGTTTTATCACATTTATTAGAGATGATTTATCAGTAGTGGTACAACACAGGAAGTGAGGAACGTTAATAACGCTTTCCATTAGGGACAAACATGCGTGCCATGAGGGCGTACGTTAGGCGCGGATACTTTTGACGTGTTAGCCGTTAGCATATTAATATTCATTTAGAAGCAATTAGAAAGGGAGTTGCGGAAACGCACAGAAGTTCTCTACGCTCCGCCGTTCGTGTTGTGAATACAACTTTTGCGGAAAAATGTACTGGAATTTCGAGCATGCTGTATTAAAACATGTCGCGTAATTTAGTGTCCCAATCCGGAAACCTTCTCTGATGCTGCATTCTCCGAAACTTCATTATTGCCTCGTATAAATAGTGGCCCGAAAATGTTTAATATTTTTTTAAACACTCTTAAAATGGTAGCCTGCACTACAAATGTTTTTGAATAACTTAACCAATGACAAAGTTGCGCTATTCAGAGAAGTTCCTTAGTAGGAGAATAATATTGTTTAAGCATGTGACTGAGTGATGACGTCACATTACACCAGCTGACGCGCGCCAGAGTTAAGAAGTTGGAAACTTTATCGATGAAACAACCCTCGTAGAAACGTTGTTATTAGTAGTGTGTATGTCTATTATGATGAAGAAACAAGCTATTTGGAGTGGATGGAATAGATTCGATTAACGCTTTATTTGGAGATAATGCGAGTATTGTTATTGTGATCATGTTATGGCTGGCGAGGGGAATACTCCTTGGACTATGTTTGTGTCGAGGTTAAGCCGTGGTTTAGGAACCGAACAAATCTGTCCCAAAGTCCAAAAAAAGTTTATAATCGAATAGTGTCACATTGCAGGCGTGTTGAAGTGTAGCAAAACATATTGTGGAATAGAAGGTATGTATAATTATTACGATATGGCATTATATTACTTGCCACATGACTCTATACCCCGACAATATGTAATTGATATGTTTCCCGTAATTGGTGATGTCAAAACGTCGCTGTCGTCCTCGATGTTTCCATCAGAGCTGCATAGGTTTGTTTATACCATGCAAAAGACGTTCAGGAGAAAGAAGAAACTCGTATTTTTGAATCGAACAGTGGCAAGCTGTAATTACAAAGCATGTGACTGAGCAGTACTTCAAACGCCGTACCATATAAATAATCAGTATTTTCCTATATTTATTTGCTAAAATTTGGAAACTTTGTACTGTTAACATCATAACAATATTGTGATAATTTTGGAAAGGTTCATTTTTGAGTTCATAAACTTTTTTAGAAAGCCATCTCGAGGCATCGATCTTATATCTCCGGCATTGTGTTCAAAAATCTTGAAAATTCGGTGTCGTCCCTCATTTGAAATCGAAAATGACTCGGGTTTCGCTATATCGGTTCAGTCCCTTCCGCGTAAACAAATAAATATATGTACGTTGTATGAAACCTCTGACAAAAAGAGGGAGAGAGAAAAAGAGAGAGAGGCGGGAGCGGTGAATGATTTTTCTTGTTGTTATCCCAACTCACCTTTGTATGTTTAGGCTTTACAAATAAAACTTCTTAACAAGTGGAAGCAGCGACTGGGTGGATTTTCTATTCTACCGATACCGACAGAAAAAAGCTCGGTTGACATTGGTCCTAACACCCGAAACTTTGACGATTCAAAAATACTTCAAGACTTGTAAATTGGATTTGGGAAATTTTAAGTACGTAAAGAATGGTTGCGGGCGGGTTTGAAATATTGACCGGTGCGGTCCGAACTCAAGAAATTGGGTCAATTAGATTGATTCTATACTTTCTACGCCTTCGTTGGAGATTTCAAAGAAAAGGTATGAGTCAGATCGTTTCAAAAGGCGAAATCGAATCTTGTGTAGGTAGGTATATACAGCAAATCCATCATATTTCTGTTTCCATGGCAGATGTATGGAAAATATGTGTAAATCTTTTTTTAAAATAGTGCATACTGACGTGCGACGAATGCCCAGTCCTTGAGAACGATGTCCGGTAGGTCGTAGCTTCCGATTCTATGCAACAATCGACTCGTTATTTAAGTAAAACTACGGCGCCATCTACTGAAATGCGCGTATCAAATATGGCGCGCAAATTAAATCAGTCAGTTATATATTGGCCAACCTGTAGCAGGTCTTTCACTCACACCAAATATACAACAATTTACAACCATTGGAATGTTGTAACACTATGTTCCAGAAGAAGAGAGAAACGTAATTTCCGCACCGCTGATTCTTCCGAAATACGTATTGCGACTTTGAATAACGCTTCTAATACTTTGTGTTGACCATGAACAAAACGCCAAGCATTTTAAATGCTACAATTGCGTTATTAGTGCAAATGGATTTTTTGGTTGCTTTAAGGGTAATGAAAAATATACTAAGTGACATATAAATCCGAACACCCAGTTTAAATGGTTTCATTTTTTTCCCTTTGACCTTTAATAATGTGTGGATGCACCCTGATGTGCTACGCATTCTCCAACGCGCCTAGGCATGCTTCTGATCAGGTGGTCAATGTCCTCCTGTGGTATCTCATTCCAGGCAACCACCAACTCCTCTCGAAGTGCTTCTAGAGTCTGAGGAGGACGTTGCAAATTGAGCGAGCAATCTCTTACCCATCATATCCCACCTGTGCTCAATTGGGGATAAGTCGGGAAATCTTGGTGGCCATGGTAACAATGTGACATCATTATGTTGAAAGAAGTCTATTGTGACTTTTGCAACATGTGGTCGGGCATTATCTTGTTGGAAAGTTGGATCTGCCAGGATGTCAAGATAGGGTAAAAGATGGGGTTCTAGAACTTCGTGGATATAACGCTGCGCGTTCATGTTACCTCTGACAGTGTGATGAACATGTCTTTCAACAAAAAACTGTGGATTCCTCCTTTCACCACGTCGCCTTCTAACCCTGGCACGACCATCGTGCATGCCTAAACAAAATCGAGACTCGTCACTAAAGACAATACTGTTCCATTCCTGATCCCAGAGTGACCGTTGTCTGCACCACTCAAGGCGATTACGTCGGTGTTCTCGAGTTAAAGGGAGGACCCAGTGTGGCCGGTATGAAAACAAGCCAAAACTTCTCATTCGTCGGTAAACACTTCGCATGCCACTTCCGTGTTCTGCAAACCATTCATTTGCAATGGACCTGGTAGTGGAGAACCGGTCCCTTAAGGCCAATAATCTTAGGCGGCGATCTTCACGGTCTGTTGTTCTACGGCGGCGTCCAGTGCCCCTTGCTCTTTGCGTACGGCCTTCTCGAAGCCATGCCTGACAACACCTAACCACAGTGTCTACACTTCTTTGCACTCTAACTGCAATTGCCCGAAAAGAAAGTCCAGCTTCCCGAAGTCCCACTATACGGCCCCTATCAAACTCACTAAGTTGACGAAATCGTACAGGTCTCCGTACTCTAGGCATCGTAACCGATCGTAAAGGATGTCAAGAACCAAAATCCGCCAACGTTGATTCTTTACTGCGGCTGAAATATTCATTTTTAGAGCGTTAGTGAATTAAAAAAAGCAGTATAAAAACCGGAATGTCCAATTGATAAGGCTGAAAATTTTTTCACTTGTTATTTACAGTAAGATAGATACATTCATCAACTTTTATTAAAATAAAACCATTTAAACTGGGTGTTCGGATTTATACGTCACTTAGTATATATCTATGAAACTCCTGTCGTTTTTCCACGTAACCAAAGCTCTTTTTCGAGCTTCAATGCTTTTTTATATCGCGTGTTTGTTTGAGTCCAGTTTAGGTACCATAAAATATGTATAAACATACTTATTGTCTAACAAACTGATTAAAAATTAACATTTCTGATCGATATGCCCTTGATAAAAGAAAACGCCGAATATTGGTGTTACCTTATTTAGGTGACCCGACGTTACTTAAATCTCATCAATTATTCAACATCAAGGTATATTTACACTTTAAAAAAGTTTCGTAAGTGTTCGGTTTGCTATCAAGGGCAAACTTTGTAAAAAAATCTTCATAAAAATTTGTCAAAGTACAGCGAAGGCAAATTCACCGACTCAGTAGACTGTTATGTATCTACGAGGTCTGTAAATTAAGTGATGAGACTGCTTTTTTTAATTATTATTATTAGTGGATAGCAAGAAGCTTTGCGTTATAAAAATCGTCATATCTCTTGAGAAGCTAGACACACTAGCTATCTATTGAACATAATAAAGAGCTAATTTGACGGTAACCATGGGAGTGCCGCAGGGCTCTGTCCTAGGGCCGCTGCTTTGGAACGCGTTCTACGACGGGGTTCTTCGGTTCCAGACGCTGCTGGGAATCCGCTAGATGGACGCCCTTGCGATGATAGTGCTGGCAAGGAGACACCAACCATACGGATGAAAGAAAATGACTTGAAATTAGCTCCTGAGAAGACAGAAGTAATTATACTTTCTGGCAGACAGAAGCTAACTTGGTTAGCTGTTAAGGATGATAATTCAGAGCCAAAATGCAATTAGGTAGGTGGATGTGTGTGCACAGTCTCCCCCATGGGTGTCGTGAGATATGGGAGGAGTGACATTGCCAGATGGGAAAAGATGTCTTTGGACTGCTTGTATAACATAATCTTTTCCAAACTGATTTCAGCGTTGTTTGGGACGTGCAAAATCAAACTTCTTGATTTTGTAATCGAATTTATTAGACACTCCTCAACATATATGAAGAGGTTGCAAATTTGTTTAAACGAAGTCACTGCTAGGTTCAAATATACTAAGTGACATATAACTCCGAACACCCAGTTTAAATGGTTTTATTTTAATAAAATTTTGTATAAGTACTTAATGAAGCATAATAAGTAAATGATAAAAATTTCAAACTGATTACACTGCTTTAAAGCCCTTTGACCTTTAATAATGTGTGGATGCACCCTGATGTGCTACGCATTCTCCAACGCGCCTAGGCATGCTTCCGATCAGGTGGTCAATGTCCTCCTGTGGTATCTCATTCCAGGCAACCACCAACTCCTCTCGAAGTGCTTCTAGAGTCTGAGGAGGACGTTGCAAATTGAGCAATCTCCTACCCATCATATCCCACACGTGCTCAATTGGGGATAAGTCGGGAGATCTTGGTGGCCATGGTAACAATGTGACATCATTATGTTGAAAGAAGTCTATTGTGACTCTTGCAACATGTGGTCGGGCATTATCATGTTGGAAAGTTGGATCTGCCAGGGTGTCAAGATAGGGTAAAAGATGGGGTTCTAGAACCTCGTGGATATAACGCTGCGCGTTCATGTTACCTCTGATGAAGATTAAAGGTGACCTGGAACCATAAGCTATAGACCCCAAACCATAACTCCAACAGTGTGATGAACATGTCTTTCAACAAAAAACTGTGGATTCCTCCTTTCACCACGTCGCCTTCTAACCCTGGCACGACCATCGTGCATGCCTAAACAAAATCGAGACTCGTCACTAAAGACAATACTGTTCCATTCCTGATCCCAGAGTGATCGTTGTCTGCACCACTCAAGGCGATTACGTCGGTGTTCTCGAGTTAAAGGGAGGACCCAGTGTGGCCGGTATGAAAACAAGCCAAAACTTCTCATTCGTCGGTAAACACTTCGCATGCCAATAGGTCTTCCGTGTTCTGCAAACCATTCAGTTGCAATGGACCTGGTAGTGGAGAAACAGTCCTTTAAGGCCAATAATCTTAGGCGGCGATCTTCACGGTCTGTTGTTCTACGGCGGCGTCCAGTGTCCCTTGCTCTTTGCGTACGGCCTTCTCGAAGCCATGCCTGACAACACCTAACCACAGTGTCTACACTTCTTTGCACTCTAACTGCAATTGCCCGAAAAGAAAGTCCAGCTTCCCGAAGTCCCACTATACGGCCCCTATCAAACTCACTAAGTTGACAAAATCGTACAGGTCTCCGTACTCTAGGCATAGTAACCGATCGTAAAGGATGTCAAGAATCAAAATCCGCCAACGTTGATTCTTTACTGCGGCTGGAATATTCATTTTTAGAGCGTTATTGAATTAAAAAAAAGCAGTATAAAAACCGGAATGTCCAACTGATAAGGCTGAAAATTGTTTCACTTGTTATTTACAGTAAGAAAAATACATTCACCAACTTTTGTTAAAATAAAACCATTTAAACTGGGTGTCACTTAGTATAATTTATGCTGAAAATGAAACTCAATCTGGTACTGGTCAACTTCGCTATGCAAATAGAGGCAGTTATAGCATTCGACATCCAGTCATAGATTGATTTACGTCGCACATTTGTGGAGTCGACTCATCGAAGCCGTTGAGGAGGTCTGCGTCGTTGCTCTCGATATTAGCAACGGGTTAGATCAGCTGCGGTATGCAGCTTTCCTGTGCAAACTTCCGTCGTTCTACGGCATCGCTTGATGGCGGACTTCCTTTTCGGTTTCAAAAGGAAGATATTCGTTCATTCCAAATCTCCATTAACGATGAGTCAACAAAAAATATTCAATTTGTGATTGAGACAAGCGCAGCAAACGTTTAGCTGCTAATTTATTTTTACCTCGACGTGATATAAGCAACAAACAGTAAATAATAACCTACATTGACGTATCGTACTTGATTCAGTTATTCAATTTTAGGTATAAAGCACTTCCAAGAGTCTATTATCAGCTGCTGGGTAAATATATGCATGTAGATAAACTCCAAAACGTTGATAAAACCACTCAATTATGAAGTGGATACATTTAGATAGCCCTGTTACTGAAGTAATCATAATTTGCCAAATCTAGGGATTGTCATATCATGTAACATATAATTTCAAATCCTAATTAATATAATATTTAGTTTCCAAATAGATTGTATATTCCATTTTTAAAATTACCGAGTTATTAAAGAAGAAAGCAGTGTAGTCATCCCTAACAAGATATGAGCTTTTGCGATTAATAATCGAGGATGAGATTATAGGAAGAAGGTAGAAGACAATATTTGTGGCTTAATAATGTGAGTGAACCGGCTAAGTACACAATCCCTTTTAACAATCGCTCAATAGCGGTAGCGATTTGTGAAAATTGTGGCCAAAAAAGCCACAAAAAAATAAAATGTCGAGATCCGTGAGACATGCTATATTCCAATGTGTTTTTCGTTGCTCAATCCGAATACGTGTTCAGAAAAAAATAACCTAGGACCCAGCTACAACCCCCAGAAGTCGTGGACATTGAGGTTTGGGCGTCAAATGCCGGATGATGGCATTTCTGTGTACTTTTGACATTGATATCCTGGCTACATCAGAATTCTTTGTAGAGAGCCGAAACTGGATTTTAATATTTTGTTAGGTAGATTCTATTAACATTCTAAATGCTAATGACTTTCTTATTTTATTTAGACATAAACCTGTTGCGAGTTGTTGGTTGTCAAAAAGCTGTTGTTACGTTTAGGTTGCCTCTGCACTTTCTAGTTTCATTATGTTGTTGCTTTACTCGAGGATTCCCAAAATTGAATAAACCAAAAGCAATCAGTTCACTGGACAACGAATTTTAGTTTTTTAATTGTATCTTGTGGGAAAAGTGCACTTCTTCTCTAAAAAAATTAGTTGCGGTTTAGAAAAAAAACTTTTTATTTTCAAGGATATATTAAAAAAAGTAACAAGATTCATATACTTATAAGAATCACTATATGCGCTGTCTTTTTGCTGTTCTTTTATGGATCGTTTCTGGAGCATCTCTACCAAGAGTCCAACAGTAGTCTGCAAGCATGGAAGGATTCCACTTCTCCTGGTACCTTTTTTCCATTGTTGAAATATCCTGATGAAAACGTTCGCCGTGCTCATCACTTACGGCTCCGCAATTGTCAGGAAAAAAGTCCAGGTGTGAGTGTAGGAAATGTATCTTAAGAGACATATTACAGCCCATCTTTTGATACGATGACAGCATATTTTTGACAAGGGTTTTATAGCTGTTAGCTTTTCTATTTCCCAAGAAATTAGTGACCACCAGACGGAAATCATTCCAAGCAGTTTTTTCAATACCTGTTAAAGTGTTTTCAAACTGTGTATCTTTCAAAATATTTCGAATCTGTGGCCCATCAAAAATACCTTCTTTTTTTTTTTTTTTTTGTCGATTGGTTTGGCATTGGAAGTTATCCATTTGCCACAGATGTAAAAATACCTTCTTTAACCTTTGCCTCACTTAGTCTTGGAAATTTCTGACGCAGGTATTGAAAAGCTGACCCATCTCTATCTAATGCCTTGACAAAGTTTTTCATTAGGCCCAACTTGATATGCAGTGGTGGTAATAAAATTTTTTTCGAATCTGCTAATGGCATATGCTGTACATTTTTTTTGACCTGGCTCTAGGAATTGACGAACAGGCCAGTTTTGTCTGGTGTAATGAAGTGCCTTTGCCCGACTGTCCCATTCACACAAAAAACAGCAAAACTTTGTGTAGCCTAGCTGCAGCCCAAGTAAAAGTGCAACAACTTTCAAATCGCCACAAATATGCCATTGGTGCTCATCGTATTTTATGCATGTCATATGATTCATTCATGTGAACTGCATACCCTACAGGAAGAGATGGTAAAATATTTCCCATATGCAATAACACTGCCTTTAAACTCAATGTTGAACTGTCTATAAACAATCTCCATTCTTCTGGGTTATAGTTTATATTTAAAGCCGCCAGTAAGCCGTTAATGTTACTGTAGAAAACCAAGTTATTCTCCATATTGAAAAATGGTTCTAAGTCTTTGTGGCGTTTACGAAAAACACATACCGAAACATCGTTTTCTAAAAAGTTCCACTGCTGCAGTCTTGATCCAAGTAACTCTGCCTTACATTTTGGAAGTTCTAAATCTCTTACAAGATCATTTAGTTCTGACTGTGTTATTTTGTCTGGTTGGTGGCATGACGTGGTCGGTATAAAATCAGGATCTCTTGACGTTGATGGCATATCTTCTTCCTGACGAATCACTCGATCGCCATGATCTGATTCGTTTTCTGATTCGCAAGTGTAGGATTCTGGGGATTTTGGAATAGGATTTTCGTCACTGTGAGGCACAGGTCTCATCGCAGATGGTATGTTTGGGTAGTTAATAACCAATTTTTTGTTCTTGGACATACCTGTGGCTTGTCCAACACAAGGTACCATGCAAAAGTAACAATCATTAATATGATTTGTAGGCTCTCTCCAAACCATTGGGACAGCAAAGCGCATAGACCGTTTTTTGCCATTTAACCAGCTCCTCAGACTTGAAGCACATGTATTACAGCAGATGTGGGGTGCCCACTGTTTGTCTTGATCACCTAGTTTACAACCAAAATAAAGCTGATATGCCTTTGTTATGAGTGGAGTAATAGACCGTCTCTGAGACGCAAAAGTCACATCACCACACACGTAACAAAACTGATCTGGATTGTTTACACACTTGCATGAACGCTGTCAGCCAACTGAGGAAAAGATGGCTAATATAAAACAATATAGTGTACACGTATGTATAACGTAACACAATCATGCCGATTACATTATCTTTCCTTGCCGAATACAAAAATGTAGCACGTGCATTCTTGTGAATTACAGTATATTAACACTGTCACAGCAGAAACACATATAATTACCGTATCTCTAAAACTTGAACTAATATTGAAAAAATAAGTCTCATTCCGGTTTTAGCACATTAAAAATTGTAATATTTTGTTGATTTTATTTAGGATATTTTTTGGCTGTTGATCAGTGTTATGAATGTTACCTACCAGATCAACGCATTACTCTATTAAATTGTAAGACATACCAAAATACACATTCTTTTATACAGAGACACAGATAGTATGATCCATATTCGAGATAGAGTAAGGCGTGTGCTATAGTGTCAAAAGCAGCACATCTCCCTATAGACGAGAAGATACTTGTGGATGGGTCAAGCAGAAATCTTGTCCTGAGATTTTAAACCTCAAGGAAAATAGCCTTCACGAGGTGGATTTTCTGGTTGCAAAATGAAATGGATGACTTTGTGTCACTTTACTGTGAAACTATAATGTACTCAGTGACACTAGAATTTTGACACCCAGAAAAAAATAATTTCTTCAGCTTGATTTTACATCAGGTACAAATCTTGTGAAGTGGGCCAACTGAAGTGGGAAGGGGCTCGTAGAGTGTACGCATAATGATACCAAACCATTGGTCAGCTAGTTGTCTCAAGCACCTAACTTGACGCTCTGTAGTACGCCTCGGCGGACCAGCTGGCCTTCTTCGCGTTCCTCTACCTCCTTCTATCCACACCCGACACACACGCATTACCGTTATTGCAGTACAATTAACACGGAGGCCAATTTTGCGATGGAGCGAACGAACATCTCGATAGGCAATAATTCTACACGTATCAAAGTCGCTAACACTAGTAAATGAAAGGGCAGTAACTAAAATATTTGTACTACTCAGCTTTCAGAAACTGCTTTCTTCATAAAAACTATATAACATTTTAACAAAGGTAAAGAAAAACAGAGTTGAAACATTGATGTTGCTACAGTCACTGAGCATATTTCAAAGTAGTAACTCTGTTTAAATACTGCTGCTTTAGTTAACTATTACGTTATTAAATGTGAGTTGTTGGAAAGTTATAAACTATGTTGTTTGAATATGGAGTTTTTATGGTAGCATGGTGTACTATTATTTGGGGTCCGACCATTATCCTGTACTCATTTAGATCGTATCAAACACTAATGATTAATCGTAGAGACAGATATATCATAGGAATGTCATCAAGGCAAGTCGCGTAGGTGCAAAACATTAAATAAACATGCCTCTATCAATTTTTAAGATTACCTGTCAGATCAACGCATCGCTTTGCACTTTGTAAGAAATAATAAAAGACTCATCCTTATATACAGCGACACAGATAGTATGATCCATAGACAATTTAAATAAAGGAAGGCAAAAGTAATATATCTACGTACAGAAAAGAAAGTACCAGTTAGCGATACTACCACCCAGGGGCAGCTGGCACTTAAGTTCTGCAGAGCTGCAGAACTGCCAAAACTTTTGTCTCACCAGAAAAAAACAGCAAATTACTATTTAATATGAGGTTTCTATGATAATATTGCACTATTATTTAGGATCTGACTATCATCCTGAATTAATTTGAAACGAATAATAATTGTAGAGACAGTTATATAATGGGAATATGATGTAGGAGGTGCAACACGTGAACCTAACCATTGAATAAACATGCACTAATCAATTTTGAAGGTTACTTGTCAGATCAACGCACCCCTTTATTAATTTGTAAGAAATGTCAAACTACTCCTCCTCATATACAGCGACACAGATAGTATTACAGGCTAGACAGAATCAGGTGTGAAATCTATTGTCAGGATGAGCAACCACTTATGGATCAAGAAATACCTGTGGATGGGCCAGGCAGCGGAGGCTCCTCCTCATCTTTGGTTTGTGAAATCTTGGCCTGAGATCTTGGACCTCAAGGAAAATACGCTTTCTGGCTTGGATGTTCTCCCTTCGCGGAATGGGCCGAATCACTTAATATGCCGTTTCGCGGTGATCTCGAAAAGGGTAAACAACAAACACAACGTCGATCGAACTGATCTGATGGCACGTGGTGCGAGGGCGTCGCGTGAAACTCACGAACTGACGGCGACGGCGACGTCGCGACGGTGGACGTCGAGGCGCTAGCGCCCCGCCTGGCGCGCATCCCGATCCAGGAACAGAGCTAGAAACGTGCAGGAAGGAAATTTCCCTGGACAGGCGGTTACAAGGGGCGGTGGAGAGTTTCCACGTTTCATTTTTTGCGCTCGAGTTATCATGATTCACACACCAGAATACGACACACTTTCCAAGGCACTGTGCCCGGCCTTGATCCTTTAATCAGACTCCATGGCTTGATAAGGCTTTCCGCTGTTGAATTTCCGAAATCGAAGCCTTGCCAGGCCTTTGCAGTGACTCGGGGATGCACTGGGGTTTCCTTATGCTCTCTGCACAAACGACATGTGGCCTCGTCTACGAGACGCAAGAGCTTCATGTTGACATGAGTGATCAGCCTGCAGCGCCGCATAGGCGCCATATAGATCGATAGATGCCCTAAACCGCATTCGCTGAAAAATATCGGCAAATAATTCATAATCTGCAAAGGTGTATTGTTCGCCGCCGTTGGTAGTACTATCGGTTTATAAAGACTGGATGAGCCGACCACTAGAATGAATCTCTCTTCATATGAGTGGACCTTCCTGGGTCAAAAAGTAAGTACCTGTTTTATTTTATCGTTGTGCGCGGCGTTTTGTTAATAAACTTTGATGTTGTTTTTTTTTTGGGTTACCATTTCAGCCTCAAAACACCATCGAGTCCGCTCAACCCAGAGCAAACTTGCCAGCCACGTCACAGTCGTGGCAATATGTAGAATTAGACGATGGTGTCCTGTCAGGAGCCCACTATGGCTCGGTACCGTTGCGTATTGTAGAACTTTCACAGTTTTTTCACTTGAAACTTCTATAGGGTAGTCTGATAGATTATTTTAAATACAAAAAGTGGGGACGAAGCATACTTTTCATGCATTTTTTTCTCAAAAGACGTATTTTCAGCAGTCATTTCTACCATTATTTACACCGCCATCTGCCATATGACGACGTTGACGTCTATGCATATGTCATATATGAGAGCGCTTGCCTGCGGTGTTGCCGGATTGGGCTCCGCATTTAGGGAAAATGAAAAGTGGAAAATCTATATATGTACATTTATATTAATCAGTGAAACACAAAAAGGAAAAACTGAAACAAACAACAATAGCAAAATAAAAAGCGGTTCTTAATGAGTATAAAAACAAAAATAACAGTAGTAAGCTAATACACAATAAATTGTAAATAATTATAAAAAACAAAAAATAAAAACAGTGGTAAAGCAATAAAACAATTTCTTGTAATTATATAAAACAAAAAATAAACAGTAAAATAGAAAGCTATTCTGAGTGATAACAAAAAACAAAAAGTAAAAACAGTAGTAAAATGAAAAACAATTCCATGTAAAAAATGCTTTTTATTTAACTGTTTGTTATTTGTTTTTCATAAATAGGTACATGGAATACTTTTTTTTGTTTTACTACTTTTTATTTTTTATAAGTATTGACAATTTATTGTTTTTTAGCTTACTATCGTTATTTTTTGTATTATACTTATTAAGAATGGCTGTTTATTTTGTTACTGTTGTTTGTTTAAGTTTTTCGTTTTTGTCTTTCATTAATTAATATATGTATTATAAATTTTCCACTTTTCATATTTTTCCCTAAATACGGAGCCCAATCCGGCAACACCGCAGGCAAGCGCCTCTCATATATGACATATGCACGTCAACGACGCGGTGGAAATAATGGTAAAAATAACTGCTAAAAATCATCGAACGCACGTCTCTCGCGCGAAGCGCCATCCACCAATCAGAAATCGCCAGCACCAATTGCAACTAAAATTGTCCAGTCGCCTTGACTCTAGTCTAGACATCAGTACTGTCGAGCACACTGTCGAGAGCATGGGGTGCCATTACTTACTGCGCTATATCCACGAAGTTTTACAACCACATCTGTTTCAATGGCCTCCGCGATCTCCAGACCTTTCACCCATCGAACATGTATGGGACATGATGGGAAGAAGGTTGCAAAATTCACCGCATCCTCCACAAACACTGGATGCTCTGCGAAACCATATTCAAATGGCCTGGAATATAATACACCAGGAAAGCAGCAATCACGACTTAACGAATCTGTAGCGAACATAGGAGCTTCAACACATTATCAACATTAAAGTATTTTGCGAAATTTCCAGTTAAAATTTTAATCACTTTCTATGTCATGTAGTATATTTATTATAACGACTGCCTACGTCGTCGAAATCGTCAATCGTTAATTTTGTACGAATATCAATTTTCTTTTAATTAATGGCAAACAAAAGAGATTTTTTTCAAGTATGTTGTTCTACCCTTTGATATTACACAAGTTTTTCTTGTCATGCTGTTATGGAATTCAAAATCACAATGTGATATGGTAAGTTTTTGTTTTATTTTGTGTATGCAAAGTTGAATAGAGGCACAATATTATTATATTATTATTAATATTATGCCAATGATGGCGACAGCGAGTTAAAGATGCATTTTGCAATATTGTTTATGTTTTCAATATGCTGCGGAGACATAGTCTCCATCTATATTCCAAACTTGGAGCTTTCATATCTCAGATTTTCTATCTTGATAAGATTTATGTGTTGCATACCTTCACTGCGCCATCTCCAATTTCTGTTATGAACGTTTCGGCAGGAAGAGAAATTCCCTCTATGGACAATACGAGGGAACGTTTTTTTAAGCGTTTACGAAATAGCATTGATCGGATACGAGGAGATGTAGAGAAGTTTCCACACTACTGTTTGCACACTTTTACGTTTAGCCGTACAGGGTGTTCCAATATTTCGTGGACACGTATTTTTAGATTCAAAATAAGTCGATTGGACATGATTTATCTCTATGCAAAAGTGCTTCATTTGTCCGTTAGAGGCCGTCGTAGTTTTCAATTTAATACTCATTTTTTCAGATAGTTTTGGAATCGGTGGTATGGTTTGAATGAAATTTAAAGCACATTTGACTCGATAGACATCTTAATATTTAACTTTTACAAAAAATTCGAAATGGTTCCAGACTGGTGAAAACTATTCAAACCTCCAGAAAAATTATAGCAATTTTTTTCACAATACTTCCGACGATTGTTTGTTTTAATTTAAAATATCCTTTTGTTTACTTCAATTTTTGTCTCATGAAATATACTAAGTGACATATAAATCCGAACACCCAGTTTAAATGGTTTTATTTTAATAAAAGTTGGTGAATGTATTTATCTTACTGTAAATAAAGTGAAAAAATTTTCAGCCTTATAAGTTGGACATTCCGGTTTTTATACTGCTTTTTTTTCAATTCACTAACGCTCTAAAAATGAATATTTCAGCCGCAGTAAAGAATCAACGTTGGCGGATTTTGGTTCTTGACATCCTTTACGATGGGTTACGATGCGTAGAGTACGGAGACCTGTACGATTTCGTCAACTTAGTGAGTTTGATAGGGGCCGTATAGTGGGACTTCGGGAAGCTGGACTTTCTTTTCGGGCAATCGCAGTTAGAGTGCAAAGAAGTGTAGACACTGTGGTTAGGTGTTATCAGGCATGGCTTCGAGAAGGCCGTACACAAAGAGCAAGGGGCACTGGACGCCGCCGTAGAACAACAGACCGTGAAGATCGTCGCCTAAGATTATTGGCCTTAAGGGACCGTTTCTCCACTACCAGGTCCATTGCAAATGAATGGTTTGCAGAACACGGAAGACCTATTGGCATGCGAAGTGTTTACCGACGAATGAGAAGTTTTGGCTTGTTTTCATACCGGCCACACTGGGTCCTCCCTTTAACTCGAGAACACCGACGTAATCGCCTTGAGTGGTGCAGACGACGGTCACTCTGGGATCAGGAATGGAATAGTATTGTCTTTAGAGACGAGTCTCCATTTTGTTTAGGCATGCACGATGGTCGTGCCAAGGTTAGAAGGCGACGTGGTGAAAGGAGGAATCCACAGTTTTTTGTTGAAAGACATGTTCATCACACTGTTGGAGTTATGGTTTGGGGTGCTATAGCTTATGGTTCCAGGTCACCTTTAATCTTCATCAGAGGTAACATGAACGCGCAGCGTTATATCCACGAAGTTCTAGAACCCCATCTTGTACCCTATCTTGACACCCTGGCAGATCCAACTTTCCAACAAGATAATGCCCGACCACATGTTGCAAGAGTCACAATAGACTTCTTTTAACATAATGATGTCACATTGTTACCATGGCCACCAAGATCTCCCGACTTATCCCCAATTGAGCACGTGTGGGATATGATGGATAGGAGATTGCTCAATTTGCAACGTCCTCCTCAGACTCTAGAAGCACTTCGAGAGGATTTGGTGGTTGCCTGGAATGAGATACCACAGGAGGACATTTACCACCTGATCAGAAACATGCCTAGGCGCGTTGGAGAATGCCTAGCACATCAGGGTGCATCCACACATTATTAAAGGTCAAAGGGCTTCAAAGCAGTGCAATCATTTTGAAATTTTTATCATTTACTTATTATGCTTCATTAAGTACTTATACAAAATTTTATTAAAATAAAACCATTTAAACTGGGTGTTCGGATTTATATGTCACTTACTATAGGTCAGGTTTTTCGGAGCTAGTTTCTGAAAAATTCATTATTACATCAAGTGTTAAAACCTAGGCATTTAGGCAGTAGCATCAAGTCGACAAAAAACAGACCTGTTCAGAAATAGAATGAAAGGTTGTTATTGCAAATTAAATGTATTGTGCACCGACAATTATTTTATACCCTGTGAAAATGAAAATTGGAAACACGCTGTATTTTTTTGCAAATGAAAATATCGCTTCAAGACTTGGACATGTTTAGTTAGTCATTAAGAGGCATTCCTAGAAAGTTGAATGGTTTATCTCTCCCTTCCGGTTTAACCGGAAGCGTACTCTATGTAAAATTTCCTTTCCATCGATGTTCACAAGTGACAAATCCGCCATATTGCTTACAAGAAAAAATGTCTATTAAAACGGTATAAATAAATATGAAAGCTTGTGATTATGTATTTTCAATGTCAGTATACTTATTCGAAAAAAAAATCAGGACATCAGTCAACACAAGATTGCCTGATAGATTTTAAGTAGGACCCGTAAAGTTCTCTATTCAATGATATATAACAATTATTACGTTTGTTGTCAAATGGCAGCTGCGAATCAACCTCCATGAACTATAGGTATTACAAAAGTAGGTTTCTCTAATTGAAAACGCATTACCAATGATGTTCTGCAAGGTACTGTCGGTATCGGAACTTGCCCCAAACTCACCATAATCTTACGTTCAAATCCACTGTGACTCATGCAGTGTATGAAGATTAATCAGCGGAAACTAGTTTGATTTTGATATTTTCCCGCTGACTTTGGAAATCATTAGTTCTCCCAGTCACACTTATTGTAAATTAAACGTAATAACTGTACAATAGATTCCATAGTTAAGCTATTTTGATCCTGGTTATCATAAATGTGATTTCTATGTGATTTTGAAATTTTTCAATGTGACGTCTTAAAAAATCAAGGTGAAAGTCAAATTATAATCTTCCATTTAAATGAAGTTTCTGCCTCTGAACTTATTTCCACTGATCAATCTCGTACACGTGGATGTTATAGATGGTGACAAATGACAGGAACACAGCCACAAACAGAATGATCATTCTAAACCGATGACGATAATAATAATAACAATAATAATAATGTCACTACTGGGGAGGGAAATAAGATACGGGGTAGGTATACATGAGAAATAAGGAAAAAGTTTGTGAAAATAGACATTTATTCAACAAATAATATACATAAAGTAGCTGGAAATAAAAGTGTCGATAGAAGGCTCTGCGAAACTACATCAAATGAAAATTAGGATAAGTAGGTATTTACATTTTAATACCTAGTAATGTATGATTGTCAGTTTTTGAACTACTTGCAAGTACTTTTATTTTTCGAGTAGTTTTGATATCCAGTTTTGATTTTACCAGCTTTGATGAGCGTGCATACTTTTCTTTATGAAGCATTCACCATTCTGTTACTTTACGTTGAAACTTCTGTGATGTTGAAATTTTTATACATTCTATAATTTTTGCATGATTTAGGAAAAATTTTGAGTTCACTTACCGGACTATAGACAAAATCTCGTGTTGAAGAAAATATACGTGATAGGTATGTATATGAATCTCCAACAAAAAATGCAATTGCTGATTGATTTTGGTTCCTATTTGCGTTAAACACATATGTTTTCTACATATAAGTAACATATTAGATAGGAATACTATGCTACAGAAATTGAACGGATAAAATGTCTGTACGTCTATTAGAGGGAAAATTCACTACAAATAACAAGTACAAAGTGATCATGCAAGCAAGCAAATGATACAGCGGAAGTATGGTGAGTATGGGTGATTTATTTGGCAATTGTCACATGCCCACAAAATAAAAAAGTGGTGTGCGTGTGTGGGGGGATTACACTACATTTTTGTCATTATGTTTAGTCAGAATTGGAGGAAGATGGACAAATATACTAAGTGACATATAAATCCGAACACCCAGTTTAAATGGTTTTATTTTAATAAAAGTTGGTGAATGTATTTATCTTACTGTAAATAACAAGTGAAAAAATTTTCAGCCTTATCAGTTGGACATTCCGGTTTTTATACTGCTTTTTTTAATTTACTAACGCTCTAAAAATGAATATTTCAGCCGCAGTAAAGAATCAACGTTGGCGGATTTTGGTTCTTGACGTCCTTTACGATCGGTTACGATGCCTAGAGTACGGAGACCTGTACGATTTCGTCAACTTAGTGAGTTTGATAGGGGCCGTATAGTGGGACTTCGGGAAGCTGGACTTTCTTTTCGGGCAATTGCAGTTAGAGTGCAAAGAAGTGTAGACACTGTGGTTAGGTGTTGTCAGGCATGGCTTCGAGAAGGCCGTACGCAAAGAGCAAGGGGCACTGGACGCCGCCGTAGAACAACAGACCGTGAAGATCGCCGCCTAAGATTATTGGCCTTAAGGGACCGTTTCTCCACTACCAGGTCCATTGCAAATGAAAGGTTTGTAGAACACGGAAGACCTATTGGCATGCGAAGTGTTTACCGACGAATCAGAAGTTTTGGCTTGTTTTCATACCGGCCCGCCTTGAGTGGTGCAGACAACGGTCACTCTGGGATCAGGAATGGAACAGTATTGTCTTTAGTGACGAGTCTCGATTTTGTTTAGGCATGCACGATGGTCGTGCAAGGGTTAGAAGGCGACGTGGTGAAAGGAGGAATCCACAGTTTTTTGTTGAAAAACATGTTCATCACACTGTTGGAGTTATGGTTTGGGGTGCTATAGCTTATGGTTCCAGGTCACCTTTAATCTTCATCAGAGGTAACATGAACGCGCAGCGTTATATCCACGAAGTTTTAGTACCCCATCTTTTACAAGATAATGCCCGACCACATGTTGCAAGAGTCACAATAGACTTCTTTCAACATAATGATGTCACATTGTTACCATGGCCACCAAGATCTCCCGACTTATCCCCAATTGAGCACGTGTGCGATATGATGGGTAGGAGATTGCTTAATTTGCAACGTCCTCCTCAGACTCTAGAAGCACTTCGAGAGGAGTCGGTGGTTGCCTGGAATGAGATACCACAGGAGGACATTGACCACCTGATCAGAAGCATGCCTAGGCGCGTTGGAGAATGCGTAGCACATCAGGGTGCATCCACACATTATTAAAGGTCAAAGGGCTTTAAAGCAGTGCAATCATTTTGAATTTTTTATCATTTACTTATTATGCTTCATTGAGTACTTATACAAAATTCTATTAAAATAAAACCATTTAAACTGGCTGTTCGGATTTATATGTCACTTAGTATATGAATGTAATTTAGACATCAAAATTGACTTACATATTTGTTCGTACACGGGAAAAACATAGTGAGCCAAATTTTTATTTGGTTGTGTTTGTTAATTTATTTTATCCAATGCCATATTACCCTTTTGTTTTCAATATCTGGTATGTGAACCTTATATTTTACCACTTACCTGGACTTTTGTTGTGAATTATGTATGTTTGTTTTAATTTTATTTTTTTGTGATTTACTATTATATTGAAGTGCCTAAAACGTTTGTACGTTAACTGCTTTGAGTAAATCTATCTATACTTTTGTGGACCTGTGATATGATTTTTATCATTCGTAAGCGTTTTCTCTAAAATTTGTCCATCGACTCCCAAATGTGACTTCAGTGGGAAAATATAGTGAGACCCAGATCATACACCACTTTCTTATTTTGTGGACTTGTATTATTAAATCCAGGATGTTTTATGATTTATTTCGCGTCTTTTGACTCACAAAGTAACTCTGATATTTGGAATGAAAGAGGAAACGACACGAACCATTTATATGAATTGTTGCATAAATGCCAAACGATACTGACTTGTTAACGAAACAGTTATTTTCTAGGTCAAACATTTGACATTTTTTGGGTACATTTACAGGATTTTGAGTATGAACACCCAATGCTGGGAACTTGCCGATTTGTGGGAATTTTGATAGCAATCGGCCTCGCTGGTGGATTTTGATGTCGGGGCCATTTTGTCACCCTCTTGGGGATTTAGTCATTGTTATAGCAACACCTAAACCATCGAGCTGGTAAGAGACCATCTTCTCCAAGCCATGATTTCTAATTCTAATAGAGGGTAACTGCCTGCATTATTATTCCGAAACGATCTATAAATAGGACTTACGTCTACGAGGAGCAACCCCCCATTTCTGTGAAACCTTATGCTTTTCTTTATTTGCTAGCCCTATCTTAAGCTCGCACAAAGTGAAAACATGAAACAAAAATTAAGCATAAAACTATCAGTAATTTTGTTTGTGCCAGTTTGGTCATTCTTATGTAACACTAGGGTTATATTTTAACCATTTAATTATCCATTGTTTGGGGCAATATTGGATTCGTCAAAAGCTATCAATTGATCAACTTATTTAGTATGTTGTTCGCCTGGAAAGTTATAATATACATGTATATAAAAAGAAGCTTGTATAGATAAAAACTGTAAGCGAAATGCTGAAGCAGCTCACACATTCAAATGTATATATATATATCTGCAAAAATCGTAAAGAATATTTGCTGAAGCTGCAGCTTAAGCTACATAGCTAACGCGCAAACAAATTGGAAATTAAAAAAGCTGCAACTACAGCTAAAGAGATATGGCCCTTTATTTTTTTGAGGAGAGATATAAGTATATTGCTTATGAATCATCTATATGTATCAGCTGACTATTTAGATCGATAATGTAAAAATAACAACTTGAAATCTCACTTTTATGTTTTATTTTTTGAGCATCTCTGATCATAGACAAATTATATATCTCACCTCGCTTTGGTAGGGCACCTCTCTAAACTATCATCTATTCGGGCAAATTTTGTACTGAAGCCGAGGCTATATGGAGGCGAATGGAACATTTCGTATTTACCGTCATTATTTCCTTACAACGATTTTTAGATACGAAACACTGAATTTTTGTTGAGGATTTTCAATTTTGTCGCCGTATTTAAACATTTTCATATTCCTTTCTACAGCGTAAAAGCGGACAGTGACGATATTTCTATTCCAAGAGGACCAATTCCAAAAGAAGGAAGATGGAGTGATTTCATTAAAATGTTTCTTGCGTATGTAAAACAAAAATTAGAAACAAAACGTATGATACAACAGACGTAAAAACATGACAATATGAAAAATACTAGAGAAATACATGATTCTCCTTGATTTATGTCAATACTAAAGGAACATGGATTTTTAAAAAATATATATTTTAAAAAACAGTCGCACGGCACGGACATAAGCACAAATTGAAATTACATAAATAATATGTAAGTAATTTATTATTGATAAAAATTCCTGTCTTAAAGGTACTCGTCAACAGAATATGTTTTTTGTATTAATAATGACTACATTTTCACTTTGGATACATTAAGGTTCGTATGTTTTAAGTTATTAGGAAGTTTGGTGTATACCTTTTTACAGGGTGATTCACAAGTTGTGACCAAAAACGAAACATCATGCACAGGCCTGCCTTTTAAGGGGGGTCTTTTATGTAACATTTTTTCCTCGATGGTGTTGAAGTTTAAAAATAAAAAACATTTTAATAATTTTAAAACCTTCAACTAGAAGTAACTAAAATTTGGTATGTAGATTTACCTGATTATTATCCACATTCAGAAGCATTTACTTAAAATGAACGTGCACCACAAACCCACATTTGTATCCGTCAGAAGGGAGGTCTTTTTGAACATTTATTGAAATAATGCTTTTATTATCTAATTTGTCTTTATTTCTCAATTTTACGAAACCAGTGCACTCTAGAAAAAAACGAGTAATTATTTATAGCAAATTAAAGGTAAAATGTCGACTGGTCTTAACGTGCCGGCCAGCAGATATGGTGCAGACCAGGCTTAACGCATCATTTTTATTTGCTAGCCGGGTGTCCGCAAA
The DNA here is from genome assembly GCA_963669975.1 of Acanthoscelides obtectus. Taxonomy (NCBI): domain Eukaryota; kingdom Metazoa; phylum Arthropoda; class Insecta; order Coleoptera; family Chrysomelidae; genus Acanthoscelides; species Acanthoscelides obtectus. The sequence goes on along the minus strand of CAVLJG010000007.1, from coordinate 4,216,052 downwards.
GTTGGGGTTTTCCTTTACACGACGTGTAGATCTTGAAAACATAAGCAATTTTTCTTAGTACCATATACACCAATGTCTTAAGGGAACCGAGATAAGGGGCTCTGCAACATCAAAAATATCTGAATACCGTCCTGTAGCCGCGACCCGCCGCGATATCCCCGACTGGTACAAGGTCGCAACCCGACGGCAGAACTGTGTCGGGGTCAGTGTGTCAGGTTAGTATGCAACCTTCAACCGACGGTTATGGTCACGCATGTAGAGGTAATCGCGTAGACGAGAATCGCTCAACAAGCACTAGAGACGTGGCTAGAGAAGTGCAAGTATCTAAAACTAAAGTGTGGCAAACGCTGCGTGAAGAGAGGCTGTATCCGTTTCACGTCCAACGTGTACAAGCCCTTCAACCTGACTATTTTCCAGCAAGAGTGCGGTTTTGTGAGTGGTTGTTGCATCAACATGACAATAATCCGGACTTTTTGAAGTGCATATTGGTGACAGACGTATCTACGTTCACGCGTAATGGGGTGAATAACTTTCGCAACACTCATATTTGGTCAGTAGAAAATCAGCACGCTGTCCGTCGGGCACATTTTCAACAAACATTTTCGGTGAACGGTATGCTCATTGGACCATTTATTCTCCCAAATCGATTGGACGGGATGCAATACCTAGACTTGTTACGCAACATTTTGCCTTCCTTGTTTGCCTGCGTCTGCTCGGTAGCGCATCAGCTGATTTCATTTTCTGTTGGAGCGGTATAATTTCGGGCAGAGACGTACTTAACCCTTCTCGTCAACTGGAGAGTGAGTACTTTTTCCTTTATATTTTTTTACTTGGTCGCCCTCGTTTCACTACACATTACCTTTGTTATTTCAAGGGTAGTTGTTTCTGAAAAGGAAAACCCCAACTTTGCGGACACCCCGTATATATGGTATCATGTTTTTGTACAGGGAGTCGAGGTAGAGATACGAAAGAATTGTATTGCTTTGTACGTGTTTGATTAAAATTTTGTGGTGGTTATTCTTTAGGATAGCTACACCTGCCTTTTTTGTTTCTCCGTCCGAATAGGCGCTAGGTTTGTGTTGTAAATGATGGAAATGAGATTAGAAATGTCCGCAAATGGGTTAGTTGCAGAAATTTGTTGATATTATATGGATTTTAAAAGGTATAAACACCTTCTTAGTCACAACATTTGCAGAATGAAAGGGAACCTTAATAGTACATACCGCGATATTGCCACTTTGAAGAAATACAAGAAAATTAACGTAAATACACGTTTCTACGCGTAGCAGCTCTCCTTTTAATCTAGTATTTGTTCCCTTTGAGTCGCCCTAGTGCGTTGACGATATTAAGCGGCGATCTTTTGTTTTGTTTGGTAGGCATTTGGTAGGAGCAGCGAATTCGTCGTATGACGTCGACGCGGTTTTTCCGATTTTTTTTCCGGTTCGCGAAACGTTCGGAAAGAAAGCGATACCGTTTCGGAAACTAGAAACTCGGCGCTTTCCGGGGGAGCGAGAGCCGGCGCGGTGAAAGGTAGAAACGCGATCGAAAACGGCCGGTAAAGTCGAAAATCTACCGTTTTTTTCCGCGCTGTTCGTCGTTCAACATCGATCTCCTCCGAAGATAAAGGTGCTACGAACCTGACGATTTTTGCGTGAGATAGCCCGGATGTCGAACTCAAAGATAGCGTCTTTCTTTTTTTTTCTTTATCCCTTTTCGTTCGAAACTTTCGATTTTTTTAAAAACCTCGGTTACGCGCTACTTTCCGGTTTTTTTCCGGGTTCGCGAAACGTTGCCACTGAAAGCGATACCGTTTCGGAAACTAGACGATATTTGCGTGAGAAAGCCCGGACATTATATAGCTATCGAAAAATAACGATAATGAGCTGAGGAAACAATTCTGACCGTTAGAATTACCGTCAAATTTCGAAAAAGTAAACTTTGAGCGCCTCAAAAGTACCGATGACAGCCGTTTTTAATGGGTACTTTGTCTTCTTCGATACGGATCTTCGTTACGGATCGACCTAACTACGATTTTTTTCGCAAAACGAAAGACCAAAGTCTCCTGATTAACCCGCTATACGACACGTTACCCGATCGCATTTTTTAAACTCGGCAGATTAGTTTGAAGTTTGTATTTTGATTTTCGCTCGAGATTCGTGATTCCTGTTAGGCGGGGTATCGTAGGTATGATGAAGCGGAACGTCCAAAACGTGCTATTTTCGGCTTTATGACGATCGCTTCATCCAATATTGGATCATACCGAATAGCATTGTCCTTTTTTACGCGTGAAAATAAATATTTTCGAATAGATTCAGAATTTCTATATTCTATAGTCTAAACGGACCGGACTATAACTATAATCATAATAACAATCTAGTTAGATATTATGTAGGGCTGTGTGTAGTTCGAAGTCAAACATAGAAGTTCAATTATTAAAAATATCCATCAACACGAAAACCTATGAAGTAATGAAATCTGGCAACATCACACAGTCTTTGAAAACAAACATTCAATAAAAACCTATAATATAGTAAAATACTTCTGAAATTCCATATACACCAAAGTGGTTTTTGTTGATCAATTGCGCGTCTCGAAAAAAACAGAGCCACACTGTCATAGCAAATTTTAGTGCATTGTTTTTCAACATCAACACTCCGTATCTTTTTAATGTAGCTCTCGAAAAAAATTACATAAAAGACTGCGATTCTGTATACAAAGTTTCATTTTTGGTCACGGCTTGTGAATCACCCTGTATACAAAAAAAAACAACCTACACCTCTTCCTCAACAGAAAATTCAGCGGTTTTGTGAGACCGGTTGCCGATGATGAAAATAGTGATCGAGCAATGTCCGAATCGTGTCAAGATAGTTTGTGCCGCCGCCGGCGACATTAGGGCGGCGCTGCTCGCGTACGCATCGTCTATCCACCCCCTTACCTGTCTGCGTGCTAGAATCAAAAAAGGTACTGGAAGTTTCTACGGTCATGGAAGCGATTGTACCGTCTAAGATCTGCGTGGCGGAATCCCGGCGACCGCGGTAACGTTGACAGTCGTCGCTTTGGCTGCTTTGACGACGGAAGTTCCGGCATCTGAAACATCATCATTTTTATCATTCTGAAGGATTTTCCAAATCCATTGGGATTGGAATGTATAGTGTTGTCATTTGAAATAGCATGTAACAATTGAAGGCACAAGTGGATAAAAGTGTCATGTAACAAAATCATCGCACAGAGAAAATTGACTAAACATTTTTTATTGGAACTTTTTACTTTATTTGAATAAGTATTTAGTTTTTGCAACGAATTCATCACAAAATAAATGAATCACCCCTTAAGGTTAGTTTAATCCAAAAAGCAATTTTTAAAAAGATGTTAGGCGACACCTGTATCCGCTTGTATCTTCAATCATTCCATTAGCTTTAATACATATCGCTGAAACACTGGTTGCCTACATCTAGGCACAGTCGTATAATAAATCGCAGAACGCCATCGATCGGTGTTGCACTGCCATGAATGAATAACCCAGGCAAATTAGAACCATAAATTTCTTATGTATTATACCGGGTGTTCAAAAATTAAACGGAGATATTTTAGAGGGTGATTGATTACTTGTTAAAAAATATGAAAATGAGTTTCTTTGAACATGGGTCCGGAAATGTAGAGGTACAAAGCTACAAAATAAATAATAATAATAAAATTGGTTTACAAGGCACTTGTGATTTTTTTAGCAAAAATTAATTAAGCAATTTTGTCCAGTGACATGCAATAAAATGGTTTTTATCCTTTCTTCTTGAAAACAAAGTGAGATGCGAAAACAATACAAAAGGCAAAGAAATTGACCCCTGCTCTCATTTGCTCTGCGTCTTTATATTTTTCTAAAAATGTTCAAGTGTAAATAGTAGTCCAAGTATCTATTATGTCATAATGGAGCGCCTGCGTAATTCGCGTCAGATACTACTTGTTTCTTCATGATTATGTGTCCCGATAGTGAAAAAGTCGTTGCTCAATGCTGCAATTTCCATTATTATTCCAACATAATGACGGGATCCTAGAGGTTTATCATTCCCATGAAATTAGTTTGTTTAGATGCTTGATCTAATTTCATTGGCTCGACTATTTCTCTATTGAACTAATTAGAGGACAATCACCCGCTTTCAAATCATACTTTTAGTTCCTTTTCAACGCCAATAACAAGAGGGTGTTCGACTTTAGGCACATTCCTCTAACCTTCCTGTATTTGTTACCTGATCATCTCTTCTGTAGTCGATTGTCTGCGGAATCCTCTGGCGATGAGGATCTCCTCGGTGGTAGATTGTCTTCTAACGGCGGCCGGCCTGTGGTAGTTTTCCGACGTCGGAGGTGGACCACCGCCACGGTTGCACGGAGACGGATCGCGACTAGAACAACTAAAACTATCTTAGGGACTTAACTTAACACACAACACGATTCAACATCATCGCGTTTCCTCTTATTCCTCGTTCTGTTTGATAGTGACTAGCATAATCTCGCACTAAAGAAACCTCCTGGTACCAAACTGTCTTTGAATAATCGAAATATACCGTTTACGGGACTATTATATAATGACACCCACTCACTAGTTTATTGAGATGCAAGTCGAATTTTTTTAAAGTTTTTTTTCATGAGATAAACGTCAGCTAACTGACTTTTTTACAAAGCCTGGTCGTACATTAGACTTGGATGCTTTCTTGAACACCATATTTGATGGCTGCAGCACTACATGAAGATGAGTTATTTGTTGAATTCGTTTATATTTCAATAGATACCATAAATGTCTCACCTAGACGACTCTGGCGACCTGTGTCCGTGCCTGCCAGCTACGCTGGTTGATTGCCTTCGCAATGTGCCCCTTCTACTTCTTCTTCCTGGACTCAATTCCCTGTCTCCTTGTCTATCAGGACTCAATCTGGATCTATTAACAAACGATTCATTATTGACTCGTAAATTCAGATATTACATTTTACCATCAAACTATTATTGTACTTTCTTTCCTATAGGATAGATATTTCAGCTTCTTAAAGTATACTAGCTAAAAGTGATGAAATAGGTTAGGATCTATCTATCTATCTTGAAGCTAAGGAACTTCGAGGTCATGAAGCTCTAGAATATGTGAACCACGGTCTCCTTGAGACAGACAGCAAACAACCTTTCATACTATACATGGACTGGTATCGAATCTCTATTATAATTCCTGCTTACAGAAAGATGATCCATATCGAAGGACCTTATCTCTCAACCTACCTGCTGTCCCTTCTGCCCCTCCCCGCCGAGTCAGGACTAAGCGAGTCCCTCCTGGCCTTCCTCATGCCCCCATGGACTCCCTCCCCTTCTCCCCCGCTTGGGGGCTGCCCCCCGTCTGGACTCAACGCCGCCCCTGACGGTTGCGACCCTCTTCGGCTCCAAACCCCTGGGGGCAGGCAGCTTTCGTCGTACGCCGTGTTCTGGCGTTGCAACCTGCCGTGCTTCCGTTCGGGGCTGGTCGCATAAGCTGTACGACTATCACGACGACCTGCCAAAAACAAAAATATCGATAACTGATGATACATTTGATAGATGGTTAATTAAGGAACTTATTAATGGCAATAGTAGATACCTACCAAGTCTACCGCATTGCGTCGTGCTGTCTCTTCTGGACGCCAGCATCGGATGATGAGTCGGCGTGGTCGGTTGTGCGGGAGCCCCGCCCACCGGAGGCGCCGCGTTGGTCATCGCAGGCGTGGTGGGGGAAGTAGCGGGCGGGGTCACGCTCGACGTGATGATCGTGGGCGGCGGCGGAAGACCGATATGTTGAGTGCCTGTTTCTGTAGATTGGCCGACGCAGACGGAGGGAAAAGGGAGGTGTTGCGGGCCCGAATCGGATGCGGTCGATGACGTACTAGGACGTTGTTCTTGCCTAGATAAATGATTGATGTGAAGAATAGATCTATGTTCTATTGCACAAGAAATGCGTTTTAGGAAAGTTAAGGCACTTCTAGGTACAATTGCCATTTAGCTTGAATGGGTATGTTGGAGAGCAAGACTCACTTTGTTTCTAAGGAAAGCTATCGATGATTCGTGTAAATCACATACCAATATTTAAAGTGAAACCAAATTACGTTGGCGCAATTATGGCTGCCATCGGTGACAAATGCCACGCAACTATTTATAGTATTAAACCTGTTCCATTATAACAATATACAGCTTAAAAGCATGTCAGAGAATTCGCGTATATAAAGCAGCTTTTCACAGTGTAACACAAGTGATGGGAACTAAACTGAATATCAGATTAATAATCGTTAAGACTATGGATTGTATTACAGCTATATGTATCTCTTGATGCTGAAGTTTCTTCAAGTTCTTTCAAAGTGAGATACATCTAAGACTCTACGTACTGATGTATCAGAAATTATGAAATGCATCAGCCGTATTCGAAAATTAATCTCCTTCATGAGAATATATGTCGCAAAACGGACACGGATAATGCCCAACTTTTTACTGGCTTTTTCTCATACACAATAGCACGTCATAAAACCCTATGATTTCGGACACTTCTCGTTTTGTTGCCTGTCATAAAATCCTTGAACGAGTAAAAAGCACTCAGCCACTCTGCATATCTCTGGCAGTTTTCATCTCCAGTCCGAGAATAGCTAATACCGAAAACCTCGTAAGCAGTTTATCGCAAATGTGTTTCGGCGTCCTGTGACTTACATTACAGTCGATCCCTCAAAAGTTTTATAAAAACTTTATTACGCTGTCTGAAAATGCTTATAGTGTGGTTTAAGTCATTGATTACGAATCTATAATCAGAATTACAGTAAATTTGAACTGTCGGAACTGTGCTCGAACAAATACCTGTTCCTCAATGATGTGCTAATGTTAAAGGTTATGATTATTCAATAAATTAAGCTCAACAAGGCCTTAGAGATTAACTCCCGTATGGACCCTTGCACTATGATCGATACTCCTCAGGTGTGCACATCTATGTACTAGAAACTTTAATCCCCAGTCGTGAAGCCCGAATATCCTGTATCCTGTTTTACGATCAAAACCGGAATTATCCTCCGCCTCGCATCTCTATACACAACAATGTCGCTGTCAATGTGCTAAAAGCCGCCGCCGTCGGCCCTAGTTTGATAATGCAATTATTAATGCACAACATTTTACCGGCAATTTGATTAAAAAGTTGTTTGCCAGTGTGGTGCACACGTGCATACAAGCAACGGATGTTTTAAAATGCACGACACGTTCATGATGAATGGTTTAGCGACGGCGGATGGAATTTGATCAATATACTCAGAGACATTAGAAGTGTTACATCCAGTTTGGCAATGATGTCTTACATCAATAAGGAAACGAGTATCGGATCATAAGTGGGCGTGGTCAGTTATGCGGAAGCTCCGCCCACCGGAGGCTGTCGCGTCGCCGCATTGGTCATCGCAGGCGTGGTCGAGGAAGTAGCGGGCGGTGTCACGTTCGACGTGGTAATCGTGGGCGGCGACGGAAGACAGATATGTTGATATAAGATAGTAGATAACATTTTGACGAAGGTAAGGAAAAACAAAGATAAAACATGGTTTAAGTATAGTCATTAGGTTGCCAAAAAAACAAGTTGATGGATGTAATACTTCTAATGTTGATCAGCAGCAAAGAAAATCAAGATAGTGAAGCGGTGACCGCAATTTTGGAATGTTGTGTGACGAGCGTCACTTTAATTCGATAGTGGCGAAAATGGCGTCAAGTAGCTTGACTATATTCTTGCTACGCCTTTGTTGGGAAAATCAAATAGTGGTCGGGTAGGTTCACTTGAGTACAATGAATCTTCGACCTCTACATATGAAATTATACAGGGTCTTCGAGAAACAGACGGAGATATTTTATAGGGTGATTCTTTGTTGAAAAAATATGGAAAAAAGTTTCTATAAACATGGGTCCGGAGTTTTCAAAATGCAGGGTGAATTTGATTATTTTTTATTAATATCTTAAACAATATTTACTTGACGTTTGGACTGACGCTCAAATGTCAAATCTCCATACAGAAGTGATTTTTTGTTTCCCAAGGCATCTATGATTTTTTTAGCATGAATTAATAATTATATCAATTTTGTCCAGTGACATGCAAGTTACAAAAAAGGCAAGGCCTTGGCGTGATTTTTTTTGCCAATAATATTTTTTCAAGATATTAATAAAAATCCGAAAACTGCATTTCCGGACCCGTTTTTATAGAAACTTTTTTTAATATGTTTTAACAACGAATCACACTCTAAAATATCTTTGTCTATTTTTCGCACACCCTGTATAAAGCAAATCTAACAAATTTCTCTTGCCATGCCAGATGTTAATATCATAAAAAACCTCCTGGTTCGTTTGAGACTGGCTAAGCTAATATGCATGTTTAAGCTCTGCTAACAAAAGTGGTTAACTTAGAAGCACTCGAATATTTTACGAAGCTGATCAAAAAACCTCGACAAACTTGTCTGTAGAGGCCGCGTCAATTTCGTTATCGTTATTGAATTTATTCCGTCGGCATCTGCCGGTTTGAAAAGTACGAAAAGAAATTAACTTCTCATCGTTACCTGTAGTATGGAGTTTCTGGAGCGGTTCTCGAGTCCCTCCGTTTCTTCTTGGCAGCTACGATTTTCGGGGGAGGAGGGGTGATGCCAGATGTTGAGTCTCTTCTGCCGCTCCTGCCGCTCTCCCCGGAGCCTCTTCTGCAAATCATATCAAGGAAAAAATGAATATTCAATTTTCACATTTTCAAAAGTGAAAGACAACTACCCCTTTTTTAGGTTTTATGAACAAAAGTGTCGTTTACAATTGTCCTTGTCGAGTTATATGTGATTCAATGGCTTTAATGTGGACTTCGTTCATATTTTTTTGCAAATTCAAACTGATCATCTTACACTTCATTCTATTCCAACAGAACATTCATCCTGATAGACAGTCCACAAGAAAAGTCCGGGGATTCTGAGTTGTAAAACTGAAGAGACGCTAAGACCAGTTCTGTGACCTGTTCCTACAGTATCTTTAAACAAAGCGAACCGCTTCTAATCCCCGGACTCGTATCTAGGTCCAGTAAAGCTATATATCTCTAGCCCTAAGTGTCCTTTAACTACGTTCAGGTACCGTTTGTAACCCTCTGGGGGCCGACACGTAGCTACAGTCTCCCTCCATACCATTTCTTTCCTGTCGTATCTTTTTTATATCGCCCCCCACGGTTTGCGATATTTTTACAGCATATGCGATACCACACAGCATCGTCACTCCTCAAAAATGGCCACAAGTAGATCGACTCCGTATTTCCAGCGCAATTCTGCCACCGATTAGATTATTATATGATAATTTACAAGATAATTTACAAATCTAACGCCACATGGACAATGCATCAAAAAAATTAACCAACTGTAAGCATACTCAATAACTTTAACACTTTTTTGCATATGAGACACCCTGTAACAGGTTCAGTTGACACTTGGAATGCTAAGAAAGGCACTGCTGGCAAACACTTTTGAACAATCACTTACGGCCCTTCACGCGTATTCGCAAAACCAAGAGCGTGACTTCCATGCGGTAGGAAGCTACAGTTTCCTTAATCATGGACACGGGCGTGACTTTCGTGCGAAGTATTTCCATATCAGGCGCGACTTCCACGCAGTAGGAACCTACCGTTTCCACGATCATGGACACAGGCGTGACTTCCATGCGGTAGGAAGCTACTGTTCCCCCGTGCGAGGAATTTACATATCAGGCGTGACTTCCATGCGGTAGGAAGCTATCGTTCCCCCATGCGAGGTATTTTCATATAAGGAGTGACTTCCATGCGGTAGGAAGCTACCGTTCGCCTGGTTATGGACATTGGTGTTACTTTTATGTGGTAGGAAGCTACCGTTTCCTTGATCATGGACACGGGCGTGATTTTCATGCGGTAGGAAGCTACCGTTCCCCCGTGCGAGGTATTTCCATATCAGGCGTGACTTCCATGCGGTAGGAAGCTACAGTTTCCTTAACCATGGACACGGGCGTGACTTTTGTGCGAGGTATTTCCATATCTGGTGTGACTACCACGCGGTAGGAACCTACCGTTTCCACGATCATGGACACAGGCGTGACTTTCATGCGGTAGGAAGCTACCGTTCCCCCGTGCGAGGTATTTACACATCAGGCGTGACTTCCATGCGATAGGAAGCTATGGTTCCCCCGTACGACGTATTTCCATATCAGGCATGACTTCCATGCGGTAGGAAGCTACCGTTCGCCTGGTTATGGACATTAGTGTTGCTTTTATGAGGTAGGAAGCTACTGTTCCCTTAATCATGGACACGGGAGTGACTTCCATGTTATAGAAAGCTACCGTTTCCTTGATCATGGACACGGGCGTGGCTTTCATGCGGTAGGAAGCTACAGTTTCTTAAATCGCGGACACGGGCCTAACTTTCGTGCAAGATTCTTTCATATCAGCTTGACTTCCATGCGGTAGGAACCTACCGTTTTTATGATCATGGACCCGGGAGTGACTTCCATGCGATAGGAAGCTACCGTTCCCCCGTGCGAGGTATTTCCGTATCAGGCGTGACTTCCATGCGGTAGGAAGCTACCGTTCGCCTGGTTATGGACATTGGTGTGACTTTTATGTGGTAGGAAGCTACCGTTTCCTTGATCATGGACGCGGGCGTGACTTTCATGCGGTTGGAAGCTTCCGTGCCCCTGGGTGTGACTTTTTTGCGATAGGAAGCTACCGTCTCCCGTTCTATCAAGTCAAGAGTGACGGAAGAGAGACGAAAACGTGCCATGCTGTTGTATTGTTGCAGCGAGAATATCGTCGAAACTGACGATGCTGTGTAATTTTATATACGCTGTAACATTTCCATTTCATCCCCAGCGAGGCTGCGTGTCAAGGAGATTTTATGATTATTGGCATGGGGGGGAGGTGCTTCGGAATTACTAAACTTTCCTTAATTGCCTTTTTTATGCCGCTGCAATCGGTATATTTCGTGTTCGAAACAAACATAAAGAGATGTTATCGATAAAGACGCACAGGTAGTAGACGATTATGTTGTAGATAAAATAAAGTAGGCGGTAGCTAAATTGGAGGAAATGTAGCGTTTTGTACTTAATGATGTCGTTATTAAAACTGTTCGTTCGCAAATTGTTTTATTTTATTAATTACTAGTCTAATATATTGGCAAAAAAAGATTTTTAAGACTAACTTTTAAGTTATAAATTTGAAGTAGTTGTTCAATGTTTTGCTATACCTTGAAGCATGATGCGAATGGCTGACTGAATCTCTTCTGCCACTTCTTCCTGAATCCCCGCTATCTCTGCGATGGTATTGAGACTGGGGTTGGGCTTGAGCTGGAGGCTGGGGAGCACTCGGACTTATTATCTGAAATTCGTAGATCAACATAAATGCAGCTACCTGGTTGAGTCTAGTTTCATACTCAAGGTCTCAATATTCCGTGGATATAGAAGTACCATGTATTTTAAGACAAGACATGAGCAAAAGTGCTCCAAAGTTTTCTTTTTAAAACACGTTTTCTTAGAGATTTTTTGAACCGACAGTACGATTTGAATGCAACAAAGAACGCTATAGCTTTATGTTTATTAGAAAAAGCTGTTCTACTGACAAGACTTGTTTCAACTGAATCCGGAAGATTACGCTTTACTATAAAACATGAGCATTATCCATAGCTGCGTAGCTTTATGCTGACACGTTTTATACAACGAAGTTAGTCAAAGGGAATTCATAAACTCCAACAATCCCCGATGAATAAATAACTGCTTACCTGCGGCGTGGCTCCCGCCGAAGTGGCGGTGCTGGCAACGACGCTTTCTCTCCTGCCCCACAGCCTGGCCACCTCCGATTTCAGATCAGAAATGGTGGTGTGATGGGAATCCCGACGTGATTTTGAACCCATGCTGCGGATGCCGGAGTCTGCCGAAGACTCCCTTCTTTTCCTACAATCACACAATCTTGTATCAACACCAACAGAAATAAGATCTATCGGAATTAGTGGTATCTATTACCAGAATCTCACTTGGTGGTGTAACGCAGACGCCGTTCTATTGTTCAAAGTCTAATTAATTACTAAAATTGTAATGTCTACTGGACTATTATTCCATCTTGATTCCGCGTACGCTGTCCACCGGTTCGACTGTGACTGCTCCGTTCCACCATCTGATCAGATATTTATGTCTCTAGCGACGAGACGAGAAACATTTTAGCGTTCAACAGTCCAGGACGCCGACCAAGGTCTCACCTATACGTGAGCGTTACACTATTCTAGTTACTTAGTAGAAATATTTTGGAAATTTTTTGAAATCTCTGCTTCTAAATGTCCCACCTAGGCGCTTCGAGACGGACGAGGAGGTACAAGAGGCAGTTACCAAGTTTCTAAACGGGCTGGGGGCGGACTTCCTTGCAAAAGTGCATTTCAAGTCTAAGAAATGTGGGTAGAGAAAAATGGCGACTATGTAGAAAAGTAGCTTAAAGATCGTTTCCAATGGTAAATTCGTTTTTCAAATAAAAAATTCCTTGTGCATGAAACAAACGACGACTGGATAACGTAGCGGTTACGGTTCGTATGAAACGAAGGTACTTGAGTGTCGTGCGGAGATAGCGGATGAAAGATAGCCGCACACCGTTTTAATAACCCTGGAAAATTCGGAGTTCCTGCTCAAATATAATATGCGGCCAGTGGGTAGCGGTTAAGGCCCATCTTTCCCTATACCGTTCCCTTAATCATGGACTCGAGCGTGACTTCTATGCTGTAGGAAGCTACCGTTTCCTTCATCATGGACACGGGCGTGACTTTCATGCGGTAGGAAGCTACCGTTCCCCCGTGCGAGGTATTTCCATATCAGGCGTGACTTCCACGCGGTAGGAAGCTACAGTTTCCTTAATCATGGACACGGGAGTGACTTTCGTGCGAGATATTTTCATATCAGCTTGACTTCCATGCGGTAGAAACCTACCGTTTCCATGGTCATGGACACGGGAGTGACTTCCATGCGGTAGGAAGCTACCGTTCCCCCGTGTGAGGTATTTACATATCAGGCGTGACTTCCACGCGGCAGGAAGCTACAGTTTCCTTAATCATGGACACGGGCGTGACTTTCGTGCGTGATATTTTCATATCAGCTTGACTTCCATGCGGTAGGAACCTACCGTTTCCATGATCATGGACACGGGAGTGACTTCCATGCGGTAGGAAGTTACCGTTCCCCCGTGCGAGGTATTTCCATATCAGGCGTGACTTCCATGCGGTAGGAAGCTACAGTTTCCTTAATCATGGCCAGGGGCGTGACTTTCGTGCGAGATATTTTCATATCAGCTTGACTTCCATGCGGTAGGAACCTACCGTTTCCATGGTCATGGACACGGGAGTGACTTTCATGCGGTAGGAAGCTACCGTTCCCCCGTGCGAGGTATTTACATATCAGGCGTGATTTCCATGCGGTAGGAATTCGTTTTGCAAATAAAAAATTCCTTGTGCATGAAAAAAACGACGGCTGGATAACGGTGCGGTTACGGTTCGTATGAAACGAAGGTACTTCAGTGTAGTGCGGAGATAGCTGATGAAAGATAGCCGCACACCGTTTTAATAACCCTGGAAAATTCATAGATCCTGCTCATATATAATATGCCGCCAGTGGGTAGCGGTTAAGACCCTGCTTTCCCTATATGCGTCTGCCTATCCTTCGTTTCCATTCCCAGCTCGGCCGCAGGTTATTTATGAATGTCCTTTTCCTTTTTAGGACACAGAAAGGGATCCGGTGCAACATCAGACCCAAATCCCGGTTATGCTGAAACTGATGTTTCACCAAAGGCGCTGCCTGAATGAAAAACAGCTCAGCTAACCAGCAATTTAACCGTGCTGTCAGCAATTTCCTGCTTCGAACCATCCGCAATGTAAATCAAGAGCAAAACGGTCTGTCCAAATCGTTTTTGCTTAAGTGCACATTTTCGTACTTATGGGGAATAAATTATTTCTTGTACGAATAGTAATTAAATAAAAGCATGTTTTTGTAAATGATAATCTATTTTTAATATTTGAGATATTAAAAGAGAGAAAAAAGTTGTATTCCTATTTGCCTAATCAACTGAGCATAATAAAAATTGCACAACAGTATATTTTTTGTCACAAATATTCGTTCAGATCCCGCTCAAGACGCCGCTGGGGTTGATAAATTTAATCCAGATAGGGCTAAATAAGCTGTTACAAATACTACCGCCAGATTACAAAGAAATTAGATAAAGGATATTCAAGATATTGACGAAAAAACTTTTTTTTAAATTTCAACACTCTGTATCTCGAGAACGAAACATTTCTAGACCTCTGTTTATATGAACTTTTTGTCTTAAAATTACTCAATTAACACCCCGTATCAATATACATGACAATTTAAAACAAATATTTTTGATGTGGAGTAAAATTGGGACACTCTGTATGAATGTGAGTATTTTGAGAATATGTCCTCGGATACCATGTATAGAAAGCCATAAATATCTTTCTTTGATAAATTTGTATTTATACTCCGTTTTTTTCAAGTTAGGGACACCCGGTATATCATGGAAACAGTTCACAGAATTGTTAAGAACCCGTAAGAACATTTGATCAGGATGTTCTGGAGATTCCCAAAGTTTAGCAAGATTCACCGGCGCCACATTTCCGTAAGGTTTGTGCCTCCTCCTTTTGATCCTAGCAAAATTGGGCCAAAAAGTCTCGACGGCCTTCCAAAGCAAGCGGGCGCTAATTTTGCAACGCTCTATAATTAAAAGCCGATGTTGCGGTAATTTCTAGCCTCGATGAGTGGGCTGACCTTTCGTTAGTAGGCGTACTTATATCCCACCATCGTGACGTAAATCCATCCAAAATATCAAACTAACCAGCTAATTCTTGCATACCCTAACGGAAACTATTATACCGCAGAATCTGGAACGGCAGCGTTGATGAATACGTTCCAAACGCGCAGTATCTCAGGAGGGTAGATCGCTTGTCACACTGAAAAGCAGCAGCTGGATAGCAGCTTCATGCAATATTCACATACCTACGTCTATGTAGCAAGCGACATCAATCAATTAAGTGTTCCTTATATCTAACAGCCGACGAGCCAGAGGCTGCCTCAAAACACGACTTGTAATGGGAAAGCGGTACAAAAGAGCTACCTAAACAGCCGGGGTAATGAGGTGGAGTTAAATGAATGTATATATTTAAGGAACTACTACGACGTAACCAAGGTTTACACTGAAACGTCGACGTGTACTCTGTTTTACGTATAGTTGAGAATAGAGTTTTAGATATCCATACATCGAGAAAGGCATAATAGTAACAGGTAAACCGACATGCATATGATCCTTATCTTGGATGTCACTATGTCCGATTTATATGAAATATAAATCAATTGGTCACTTCAAAAAACACTTCCAATTTTCCAGGAAAAAAAAAACGGTGTAGGTATTTGATAATGGAAGATTGAAGTTGTGTTATTCTTGAAAGAACATGCTATCTTCGACCCCGTAATCATCACCTTTTGGAATAATCTACGACCATGACGCGCTACCAGGAACAAAATCAACACTTTAGTTTTAGATGTATCGTTTTTTTTATAGAACAACTATAGCATATTTTTATATCTTTGTCAAACCGTCATAAAACATATTTAACGTAGGGGTTCCCGAACAAACACATGAGAGATATTAATTGATGTTTGCGTAATGTTGACATATGACAAACAGTAGGCTTTTACGTTGCCAGACAATAGGGTGGTATTTCATTACTGCTATTCAAACAGTCCATTTTTATTCTCGGGCATCATTGTGATGTAACTCATTTGAGGTTGTCGTATCGGAACTAAAAGAACAATCTTGCCACAATCACACAAAAAACGGTAATTACAAAAAATAATATATACTCCGGTGTTTCTATGACACAATCACCACACATAAAGCCTCTAAGGTACACTTATACACATAAAGCAGATATTGCATTCAATAAAAACATTACAAAGTGCAAAAATGCCTATGAAGCATTTTTGCAAACGCTTCCATAATCAATAGAAACCATTGAGAAAAAAATGTTTTTCTGGTTTATAAACGTGACCTTAACCCATATATCCGATCAAAATGGATCTCGTGGTATTTGTTATTAAAATAAACGTCCCAAAATTATCCCAATATGTCCAGATTAGTTCGCCTGTAACAGCGTTGAGAGGAAGTTTGAAGGTAGCGATCTGTATCAGGATTGCAAAACCGACGAGGAGCATAGATGCCAAAGATCCAAATTCGCGCGAGTACTGTAGGTAGAGCACGTCACTATTCAATTACCTCCTCGCGATTCTGAGATCCTGATAACAAGACATGGTCCACTAATTTTACGAGAGAAGTCTGGATGACGGTCCGACTTTCGGAATTCAGCAACGGCAAGAGGTATTGATATCGTTGGTTTGAATTTCGTGCTTATCTCATATTATGAGGAGGGCACCATATGCATACCTCCTCGCATTTCTGTGAACCTGATAACCAGTCTACAATCTATCAATGTTACTAAGAAAGCCTGGTCGACAGTGCGATCTTGAGAAATACAGGTACCGTTTATCAATTTTACGATAAGAGTCTGATTGACAGTACGATTTTCAGAAACTTGTAGATCTGCATCAGGATAGCATAGGTGCCAAGCATCAAAATTTCGAACCAAATATATATCTGCATCAGGATCAAAGAAACGACCAGGAGGAATATGCCAAGGATCCACATTTCACGCGAGTACCTTAGTTAGAGCTCAGTATTATTAACATATTTCGTCGCGTTTCTGTGGTCCTGATAGCAAGCCACCGTTTATCAATTTTACGATAAGAGTCTGATTGACAGTACGATTTTCAGAAACTTCTGTATCAGGATAGCATAGATGCCAAACATCAAAATTTCGCGCCAGAATCATAGCATAAGCAGAGTATAATTCACATACCTCCTCGCGTTCTCTGTGAACCTGGTAACAACTCTCCAACCTACCAATTTTTCGAAGAAGCTGTGGTCAACACTGCGATATTGAGAAACCTATGAATATGTGAGAGGATTGCAGAAACGACTAGGAACATAGACGCCAAAGATCAGAACTTTGCAGCAACATCATTGCATAGGCACATACCTCCTCGCGTTTCTGTGACCCTGATAGCAAGTTGTCGTCCACCAATTTTACGAGAAAATTCTGGATGACAGTCAAGCTTCAGAAACCTATAAATCAGTATCAGGAAGGCAGAAACGATAAAAAGTATCGATGTCATTGGTTTGAATTTCGTTATTATCTCATAGCATAAGCAGAGTATAATTCACATATCTTCTCGCACTCTCTGTGAATCTGGTAACAACTCTCCAACCTACCAATTTTTCGAAGAAGCTGTGGTCAACAGTGCGATATTGAGAAACCTATGAATATGTGCCAGGATTGCAGAAACGACTAGGAACATATATGCCGAAGATCAAAATTTTGCAGCAACATCATTGCATCTCCTCGCGTTTCTGTGACCCTGATAGCAAGTTGTCGTCCACCAATTTTACGAGAAAAGTCTGGACGACAGTCAAGCTTCAGAAACCTATAAGTCAGTATCAGGATCGCAGAAACGGCAAGAAGTAACGATGTCATTAATTTGAATTTGGTTATTATCTCATAGCATAAGCAGAGTATAATTCACATATCTCCTCGCATTCTCTGTGAATCTGGTAACAACTCTCCAACCTACCAATTTTTCGAAGAAGCTGTGGTCAACAGTGCGATATTCAGAAACCTATGAATATGTGAGAGGATTGCAGAAACGACTAGGAACATAGACGCCAAAGATCAAAATTTTGCAGCAACATGATTGCAGAGGCACATACCACCTCGCGTTTCTGTGACCCTGATAGCAAGTTGTCGTCCACCAATTTTACGAGAAAAGTCTGAACGACAGTCAAGCTTCAGAAACCTATAAGTCAGTATCAGGATCGCAGAGACGACAAGAAGTAACGATGTCATTGATTTGAATTTCGTTATTATCTCATAGCATAAACAGAGTATAATTCACATATCTCCTCGCGTTCTCTGTGAATTTGGTAACAACTCTCCAACCTACCAATTTTTCGAAGAAGCTGTGGTCAACAGTGCGATATTCAGAAACCTATGAATATGTGCCAGGATTGCAGAAACGACTAGGAACATAGATGCCGAAGATCAAAATTTTGCAGCAACATCATTGCACCTCTTCGCGTTTCTGTGACCCTGATAGCAAGTTGCCGTCCACCAATTTTACGAGAAAAGTCTGGATGACAGTCAAGCTTCAGAAACCTATAAGTCAGTATCAGGATCGCAGAGACGACAAGAAGTAACGATGTCATTGATTTGAATTTCGTTATTATCTCATAGCATAAACAGAGTATAATTCACATATCTCCTCGCGTTCTCTGTGAATCTGGTAACAACTCTCCAGCCTACCAATTTTTCGAAGAAGCTGTGGTCAACAGTGCGATATTCAGAAACCTATGAATATGTGAGAGGATTGCAGAAACGACTAGGAACATAGATGCCAAAGATCAAAATTTTGCAGCAACATGATTGCAGAGGTACATACCTCCTCGCGTTTCTGTGACCCTGATAGCAAGTTGTCGTGCAACAATTTTACGAGAAAAGTCTGGACGACAGTCAAGCTTCAGAAACCTATAATCAGTATCAGGATCGCAGAAACGACAAGAAGTATCGATGCCATTGATTTGAATTTCGTTCTTATCTCACAGCAGGAGCAGCTTACCATTTGCATGTCAATAGTGCGATACTCATAAACCTATTAATATGTGCCAGGATTGCAGAACCGACTAGGAGCATAGACGCCTAACATCAAACTTTCGCAACATCACAGCATAAGCAGAGACTACAGATTTCTGTTATCTTTTACAAGTTTGCTCACAAATCTAGTTTCGTTGGGACACCGTGAAACTCTAGGACAACTATTCATACAACATCAAACAAGGCAAGTGACAACACCGGTTACTTCTATGGCAAGTCCACAAAACACACATATAGGTAGGTAAACACAGAGAAAGCAGGTTGTAACATTCTACAAGGGCCCACAGAATACGACAAAGGGTGTTCTTGTTTACCTTTGCGTACTGATAGAAGGGGTGGGACCGGTTTCTGTGCCAGTCTGCCTGCCCCATGGCAAAGACCGAGCCAAGTCTGCTAACGTTTCCCTCCTGCATAGTTGTTTCTGTTGCTTTTTTGTGCTTCCGCCCCATTCCCTGCCACAAAATTTGAACAAAGCAGAATTTAGATATAATTGGCATGGATAAACCTTTAGACATGTTTCAAAACTGATTGAATTAGACAAAAGAAAAAAATTCTTTCCAAATCTTTAGAGTCTGGGAGATGAAACGACAGAAACGAAATTCTTCTCTGTGTAAAACATTGCCTGATTGTATACGAATTTCTCGGATGAGCGCGTTCATGGCAGCGAGCATATTTAGTAAACAACAACAGGAGAGAAAGAAAAAATGGGCGCCGGCGGGATTCGAACCCGCAAGTCTTCCATCCCGTGGAGCTCCTAAGCAAATTTGCCTGCAGCACCAGCTGTAAACCAACTTTTAGGATCGACTGTTCGAACTCAATTCAAAACAAAAATACGCGCCTGAGAAACTTGAAAAAATAAAATATCGGTTGTTAATTATGTGTATATATACTCGTCAATTATCTTTGATTATCACATGTATTTGCTGCTGTACCTAATCCCCATGTCGTCCTTAAAGGTGAATAGAGATGTTTCTGGGTTATAATCATTTATCTGGTTTAGCTTTTGGTTCATATAATTTTAGAAAACATCGTATTAACCAGCTGACCGGTGTGAATACTGTGTTTATGGCGTATTAACATATTCGTCGTGGCGTTGAATCACCCACTGGCGAACTCATCCTCCCAGCCTCATCTCTAGTATTCGTTTTTCTTATACTCTTGACACATGAGACATTTGCAGTGCTGCCAAGCTGATAAAAAAATCAACAGTATGTATTAACGCACAAACATTTACTATTTTAACAGATAGTAGTCGAACCTTTTGACATTTATTTTTCAATTCAATTAAGAGTCGAAATGGAGTGCGATACGACCGATCCAATGTCTACTTTGTGGATCTATCGCAATTTTAGCCTCGAACAATTTGATGACGTAGCACTGGACACCCGAGCTGATGAAAAGCAGCCCATTAGTTAGTAAAATCAGGCCTTAGAGGCAAATTCAATCATATCCACGCCACACAGATTATTGTCTTCTCACGGTGGTACCGTGGTGTATGCCCAAGAGACAGCGTGGTGCAACTAGAAAGCAATCCGGTTGTTTCGCTTGAACGTCGTCAGACGGGGCACCAATGAGAGAACAAAGAAAGAGCGTGGTGGGTGGGATTGAATATGCCTCTATCAGTCGATCCTGAAAGTTGGTTGTTAGCTGGTGCCGATTTTTCCCTTCTCTTAAGGTGATTGCTCTCGAGAAGTTTCTCGTGTTGAATATAACGCTCGGTTTTCTTGAAACAGCGTACTATATTTTGCTGATATCGAACGAACGAGTACCTGAGTATATCGGTGAGTTGTGCCAGTGAGCTGCGTCTCCTGCGTTGGCCGCCAGGCGGCGGGCTCGCCTCTTGCATCTCGGTAGGCGGTGAAATCGAGCATATTTGCGTCGCTGAATCTCTTCGGCCACCGAGACGCTGACGGATCGTCGATTCCTCCACCTAAGAATATAAAAAATATTTCATCTAACAATGAAGAAATATTCTTAAATTATAATTTTCCAAGTGCTACTATTTAAAAAAAGAAAAATTCAAGGTAGATTTATATACAGGGTGTCCGCAAAGTTGGGGTTTTCCTTTACACGACGTGTAGATCTTGAAAACATAAGCAATTTTTCTTAGTACCATACGCACCAATGTCTTAAGGGAACCGAGATAAAGGGCTCTCCAACATCAAAAATATCTGAATACCGTCCTGTAGCCGCGACATCACCGACTGGTACAAGGTCACTGGCTCAACCCGACGACAGAACTGGGTCGGGGTCAGTGTGTCAGGTCAGTATGCAACCTTCAACCGACGGTTACGGTCACGTGTGTAGAGGTAATCGCGTAGACGAGAATCCCTCAACAAGCACTAGAGACGTGGCTAGAGAAGTGCAAGTATCAAAAACTAAAGTGTGGCAAACGCTGCGTGAAGAGGGGCTGTATCCGTTTCACGTCCAACGTGTACAAGCCCTTCAACCTGACGATTTTCCAGCAAGAGTGGGGTTTTGTGAGTGGTTGTTGCATCAACATGACAATAATCCGGACTTTTTGAAGTGCATATTGGTGACAGACGAATCTACGTTCACGCGTAATGGGGTGAATAACTTTCGCAACACTCATGTTTGGTCAGTAGAAAATCCGCACGCTGTCCGTCGGGCACATTTTCAACAAACATTTTCGGTAAATGTTTGGGCTGGCATGGTGAACGGTATGCTCATTGGACCATTTATTCTCCCAAATCGATTGGACGGGATGCAATACCTAGACTTTTTACACAACTTTTTGCCTTCCTTGTTAGAAGATGTGCCATTATGTGTAAGACAATCAATGTGGTTTCTGCGTCTGCTCGGTAGCGCATCAGCTGATTTCATTTTCTGTTGGAGCGGTATGATTTCGGGCAGAGACGTACTTAGCCCTTCTCGTCAACTGGAGAGTGAGTACTTTTTCCTTTATTTTTTTTTTACTTGGTCGCCCTCGTTTCACTACACATTACCTTTGTTATTTCAAGGGTAGTTGTTTCTGAAAAGGAAAACCCCAACTTTGCGGACACCCTGTATATACAGGGTGACTTCGAAGTTGAGTCATTTATTTTAACAGTGAGTAGATTTGATCAAAAGAAATGTTTTTTTCCTTTACCATTTTTCTGGTAAAATTAAAGTAACAAAGTGATAGCCCTTTGGAAGTTTGAGTACCGCCCTGTCTCAATAATAATATTATGTGCTCGTGTTTGGCGACAACGGATATAATCCGCCTTATCGGTTCATCGCATCGGAAACAAAAAAGCGAAAGAATTTAGAACGATGTTTTTACAATTATTTCATTCAGTTGTATACAGTCAGTGTCAGTCGGTAGTGAATAGTGGTGTCTGTTGCGTGGCTCAAACGAAATAAAAAATGGCACATGTTTATGCGGATCGGTTTCCCAGTCGAGTGCAACCAACCCCTCGTGCCTTTGTTAATGTAGTACAACGGGTTCGTGAATCAGGTGACTTAAGACCTCACAGGGGAGGGCATGCCGGTGCTCCAAGACCGCACGATCAAATACAGGTCCGCACTGAAATACTTGTCGGAGGATACTTTATAAAACAAGGTAACATTTTTTTTAATTTTTATTTTTATTTTTACACACATATTTTGGTTTATCTTCCTTCTACAATCATTATCTGAAAATTAATGACTCAACTTCAAAGTGGCTGCAACCTCAACGACGAGTAAGTTGTTTTACAATTTAAATATTTCCTGTATTGGTTGCTAGCATCATAATTGTGTTTTTAGCTCCTGAAGAAGGCTCCATCGAGATTTGGCGAAAGCTTGAGATTACCGTTAAAAGAGTTCACTGAAGCCTAAAAAAGTTTGCCAATTTCCCAATTAGCAATTACTTGTATTTTTTGCCCAACTGGTTGTTGGCAATGGCAATGACTACTGCCAGTTTTCAGTTTGTTCAGTGATTCTTGCAATATATGGCGTTTTATACTGTCTTGTTTCGATAGATCTTATACCTCAGATAGAGGTTAGTTGTTATGCTTTTGTTCATCATCCTGACCTGAGGCCAAGCCTAGATGATGCTGATGAGTTGCCAAAAAGAACGAAACAGCTATCCATGGCTGGCCGTCTGTGATCCGGAGGCCCGAAAACTAAATTACTAGTTTATGTATCAAGTTTCCTCTCATTCAAAGCCGAACGCTGTTCGTTATACATCCATCTGCGGGTAAATAACGAAGGACCGTTCTCCTACCCATTGAATGGCTTGCCGCAGAATGAGAGGTCAGAGATTTCGGTTCGCAATCTCATCGGTTACATCTAGCGTTACCACAAACGGTTTTACATCGATACCGCTTTCTGTTTAGGGATGCATGAAGATCGTATGGAAGGCAGACCAACATCTGCACCCCAGAGCCAGCCTAGGTTAAGTCCATTCCTGTCAAATATCAGTTTCATGCGTTAAGCTTATGATAATATTGTGAATTTTCATTTGCTTTATGCAGCGTCCATCTATCTGTATTAATAAGGAAGTTACGACTTTTTAACTCATGTCAAGTCGCATACAATACAACGCTTAACCTAGTCTGGCTCTGAGGTACAGATATGTAAACGGATGCTTGTGTTGTATACAATTGCAATTGCAGAGTTCTCTGCAGAACCCCACTTGAGCTGCGGTGTTTTGTTTAAATAAATCGAAGAAAAGGGGAGATTCGTATTTGTATGTGTTTCCAATCATTTTATATTCGGTAATGTGCGGTGCTTACGTGCTTCTAGTGTTTAACAAGTTTCGCAAGAGCTGGAAGACTGTGGATGCCGAGAAAATACAGATTTATATTGAAAAGCTATCATGCCTGAATATTTCAGAGACTGACAAGCTGCTAGAATTTTATCGACATGAATTGACCAAGGAAGTTGCTAGATACGACTATCGAGAATTAATAGAGCTTTCAGTAATATTCCTTGGCGGAGATACAGAGAAAAAAATTAAGATTTGACCTAAGTGACATATAAATCCGAACACCCAGTTTAAATGGTTTTATTTTAATAAAAGTTGGTGAATGTATTTATCTTACTGTAAATAACAAGTGAAAAAATTTTCAGCCTTATCAGTTGGACATTCCGGTTTTTATACTGCTTTTTTTTAATTCACTAACGCTCTAAAAAATGAATATTTCAGCCGTAGTAAAGAATCAATGTTGGCGGATTTTGGTTCTTGCCATCCTTTACGAACGGTTACGATGCCTAGAGCACGGAGACCTGTACGATTTCGTCAACTTAGTGAGTTTGATAGGGGCCGTATAGTGGGACTTCGGGAAGCTGGACTTTCTTTTCGGGCAATTGCAGTTAGAGTGCAAAGAAGTGTAGACACTGTGGTTAGGCGTTGTCAGGCATGGCTTCGAGAAGGCCGTACGCAAAGAGCAAGGGGCACTGGTCGCCGCCGTAGAACAACAGACCGTGAAGATTGCCGACTAAGATTATTGGCCTTAAGGAACCGTTTCTCCACTACCAGGTCCATTGCAAATGAATGGTTTGCAGAACACGGAAGACCTATTGGCATGCGAAGTGTTTACCGACGAATGAAGAGTTTTGGCTTGTTTTCATACCGGCCACACTGGGTCCTCCCTTTAACTCGAGGACACCGACGTAATCGCCTTGAGTGGTGCAGACAACGGTCACTCTGGGATCAGGAATGGAATGGTATTGTCTTTAGTGACGAGTCTCGATTTTGTTTAGGCATGCACGATGGTCGTGCCAGGGTTAGAAGGCGACGTGGTGAAAGGAGGAATCCACAGTTTTTTGTTGAAAGACATGTTCATCACACTGTTGGAGTTATGGTTTGGGGTGCTATAGCTTATGGTTCCAGGTCATCTTTAATCTTCATCGGAGGTAACATGAACGCGCAGCGTTATATCCACGAAGTTCTAGAACCCCATCTTTTACCCCAACTTTCCAACAAGATAATGCCCGACCACATGTTGCAAGAGTCACAATAGACTTCTTTCAACATAATGATGTCACATTGTTACCATGGCCACCAAGATCTCCCGACTTATCCCCAATTGAGCACGTGTGGGATATGATGGGTAGGAGATTGCTCAATTTGCAACGTCCTCCTCAGACTCTAGAAGCACTTCGAGAGGAGTTGGTGGTTGCCTGGAATGAGATATCACAGGAGGACATTGACCACCTCATCAGAAGCATGCCTAGGCGCGTTGGAGAATGCGTAGCACATCAGGGTGCATCCACACATTATTAAAGGTCAAAGGGCTTTAAAGCAGTGCAATCATTTTGAAATTTTTATCATTTACTTATTTATTAAGTACTTATACAAAATTTTATTAAAATAAAACCATTTAAAGTGGGTGTTCGGATATATACGTCACTTAGTATATAAAGCTTTCTAAGAAGACGTTGTTGTACAACTTTTTGAGTTAGAAATCAACATGAATGCACAAATATCTTGAAAATATTCAAGGGAGACACTTTACCTGCTCTCTGACCAAATCATCCCATCCGTTACCACCCTGCCAGACTAGGCCGACCTGATGTGACAGGATGGGAAGATTGCACACGAAGCAAATCGCCGTCATGGTCCTGCAAATAAAAAGAACGGTAATTAAAAAAGGCAAATGTTTAGCGACAAATGTGCGGTATCATTAATTTAACTTAAGCCAACAAGCGACAGGTTAAGTAAATATAGCTTGTCGCTGAAAAAATGTCAAGGTGATGACGCGGCATTGTACGAAATGTACAGGAGTAAGAAACGTTCATCGCTGTTTATTCTCTCCTCATTCTGTAAAAGCCCCGAGTACTCTTTTGCACCACGCCACGCAAAATGAAAAAAATCAATATCTTGTGATTCGAGCAGCTTCGCAATTTTTTGTTTTCCGTTTTTTCACTCCAAAATATAGCATAAATTATTTTCAAAATACAGGTTGTCCGCAAAGTTGGGGTTTTTCTTTTCAGGAACAACTACCCTTGAAATAACAAAGGTCATGTGTAGTGAAACGAGGGTGACCAAGTTAAAAAAAAATAAAGGAAAAAGTACTCACTCTCCAGTTGACGAGAAGGGCTAAGTACGTCTCTGCCCGAAATCATACCGCTCCAACAGAAAATGAAATCAGCTGATGTGCTACCGAGCAGACGCAGGCAAACAAGGAAGGTAAAATGTTGCGTAAAAAGTCTAGGTATTGCATCCCGTCTAATCTATTTGGGAGAATAAATGGTCCAATGAGCATACCGTTCACCTTGCCAGCCCAAACATTCACCGAAAATGTTTGTTGAAAATGTGCCCGACGGACAGCGTGCGGATTTTCTACTGACCGAACATGAGTGTTGCGAAAGTTATTCACCCCATTACGCGTGAACGTAGATTCGTCTGTCACCAATATGCACTTCAAAAAGTCCGGATTATTGTCATGTTGATGCAACAACCACTCACAAAACCGCACTCTTGCTGGAAAATCGTCAGGTTGAAGGGCTTGTACACGTTGGACGTGGAACGGATACAGCCCCTCTTCACGCAGCGTTTGCCGCACTTTAGTTTTTGATACTTGCACTTCTCTAGCCGCGTCTCTAGTGCTTGTTGAGGGATTCTCGTCTACGCGATTATCTCTACAAGCGTGACCGTAACCGTCGGTTGAAGGTTGCATACTGACCTGACACACTGACCCCGACCCAGTTCTGTCGTCGGGTTGAGCTAGTGTCCTAGTACCACTCGGGGATGTCGCGGCTACAGGACGGTATTCAGATATTTTTGATGTTGCAGAGCCCTTTATCTCGGTTCCCTTAAGACATTGGTGTATATGGTACTAAGAAAAATTGCTTATGTTTTCAAGATCTACACGTCGTGTAAAGGAAAACCCCAACTTTGCGGACACCCTGTATATCGGAATTATTAAGGTACGTATTTTTATCATTTTCAATGATATTACGTATAGGTATAAACGTAATTATACAAAAGTTATTAAAAACTCCGTGTAGAATCCAAAAAATTAGAAAAGATTGTTTCCATTTCCATATTGCAAAATTCACTGTACCTGACACAGACCGATCAATACGAAATTGAACATATCATAAAGCGACTGAAAGTTAAAAAATCACCGGGATTTGATAATATAAGCGCATACACTCTGAAACAAATAAATTATAAAATTTCTAAAGTATTAGCGTATCTTATAAACACTTGCATGGAAAGAGGAATGTTCCCGACCCTATTAAAAAAGGCAATAATAAAACCTGTATTTAAATCTGTAATTATCGCCCAATTTCAGTATTGACAAAGTTTTCAAAAACTTTCGAAAAAATTCTTAAAGTACGCTTTTCAGATTTTATTGCAAAATACTCGTACAACCTCATATCTGAAGAGCAATATGGATTCCAGGAAGCAAAATCAAGTCAAGATGCACTTATTCAGTTAACGACCAAAATTTACAAGTACTTTGATAATAATAAATCAACAGCATGCCTTTGTGTAGACCTAACAAAAAATTTGATAGTATTACACATCAAAAATTATTAAGAACCTTGCAAAATTTACTATACATCAACGGTACACTGAGTGAAAATATGATTGTTAGACGCGGAGTTCCACAAGGAACCGTATTAGGACCAATGCTGTTTAATTTACATATTAATGACCTTTTTAAGTTGAAAAACGATGGAGAAATTATTGGTTTCGCAGACGATACGCCAATTATATACTCAGACGAAGATTGGACTTCTTTAAAAAACAAAATTGTATTAGATTTTCAAAAGGTTACAATTTCAACAAAACGTTTTCTTGCGACAACAGATCTTCCCCAAATTTTAATCAACTCCAAATTAAAACGTTGAATAGCTGTAGAAACATACAATCGGTCGATAATTTCAAATACCTAGGGGTATTCATAGATAACCATCTAAGATGGAATAAACATATTGAAAATTAAGATACCTTATTCCGAAAGTCAAATATTTCCGCAGTTTTTTAAGCGAAAAATATCTACACATGATATATCATGCCCTTGTTCAATCAATACTATCTTACCGAATCTTAGCATGGGGGCAGTCATAAATAATTATTATAGAAAGATTGAAATTACGCAGAAGTGGATTTTGAAAGTTATGTTGAACAAAAAGAAATGTTATCCCTCAGAAAATCGTTAGAATGAATCTCAGCTTCTCGACTACCGGCAAATTTATTTTTATCATACAATAATATATTTAACAAAAAATCCAAAACTGATATTTTTTTTCAGCCACAACCATTAAACGCGATTCAAGGAAACCTCTTTACTAATTCCTAGACTTAATAGCACTATCAGCCAAAGATCATCCTTATTTCTATGCTCAAAATTTTATAATGTGCAAAGCTTAAACAAATAAAATGTGAAAAATGTTTAAAAATTGAATTAAAATCATGGATTCTAAATAAACCAAGGCTACAAATCCATAAGTTTGTTGACACTAAAAACCTATATGTTATTTAATCATAAAATTATGCAAATTCATACATTTGACTAGTATACTTAAAGAAAATTTGTTGTATTAATAACAAGTGATTTTTTAAGAGGTATAGGATTTGATTTTCAAAAAAAAAAACACAAAAACTTTGAAAAACCGATTAAATCTTTATTTGAGTCGATAGAACGGTCGATACAATTTAATGTTCAAAGATTATTTCATGTAAATGTTGGCCGCGGCTCCGCTTTAGATGTCCAATAATGTAAACTGGGTTCGAAATTTAGTCACAAGCTAAAATTCAATAACTTGCAAGCGTTGTTCGTTCGTAAGTCGATTCATGGTTAAATTATAGCCCAAACTGAACAAGTTTGACAACGACACAAGACACGATTCACGCGTCATCTGTCAAAAACAGTGTTGCCAAAAAGATACTAGCAAAAAAATCACCCATTATAACTCAACTTCGGTTAAAACCCAAGCACAAGTGTATACTTTTTTGGATATATTGTTTTTTGGACCTTGCCGTTATTTCTACGAAAACTTTGTAACACTGATCAACAGCCAAAAAATATCCTAAATAAAATCAACACAATATTAATATCTTTAATGTGCTAAAACCGGAATGAAACTTATTTTTTCAATATTAGTTCAAGTTTTAGAGATACGGTATATTATATGTCTTCCTGCTGTGACAGTGTTAATATACTGTAATTCACAAGAATGCACGTGCTACATTTTTATATTCGGCAAGGAAAGATGATGTAATCGGCATGATTGTGTTACGTTATACATACGTGTACATTATATTGTTTTATATTAGCCATTTTTTCCTCAGTTGGCTGACAGCGTTCATGCAAGATGTCTCGAAAGTGTGTAAACAGTCCAGATCAGTTTTGTTACGTGTGTGGTGATGTGACTTTTGCGTCTCAGAGACGGTCTATTACTCCACTAATAACAAAGGCATATCAGCTTTATTTCGGTTGTAAACTAGGTGATCAAGACAAACAGTGGGCACCCCACATCTGCTGTAATACATGTGCTTCAAGTCTGAGGAGCTGGTTAAATGGCAAAAACGGTCTATGCGCTTCGCTGTCCCAATGGTTTGGAGAGAGCCTACAAATCATATTAATGATTGTTACTTCTGCATTGTACCTTGTGTTGGACAAGCCACAGGTATGTCCAAGAAAAAAAAAACGGTTATTAACTACCCAAACATACCATCTGCGATGAGACCTGTGCCTCACAGTGACGAAAATCCTATTCCAAAACCCCCAGAATCCTACACTTGCGAATCAGAAAACGAATCAGATCATGGCGATCGAGTGATTCGTCAGGAAGAAGATATGCCATCAACGTCAAGAGATCCTGATTTTATACCGAGCACGTCATGCCACCAACCGCACAAAATAACACAGTCAGAATTAAATAATCTTGTAAGAGATTTAGAACTTCCAAAATGTAAGGCAGAGTTACTTGGATCAAGACTGCAGCAGTGGAACTTGTTAGAAGACGATGTTTCGGTATGTGTTTTTCGTAAACGTCACAAAGACAGAACCATTTTTCAATATGGAGAATAACTTGGTTTTCTGCAGTAACATTAACGGCTTACTAGCGGCTTTAAATATAAACTATAACGCAGAAGAATGGAGATTGTTTATAGACAGTTCAACATTGAGTTTAAAGGCAGTGTTATTGCATATTGGAAATATTTTACTATCTCTTCCTGTAGGGTATGCAGTCCACATGAAAGAATCATATGACAATATGAAGTACCTATTGACATGCATAAAATACGATGAGCACCAATGGCATATTTGTGGCGATTTGAAAGTTGTTGCACTTTTACTTGGGCTGCAGCTAGGCTACACAAAGTTTTGCTGTTTTTTGTATGAATGGGACAGTCGGGCAAAGGCACTTCATTACACCAGACAAAACTGGCCTGTTCGTCAATTCCTAGAGCCAGGTCAAAAAAATATACAGCATATGCCATTAGTCGATTCGAAATAAATTTTATTACCACCACTTCATATCAAGTTGGGCCTAATGAAAAACTTTGTCAAGGCATTAGATAGAGATGGGTCAGCTTTACAATACCTGCGTCAGAAATTTCCAAGACTAAGTGAGGCAAAGGTTAAAGAAGGTATTTTTGTTGGGCCACAGATTCGAAATATTTTAAAAGATACACAGGTATTGAAAAAACTGCTTGGAATGATTTCCGTCTGGTGGCCACTAATTTCTTGGGAAATAGAAAAGCTGACAACTATAAAACCCTTGTCAAAAATATGCTGTCATCGTATCAAAAGATGGGCTGTAATATGTCTCTTAAGATACATTTCCTACACTCGCACCTGGACTTTTTTCCTGACAATTGCAGAGCCGTAAGTGATGAGCACGGCGAACGTTTTCATCAGGATATTTCAACAATGGAAAAAAGGTACCAGGGAAAGTGGAATCCTTCCATGCTTGCAGACTACTGTTGGACTCTTGGTAGAGATGCTCCAGAAACGATCCATAAAAGAACAGCAAAAAGACAGCGCATATAGTGATTCTTATAAGTATATGAATCTTGTTACTTTTTTTAATATATCCTTAAAAATAAAAAGTTTTTTTTTTCTAAACCGCAACTAATTTTTTTATTTCATTGTCATTTTTGGATTCAGCGCCCCAAAATTAACAAAGAAGTGCACTTTTCCCACAAGATATGTTACAATTAAAAAACTAAAATTTCTTGTCCAGTGAACCAATAAACATTATTATTATTATTATTCAAAAATCTCCCCCTAGAAATCAAAATTGACACTCCCGATCGTTCTTCCCAAAACGTACCAGGAGAGTCTCAAATAGGGGTGCGACCTTTCCGTTGGGCCATCCTGTATAAGAGATCGATATGCGAAACTAACCAATTTGCAGTCGCCCAGGGCATTTTCTGTGCGAAGCGGGGGTTTGTTATTTGTGCGTTGGCGGAAGTGAAACGCTGGCCGAAATGCACGGAGCTATAGTTCGCAGTAATTGCCTTTCGATTGAAGCTTACATACGGTTGATTACGCCGAGTCCCGCTCTGACATTTCGCCGGATTCCAAGACAAATTACTATTATTGGTCACAGAAGCGGCAGCATAATGTTCGGCTAGATACCTACAAAGTAATGGAATTTGTTCGTCTAGTCAAGCAGAATATCATGTCCGCTACATTAGTCTCAGTTTGATTAAGAGAAACGTAACACTTTAGCATTGTCTTAAATTTATACAGGGTGTCCGCAAAGTTGGGGTTTTCCTTTTCAGAAACAACTATACTTGCACTTCTCTAGCCACGTCTCTAGTGCTTGTTGTTTTTTGAAACGCAATCGATTATACGGGTTCGTTTACCTCTACACGCGTGACCGTAACCGTCGGTTGAAGGTTGCATACTGACCTGACACACTGGCCCCGACCCACTTGTACCAGTCGGTGATATCGCGGGTCGCGGCTACAGGACGGTATTCAGATGTTTTTTATGTTGCAGAGCCCTTTATCTCGGTCCCCTTAAGACATTGGTGTATGTGGTACTAAGAAAAATTGCTTATGTTTTCAAGATCTACACGTCGTGTAAAGGAAAATCCCAACTTTGCGGACACCCTGTATAATAGTATTGACAAGGTACTGTACTATCTATGACTCAGTACCTCATATTCTCAGTGACATTAGAAGTGTTACACCTAGAGAAAATACTTCCTTCAACTTGTTTTTTGGCAACATAATGACTATATTTAAATCATGATGTGGCGATAATGTCAACGTTTTATATTTGTTTCTGTTTACCTTATAGCAAAAAACGGCACACCGAATTCAATGACTTTTTGATGGATTGTTAAATTTTTTGATTTTTTACATCGTAACTCCTATACCAACAGGTTACTAAGTGGAGAAAGTGATATGTTCCATTTAAAACAACAAACATTATGTTCGTTTTCGGTATCGCCAAAAATAGCATACAACTGAATTATCTCTCTAACATTCAAATATACTATAGTAAGTGACATATAAATCCGAACACCCAGTTTAAATGGTTTTATTTTAATAAAAGTTGGTGAATGTATTTATCTTACTGTAAATAACAAGTGAAAAAATTTTCAGCCTTATCAGTTGGACATTCCGGTTTTTATACTGCTTTTTTTTAATTCACTAACGCTCTAAACATGAATATTTCAGCCGCAGTAAAGAATCAACGTTGGCGGATTTTGGTTCTTGACATCCTTTACGATCGGTTACGATGCCTAGAGTACGGAGACCTGTACGATTTCGTCAACTTAGTGAGTTTGATAGGGGCCGTATAGTGGGACTTTCTTTTCGGGCAATTGCAGTTACAGTGCAAAGAAGTGTGGACACTGTGGTTAGGTGTTGTCAGGCATGGCTTCGAGAAGGCCGTACGCAAAGAGCAAGGGGCACTGGACGCCGCCGTAGAACAACAGACCGTGAAGATCGCCGCCTAAGATTATTGGCCTTAAGGGACCGTTTCTCCACTACCAGGTTCATTGCAAATGAATGGTTTGCAGAACACGGAAGACCTATTGGCATGCGAAGTGTTTACCGACGAATGAGAAGTTTTGGCTTGTTTTCATACCGGCCACACTGGGTCCTCCTTTTAACTCGAGAACACCGACGTAACCGCCTTGAGTGGTGCAGACAACGGTCACTCTGGGATCAGAAATGGAACAGTATTGTCTTTAGTGACGAGTCTCGATTTTGTTTAGGCATGCACGATGGTCGTGCCAGGGTTAGAAGACGACGTGGTGAAAGGAGGAATCCACAGTTTTTTGTTGAAAGACATGTTCACTGTTGGAGTTATGATTTGGGGTGCTATAGCTTATGGTTCCAGGTCACCTTTAATCTTCATCAGAGGTAACATGAACGCGCAGAGTTATATCCACGAAGTTCTAGAACCCCATCTTTTACCCTATCTTGACACCCTGGCAGATCCAACTTTCCAACAAGATAATGCCCGACCACATGTTGCAAGAGTCACAATAGACTTCTTTCAACATAATGATGTCACATTGTTACCATGGCCACCAAGATCGCCCGACTTATCCCCAATTGAGCACGTGTGGGATATGATGGGTAGGAGATTGCTCAATTTGCAACGTCCTCCTCAGACTATAGAAGCACTTCGAGAGGAGTTGGTGGTTGCCTGGAATGAGATACCACAGGAGGACATTGACCACCTGATCAGAAGCATGCCTAGGCGCGTTGGAGAATGCGTAGCACATCAGGGTGCATCCACACATTATTAAAGGTCAAAGGGATTTAAAGCGGTGCAATCATTTTGAAATTTTTATCATTTACTTATTATGCTTCATTAAGTACTTATCCAAAATTTTATTAAAATAAAACCATTTAAACTGGGTGTTCGGATTTATATGTCACTTAGTATATAAACTGGTACAATCATAATACCATATCATGAATTGTTGGCTATATAACCGAAAACTGAGACCCTTCCAAACAAACTTTATATGGAAAACGCTGAAGGGCACCGAATTACAAAACGGACAACATTGTAAATGGATATTATTTATGAATTTGTGTTGGTGGTAAGGATAACTGTGCAAAATGGGTTATAGAAAGTTATCCTTTGTAGGAAACCCGAATATCCACGCTAACGTGACCCACCCGCGCTGGGAGAAAGTTCCAGCTCTTCCCGTCAGGACAATAAGGGAAGTTATACGTTATTGTACGGGGTGTTTCGCTATAAAGCGAAGCCCCATCTAAGTGCTTTCTATTACCGGCTAGAAAATAAAGTTTAATACAAAGGTTCCAAGGTCTGATACAAAGTTCACAATAAGAGAATTAGCTTACATTTTCACAAACACTGTTCAACATTGTCCCCATTTGTCCGATAAACGCAAAAAAATTTGTTCAAACTTCGTTTTTTGACATTTCAGAGGCTCCTAAACATTCCAACACTGCCCGTAGATATAGCGTTTCGAGGTTCACCCTTTGGAACAAAATACGTGTAAATTATGCCTTGTAGATAAACCGAACGTCCCAACCTCCGCATCGGGAAAAGTTTTATCCCTGTTCGCCCCCTAACAGGCCAATTAGGGAAGTTACGAGTTATTGTCGCCATTATAATGGATAAATTTCAAACGAGAAAGTTTGTAGTATTACAATGGCACGTTGATACGACGGCCATTAATCTTTGTCCCGTTTCAGAGACAGAAGACCAACTGTCTAATAACAATAGGGGCTTCACCTGAGTCGATTCTTTTCCGCTCTAGATTGAAAAGGAGTGTCGTCGAACGTTTCCATCGATCTTGTAAACCGTTACAAAAATGTTCCTTCTCCAAGGCAAGCTGAGATTCTAGTCACTAAAAAGCGAGTTCAATAATGAATTCAAATTCAATTTGAGATTGGGGGAGTGAACGCATTGTTCCAATGTGCACTGGATTGACCGTACGGGAAAGCAGGTTTTTGGCGGTAGGCTAGATCGCATTGATGGATCATAATAATAATAATAATAATAATAATAATAATAATAGCTTTATTGTCCAACAGTTTCCCATTTATAGGACAATTTATAAAACGCAAAAAAAAGCGAAAAGAAAACAACAAATGCAACACAGGTATAAATTTAAAACATGAGCTATTGGTCTGAATAATTCTTAGCTGCCTTTAGCAGGTAATTAACATTTGTCGTAAATATATCACAGTAACATCCAATTCTGTTTAAGTTAAAGCACATGACATATAACGGTGACTTGAGAAGAACGTTTGTCCTAGCTCTAGGAAGCCCGAATATTTTATGATTGCGAGATGCAAACGTTGTAGTACGAAACTTGATCTGTTCCAGGATCATGGGGCAATCAATTGTTGATCATTTTGTAGCCAAATATTATTGAGGCACAGTACCTACGTTTTTTTAATGTAAACATGTCTAAGCGACTACGTAGTTCCTCATTGTTCAATCCTAAATAGAACAAACTTTCGTTGTACTCTTTCAATAGCTGTGCTATAGCATTCATAGTACGGGCTGCAAATAATACTACAATATTCGACTTTGGATCTAACATAAGCATAATAGACTTAATGTTATGAAAATTCCTGCAATTCCTTACTATGAAACCATAAGCCGCCAATGCTCCTGATGCTTTTTTATTTATATGCTGACTAAAAGTTAACTTTTGATCATAGATTATACCTACATCACGTACATCAGAGCATCTTTCTAGCACAGACCCATCAATAGAGTACGGATAATAATAATAATAATAATTATTCACTCAATGTACAAAGATAACAAACAATATGAGTAAATAAATATAAAATCAAAACAGGCCCAATAGAAGGCATCGCCTGTACATGGACCAATAAATTTAAGTTGAAACTGTAGAATGCAAATGACAAAAAAGGACAAAAATTAGCTACAGTAGATTATGTATTTAGTTGATGTTCGTATTTATGAGTTTATGAATTTCAGTCCTAGATATAGAATGTAGCCACTTTTTTAAATATCTTTTGAAACAATTTCCGAAACGTAAATCTTTTAAGTCTTTAGGTATAATTTCATAAAATTTAGGCGCTAAATAGAGATATGATCGCTGCATTATATATTTATGCGGTTGAGGAACTACTGTGCCACGAATTTTGTACCTGGTATAATGATTATGTTTAATTTTTGGTCGGTGTTTACAAATTTATGGTAGTGAGTGATACTGTGTAAGAAATAAAGTTGTCTTATATCATACATTCGAACATCTGCGTATAATTTTTCAGTGGGATAAAGTTTCGGTTTTTTAAATATCATTTTTAGAATACTTTTTTTAAAAGCATCTAAATTATAGATATGTGAGGAACATGCAGCTCCCCATGCTAATATACCATATGTGAGATGAGGCTCAATCAGTGCATGGTATAATGTTCGAAGATATTTTTCTGTCAATATATTCCCAAGGTATTTAATTTTGTAGGATACAAATCTAACTTTCTTTAAAATATAATTGACATGGATGTCCCATCGTAAGTGAGGATCCAAAACCACTCCAAGGTATTTTATGTTGGGCATTCTATTAATTTGCATTTTTTGATCATTAATATTGAAGAAGAAATTTGTGTAATTTGGCAGATGTCTAGCATAAGATCCAAATGGTAAAAAATGTGTTTTAGAGTAGTTAATGCTTAATTTTCTACTGTTAAACCACCGAATAATTTTGATAAAATCATTTTCAATTACATTTTTCAGATCAGACCAGTCAGTGCCTTCATATAATATTGCAGTATCATCTGCAAAACTAGTTATTTTGCCAACACAATTAATTTGGAAAATATCATTTAAATATATATTGAATAACAGCGAACCTAAGACAGTTCCTTGTGAAACACCACACTTAATATACATTTCTTTACTAAATGATCCTGATATCTGCACAGATTGAGGGCGATTTGACAAATAACTTTCGATCAGTGAGTACGCGTTTCCTCTGAAACCAATTCTCTCCAATGCTTCTAATAATAATTTGTGATTAACTGTGTCGAAAGCTTTCTTTAAATCAACAAAAATGCAGATTGAAGGGATTCTGTTATCAATATTTTGATGTATTTGATTTACAATTTTAGTTATTGCGTCCGATGTAGCCTTCCCTTCTGTAAATCCATATTGATTTTCACTTAAAATTTTGAATTTTGTGAGGTATCGAATCATTCTAGTAGATAAAACTTTTCAAAAACCTTTGCTACACTGGATATTATTGATATTGGTCTATAGTTGTTAACATCTGTTTTTGTTCCTGATTTATGTATCGGTATTATATTACCTCTTTTTAAAATTGAGGGATATATGCCAGATTCAAAGCATTTGTTGATTAGGTGAGTGAGTGGTTCTGTTATGTCCTCAGCTATAATTTTCAAATGCTCGCTTTTAATACCATCGAACCCAGGACTTTTCCGATTTTTTAAGGACATAACAGTGGTGTATACTTCACATTGCTCGACTTTATCCAAAATAAATGAGTTCAAAGTTCTTTTTGGAGGCTGAGTATTTTGTACATTTGCTTGTATATTACTTGCTAAATTTTCGCCTATGTCAGTAAAGAATTGTACAAATTCATCGCATATCTGTTGAGTATTTTTTAATACTGTTCCCGATGTTGTATTTAACTCAGTGACACACTCTTTAACTTTTGTTTTCCCAGTAATCTCATCAATAGTTGTCCAAAGCCGCTTAGGATCACTTAAGTTATTATTCAATTTCTTTAGGTAATGTTTTCGTTTGGTTTGCCTTACAAGCTCTATAAATTTATTTTTATATTGGTTGTAGCAGTCGGTATTCTCTGTAGTTGGCGTTAGTTTCATTACATTATATAGTCTTTCTTTTTCTATTGCCGATGTTATTAATCCTTTGGTAATCCAGGCATTTCTGCTTTTCTCTTTGTGACTAATTATTACTTTATTGGTACTAATATCTATTAGTTTTTTATTTTCTCTATGAACAGTCCCGTTGCTTTGTCTATATTATTTATAGAGTATAATTGTTCCCAGGATTCTTGTTTGACATTTGATATTAGTTTTGAATTGTCGACAAAAAATTTGTAATTTTCCTGGTTGTTACTAACGGTAGGGATGTTAGAAAGTTTTTCATTTGAAGATATCAGTAAAATAGTGGAGAACTGGTCAGTAATATCGCTTTCTAAGATTATTGGTATACAAGTAATTTTGTTGGATAGGTCTTTCACAAAGCAGTGATCTATACATGTGCCACTGATGGACCTTGTAGGTAGGTTTATATAGGACAGAAATCCGAACTTTATTTTGATTTTGAAAAAAAATCGATATTCTTTAAAAACTCGTGGGGTTCTGAACATGGCGGACGATAAATTGCAGATACCTCAATTTTGTTATGGTTAATTTGGATCATTATGTTTAAAATTTTGATTCCATCGGTGACAGTGAATGTATCATGATTATATTGCAGTTTATCTTCGCAAACATTAATTTTCCTGGTATAGCTGACTATTTTACACTTCCTCACATTAAGCTCCAACTTGTTTTCTACACACCAAGACCACACACAATTTAATTGGTGTTGTAGCTTGATACAATCATCAGGAGTATTTATCTGCGAATATATTTTTAGGTCGTCAGCAAAGCATAGGCGTTCACATTCAACTGAGTCACAGAGGTCGTTAATAAATATCAAAAACAGTAATGGTCCCAGGTTGGATCCCTGAGGAACTCCAGAAGGTGCCAAGTAGGTCTAAGATTGGAAGCCATTATAGCTAACAAATTGTCTACGATCGGATAAGTAAGATTTCATCAACTCCCTAGCATCATCTGTGAAACCAAGTGCACCTAACTTGTTTAATAAAGTTTTGTGGTTAATTTTATGGAAAGCCTTCGAAACGTCGGTATAAATAACGTCAACTTGCTCATTACTATCAATGGCTTCCGAGAGGTACTGCGTTATTATAAATAGATTTGTGGTTGTTGAGCGATTAGCGACAAATCCGTGTTGATGCAATGACAGCTGACGCACTCAAACACTGGACAGACCTTAGCGATCTTCCAAATATCTGGAAATATTTTTGTTATAAGACAAATATTAAAAATCCTAGTTAGAACACCAACAACACAATCTTTGACTATAAAGGACGGGATGCCATTTAGACCAGATGTCATCTTTTCCTTTAGTGATTTAATGGCCTTCCTGACTTCATTTTCCTCAATTGGATGAAAATGGAAAAATAAATTACTATGATTTAGTGAGGCATTATTATGGGGCTTGTGAGTGACATAGACGCTGCTGAAAAACTCACTGAATGCATTTACTATAATCTACAGAATTATTTTGAAATTTCATTATCCCTGGGATTCGTGATGTGTTGTTTTTGGAGTGAACGTATGACCAAAAAGCATTGGGGTTAATTGTTAAAGAATTCTGGATATTTTTTATCAAGCGGCGCAAACAACAATATAATTGACATCAGAAGAGCAGAATGGACTGATTGTATGAGCCTGTTTGACTGGCATGATCCATTTAGTTCCTTTGTTATACATGTTCGTAAGATGGACCAGGAACCAACTTGACGTACTTTTTCTATAGATTAAACATCCGATAAAAATGTTACAGAAAGCCGCTTCGGCGGATGTTTATTTCTTCGAAAGAAAAGGATCTCACGGATCGTATCGACTGAGTGCATTTACGTGAAAGGAGAGGTAAACGCGTGTCGATCCTCGCCAAACGAATCCGTCAACTCGCATTCGTATTGGATTTTCCTCTCGACGGGATCGGGATTTTCCACCTGGCGTTTCTTTTCAGCTTGCCGTCTTCCATATACATACAATACAGTAAATTATTCTGGTATTCTCAAGCTGCGCGTCGAATATTTTATACACCGAAAGAGGCTTGAGATTCTTTGCATCGCTACGCTGGGCTTTCCTGGAAGTCCTTAAGGTTTCACTTTTCACGCTGTTCACTCAATTGCTACACGACCCTTCACCTTAATTTCAAAACCTACGTGGCCTCTTTCAGTCTAGATTCATATTTAGGGCAGATATGAGAGTCGTATGCAGAATCTCCACTTTGCAGAAAAACGAACAGAATATAACATGAATACGAACTGAAAAATCTAAATACGAAGAACTAGAAACGAAATCTACCTTAAGGCGGCTCCGACGCAGTGAGTTTCAAGCCATTTACAAGGGTTCAGCTGCTTCGAAACTGACACTCCGTTTTTCACTATTTTTGAGTGAAATTCATACAGTATATTCAGAAGATAATTGCCCAGGGTGCTATCGGAGCACTTTTTGAAATTTTGTTTTTGCACAAGTTTTATGATGGGTTGAAGTGCGCACTTTTTCTGTTCAACTTCGCGATTTTTTTTAAACGAATCTTGTGAAAAAAAATAAAAAGTGGCTCTGTAGCACCCTGTGGGGTTTTGTTTTCAGCACACTGTGAAAATTTCATTCAAAAATATCAAAGAATGAAGCGTCAGTTTTGAAGCGCGCAAACCTCTACAAATCGTATTTTGGACGAACTTTGTCTACTGTTTCGTGCTGCCAACCCAAGCAATGTACGGACTACGAAAGGACGTATTCGGATAATTTGGTGGCCCTATATCATTTAATATCGCATAGATAAGTCGTTCTGCAAATACATACTCATAATCGCGATCGCTGATACTCCTCGATTTTAAAGCCGTTTTACTTTCCATGCCAGTGGCGAGGAAGTATTGTAATCGCGAAAAATTTCTAAAATGAGATGCTATTGTTGATTTTTTATTCATGTTTATATTATTTTCTTCAACTGATATGCGATTTTACTGACTCAACTGAGTGTTTTGTCCTATAAACCTCTTGCAGATAGCCATTGAGCACCTACTTGGATAGGCTTTACCAAAAGGTATTGCTCGTTTCCAAACCTTCATTCATTTACTTGCCGTTCATCAGAGCCATTATGGCACCTTAGATTGATATTCCCACAAAACCATTCAGGTTTTTTGATATCCATACATCCATGTGGGATCTGTCAACTCTTGGTACCAGTCACAAAACATATACTCTGAAGGTTTAATTCCATGCTATTCAATGACAACACGCTGACTTGTGTGGATGTCAGCGGCCATTTTGTGAGGGTGCGACAGGGTTGCCAGATTGTGCATTAATATCCCGTTTCACCCTTCTGATCCCAGTGGAGTAAGTTCCGCCAACTGTTGAAATCTACTCTCCTATGCTTTATAAGGCTAATCGTGACATTTTTCCCAAAATCGTTTTCCATAAAATGCAAATGAAAATTTAAAATTATTTCCATGACGCCGCAAAATAGCTCCGTCGGTACCTTGGGTTATACATCTTGACAGTAGGGATGTTCGATACGATCCTATACTTAGAAGTATCAATACATTTCACGAGTATCGTCATCTTTCGATCCGGACTGTGTCAGAAAGAGTGACTGCCATTTGGCAGCGACATTACCCTGCCAAATCAGACATATCTTTCATCATTGTACAAAATCTTCAAATTTGTGAAGTTTGCGAGTTGTTACCAGACATGTCCAAATCATCAGTTGCTGCCGCGATATTCATCCAGACCACTGCATCCCCACGGCTAGGCGACCTGTATGTTAAATATGTATTGATAGGTCAGCGGGTTATGCTATAAATCATGTCACAGTGTTTGAGCACTGATTGCAACGTTAGATGATACCAAAAATATTTTCATAAATAGGAGATATTTCCCATTCCGGACCGAACAATCTACCAAAGATGCTTATAACCATGATACCTAGTAAATTTTCACGAAAAAAATTCAAAACCAGCAAATGTAAAAGATTCATTTCGCACCCTCCACCACTGGACGTGATCGTCGTTAGACTTGGCAACCCTGCGAGTGACAGATAGATATCCCCGCCAGTCAAAAAGACAAACAATAAACATTACTAACTAACTAACATTTATGATTTTTGGACTTAAAAGACATTATTTGTGAGACATTTTTCATAATTTTTTGTCTATGTCCATAGTAATTGCATTATGCATCAGGGAGATGTAGGGATTGACACGTCTTACACATATTATCTGTGTTTTAGGATGGAGAGGACATAATGTTTTTATTGCTTTGAAGAAATTCATTAACCCATAAATTAATAAATGATTACTATTATGACGTAAAGGAAGATGAGGAATTGGATGGAATGTATTTTATATTCTATTTTCTTGCAAAATACAGACAAATCCACACTATTCAACAGGTATGTAATGATAACTTTCAGTATATTGAAGTTGGTAAATTCGAGAGAATCATGCATTAACAAACGTCCAAATCCGCTGCCAAATTTAACAGCTAGAAAATCGACCTATTATTTGCCGCATTCCCATTCGCTGAGGGGGATAACGGATTGTTAAATGTAAACCTATAACATATATCAAAATACATGAAAGTTGTCCTGTTTTTTCTGTACAAAAGCATCATGTTGGAATCAAAAAGTAGTCTTGTTTATAATACAGTCGAATTTTCACGATTTTATTCAATATTTCAATGGAAATCACTAATATTCAGAGACCTTTGACAGCTCCTGTCAAATTGCATTTCGATAAGGTATTTACCCATTGGTACATAATATTAATGTTGGTGAAATCGGGCCTAAGTGATATATAAAATGCAACAGCCAGAATTATTTATTGACCTTCGATAAAAACTTGTAAACATATTTGCCATGAAGGCATTCCGAAGCGTATTTTTTTTTGTCAAGGCTTTTACGATATGCAGCATCAATCCTTTCACTAAATGTCAATATTTCACCTGATCACATCACCTGGTAAGGTGGCATAAGCGCCCGTAAATGACGGTTCTCTACCTGTTAACGTTGTTTTCAAACTCCTCTTATTTTTCAGAATTAGGAATGTTTGTTCTGAGGCTAAAATATTGCCATCCGAACAACAAATAATGATTTGTGTAAAAATTGTTCAAGTAAATAAAGTATTATTTTCTTAATTCTCCTAATTGTAGATTTAGGCCATCTGGATCGTTTTGGTCTTACATAATATTAATGTCATTTTGGTCCATTTAAATTGTTTTTTAAATCCATTTGATCGATAGAATTATTTGGAGAATATTTACCTCAATATATTCTTAGCTTTAAAATAGCGTCCACGTAATGTTTTAATATTTTTTATGGGAATATTTTATTGTATTTCATTTTATTGAAAGACCTCTAAATGCTGTTTAAGTATAACAAGTGAAAAAAATTTTCGGCCTTATCAGTTGGACATTCCGGTTTTTATACTGCTTTTTTTAATCCACTAACGCTTTAAAAATGAATATTTCAGCCGCAGTAAAGAATCAACGTTGGCGGATTTTGGTTCTTGACATCCTTTACGATCGGTTACGATGCCTAGAGTACGGAGACCTGTACGATTTCGTCAACTTAGTGAGTTTGATAGGGGCCGTATAGTGGGACTTCGGGAAGCTGGACTTTCTTTTCGGGCAATTGCAGTTAGAGTGCAAAGAAGTGTAGACACTGTGGTTAGGTGTTGTCAGGCATGGCTTCGAGAAGGCCGTACGCAAAGAGCAAGGGGCACTGGACGCCGCCGTAGAACAACAGACCGTGAAGATCGCCGCCTAAGATTATCGGCCTTGAGGGACCGTTTCTCCACTACCAGGTCCATTGCAAATGAATGGTTTGCAGAACACGGAAGACCTATTGGCATGCGAAGTGTTTACCGACGAATGAGAAGTTTTGGCTTGTTTTCATACCGGCCACAGTGGGTACTCCCTTTAACTCGAGAACACCGACGTAATGGCCTTGAGTGGTGCAGACAACGGTCGCTCTGGGATCAGGAATGGAACAGTATTGTCTTTAGTGACGAGTCTCGATTTTGTTTAGGCATGCACGATGGTCGTGCCAGGGTCAGAAGGCGACGTGGTGAAAGGAGAAATCCACAGTTTTTTGTTGAAAGACATGTTCATCACACTGTTGGAGTTATGGTTTGGGGTGCTATAGCTTATGGTTCCAGGTCACCTTTAATCTTCATCAGAGGTAACATGAACCCGCAGCGTTATATCCACGAAGTTCTAGAACCCCATCTTTTACCCTATCTTGACACCCTGGCAGATCCAACTTTCCAACAAGATAATGCCCGACCACATGTTGCAAGAGTCACAATAGACTTCTTTCAACATAATGATGTCACATTGTTACCATGGCCACCAAGATCTCCCGACTTATCCCCAATTGAGCACGTGTGAGATATGATGGGTAGGAGATTGCTCAATTTGCAACGTCCTCCTCAGACTCTAGAAGCACTTCGAGAGGAGTTGGTGGTTGCCTGGAATGAGATACCACAGGAGGACATTGACCACCTGATCAGAAGCATGCCTAGGCGCGTTGGAGAATGCGTAGCACATCAGGGGGCATCCACACATTATTAAAGGTCAAAGGGCCTTAAAGCAGTGCAATCATTTTGAAATTTTTATCATTTACTTATTATGCGTTATTAAGTACTTATACAAAATTTTATTAAAATAAAACCATTTAAGCTGGGTGTTCGGATTTATATGTCACTTAGTATAGTTGCATAATAGAGCATCGTGTTAATAATTTATTCCTTTCACTTATCCAGTAAATAAAATAATAATAACCGTGTTGTGAAAGTGCGTTTTTTATTCACTGCCGGAGGAAGTTACTTATATCGTAGTTTTTGACATTTCGTTTATAAGAAGGAATTCTTAAGTAGCTAATAATTATACATCTTCTGTACATAGCAAAACGGTACCTGAGGCTTATTTAAGTACTTAGGTATTCAGTTCAAAGTGCAGGTCTTTGTAGCATGCAAATCCGATTGGGCAGGAAAAGTAAAGCCTTTTAAATAGCTTTCATTGTGTTCAGCTGAAAAGCCTTTGTAAAAGCGAATAAAGTGTAAC
This sequence comes from Acanthoscelides obtectus, assembly GCA_963669975.1. Lineage (NCBI taxonomy): Eukaryota > Metazoa > Arthropoda > Insecta > Coleoptera > Chrysomelidae > Acanthoscelides > Acanthoscelides obtectus. The sequence continues at coordinate 4,171,460 of CAVLJG010000007.1, read as the reverse complement.
CGGCATTTTATTGAAAGCGGAAACAAAGAGGCCAGCGAGCTACAGGCACGCCTTTAAACCGCGTAGCCTCCTAGATCGTGGTCTCTATTTTAAATATCCATCTTTTGTAGCTAGACTGCGAGATGGAGTTAACCCTTTGAGGTCAGGCTTATCTATTATTATGAAATCGTTCATTTTACTTTGGGCTCTTCGGAACAGCATAGAGCATGGCTTGTGAGTCGGGTGGGCAGCACCCCAAACATCAAAACAATGCTCGAAGCTAGGTCCTTTCTGGACCTTGTTCAGAGTGGAGAGGTCGTATGCAGAAATGTACTTCTTATCCCTGAGCAAATATACTAAGTGACATATAAATCCGAACATCCAGTTTAAATGGTTTTATTTTAATAAAATAGTGTGTAAGTACTTAATGAAGCATAATGTGTGTGGATGCACCCTGATGTGCTACGCATTCTCCAACGCGCCTAGGCATGCTTCTGATCAGGTGGTCAATGTCCTCCTGTGGTATCTCATTCCAGGCTACCACCACCTCTCGAAGTGCTTCTAGAGTCTGAGGAGGACGTTGCAAATTGAGCAATCTCCTACCCATCATATCCCACACGTGCTCAATTGGGGATACGTCGGGAGATCTTGGTGGCTATGGTAACAATGTGACATCATTATGTTGAAAGAAGTCTATTGTGACTCTTGGAACATGTGGTCGGGCATTATCTTGTTGGAAAGTTGGATCTGCCAGGGTGTCAAGATGGGGTAAAAGATGGGGTTCTAGAACTTCGTGGATATAACGCTGCACGTTCATGTTACCTCTGATGAAGATTAAAGGTGAGCTGGAACCATAAGCTATAGCACCCCAAACCATAACTCCAACAGTGTGATGAACATGTCTTTCAACAAAAAACTGTGGATTCCTCCTTTCACCACGTCGCCTTCTAACCCTGGCATGACCATCGTGCATGCCTAAACAAAATCGAGACTCGTCACTAAAGACAATACTGTTCCATTCCTGATCCCAGAGTGACCGTTGTCTGCACCACTCAAGGCGATTACGTCGGTGTTCTCGAGTTAAAGGGAGGACCCAGTGTGGCCGGTATGAAAACAAGCCAAAACTTCTCATTCGTCGGTAAACACTTCGCATACCAATAGGTCTTCCGTGTTCTGCAAACCATTCATTTGCAATGGACCTGGTAGTGGAGAAACGGTCCCTTAAGGCCAATAATCTTAGGCGGCGATCTTCACGGTCTGTTGTTCTACGGCGGCGTCCAGTGCCCCTTGCTCTTTGCGTACGGCCTTCTCAAAGCCATGCCTGACAACACCTAACCACAGTGTCTACACTTCTTTGCACTCTAACTATCAAACTCACTAAGTTTGTTCGTCAAGGTACAGTGCTGTGTTTTGGAAGTAAGATTGTTACGCCTCCAAGTAGTGATAATCTCCAGGTGTCTCGTCAGAGAGGAAGTCCAGTTAGATCAGCTTGTCAAGCTGTGGATTGGATTGATCGTACAGGAAAGGAGGTCGCTGATATGAAAGAGGAACATTCTCAGAGCTAAGATCGAACTGTGGAGAATGCCCGCGGTGACGTTGTGGAATGAAGAGGAGAATCTTTTAGTTACGAAGAGAAAGTCAACCATCTGCAAAGCTTCTATGGGGAGCCATACGATGGGCAGTTTTGGTGATATCAAGAGCAACGATATACGCCTCACCATAAGACTGGATGAGTTTACGTAAGCTAGGAGGTCCCCTGTGGATCGTTGGTGTCGGAAACTATACTGCTTGTCACTAATCAAGATGTCACGTTCGAGATAGTCCAGAAGCTCGCGATTTATGGACCTCTCCATCAACTTACTTAGACAGTAGAGCTATAGACATGTAGTTGTAAGAGTCGAGCCAACTGAATGAGATCCAAGGGAAGTATGAGCTTATTGATTTTATCAATAGTTTTATAGGATACATTTTGCTTTGAGACATGTCCCACGTGGCTTTCAGCGCGGAATATCTTCAGCAGCTATCTCCTTGCGTGTGTCTGATCCTTTTCGTGCTAAGCGGCGTGCCTGGCGTTTTCCGAACGTGTACAACGAAGCATCCCGTTCTCTCCCCGTCCATCCCGCGCCGCACTCGACACCGCCGTCAGCGGATGCTGCTCGATCCCCTCCCCTGACCCCCTAATCTACCCCTCGCAAGCTCGCGCCAGCCGCACGATCCCCCCCGCCCCGCTCATCCTTCATTACCCAGTGGCGTATCAACCGCGTCATTGTGAATAAATGAATCATTGAATGCATTGGTGTCTCCAAAGTTCCAAAACAATACTTGCTTTCAATTCAATTACAAATGTTACTGGTGAAATAAAAAAAATGCAAATAAATACGAAATACCCACAGAAGGCAAATCGTGTGCGTGGTGAGATGTCTATCCAATATTCAGTCTATATCAGTATAATTGGCATTACAGGTATAATAGTCATATTAGGAAGTTCATTTGCTTTAGCTGCTGCATGCTTGGATATGCTTAAGCTTATGTGTACGTATATATTAAGAACTTTTAAAAAAAATTCCTTGACAGTTAAAAAACAAGGTTTTAATTGTTTCTATATATTAGCTGATGTGTGTGCTGGCGAGGTATTTCATTAATCCACTTTTTCAGTTCTTCTTTAAACTGCATAGAATTATACTGTTTTAAGATAATAGGCAAACTATTGTACTAAGTGACACATAAATCCGAACACCCAGTTTAAATGGTTTTATTTTAATAAAAGCTGGTGAATGTATTTACCTTACTGTAAATAACAAGTGAAAAAATTTTCAGCCTTATCAGTTGGAAATTCCGGTTTTTATACTGTTTTTTTTTTTAATTCACTAACGCTCTAAAAATGAATATTTCAGCCGCATTAAAGAATCAACGTTGGCGGATTTTGGTTCTTGACATCCTTTACGATCGGTTACGATGCCTAGAGTACGGAGACCTGTACGATTTCGTCAACTTAGTGAGTTTGATAGGGGCCGTATAGTGGGACTTCGGGAAGCTGGACTTTCTTTTCGGGCAATTGCAGTTAGAGTGCAAAGAAGTGTAGACACTGTGGTTAGGTGTTGTCAGGCATGGCTTCGAGAAGGCCGTACGCAAAGAGCAAGGGGCACTGGACGCCGCCGTAGAACAACAGACCGTAAAGATCGCCGCCTAAGATTATTGGCCTTAAGGGACCGTTCCTCCACTACCAGGTCCATTGAAAATGAATGGTTTGCAGAACACGGAAGACCTATTGGCATGCGAAGTGTTTACCGACGAATGAGAAGTTTTGGCTTGTTTTCATACCGGCCACACTGGGTCCTCCCTTTAACTCGAGAACACCGACGTAATCGCCTTGAGTGGTGCAGACAACGCTCACTCCGGGATCAGGAATGGAACAGTATTGTCTTTAGTGACGAGTCTCGATTTTGTTTAGGCATACACGATGGTCGTGCCAGGGTTAGAAGGCGACGTGGTGAAAGGAGGAATCCACAGTTTTTTGTTGAAAGACATGTTCATCCTTCGTACGAACTGTTCACCCTGCGGGTAGGACCACGCCGCTGGCGTCCGCTCACCCCGCGTTCCGCTGTGAGCTCCCAGCGTCAGTAGCTCCGTCAGGCACGCGTATTTTTAGGCTTACGCTGGCTCAAAGTGAGCCGTTATACGTCCAGTTGACCCGGCTGCTACAATCTCCAGGACCCCAATCAGCCGGAAAATTTTATTGATGACCACCGATATATACACACGCCGTCGCAGTCTAACGCAATTATAACTCGGAAGGGTTATTTCCGGAACGTGCAACAATCCAAGCGGACTCGGTAGACTTTTCATTCCAGTTTTGCGATCTATACATCGGTACGATCTCACTTACCATCGTACGGTATTGAGAATAATCGCACAACATATTGAAAAGTCTGGTGATATTTCTACTTTCTATGCCACTCGGACATTGCGCTGACGAGTTTCCTATAAGCAAGTTCTGCATTAAAAGAATAAATACAGAAAAACAAAGGGAGCGCGCAGAAGTATGAAGCTTGATTTCCAAAGCGAGGACCGGATACTGTAACTGTCCACTGGGATGGCAAAGAAATGGTTATTTTTGCAAATGTTCAACGAAAAATAAAGCTTCTATCACAGCAACAACTTGTTGATGCAGTCCTATTTTACGTATGCTCAAAGTACGGCTCTGAACCGAACAGAGATCGATATTCTGGCTGTGCCGGTGCTGTCATAGGTCTCGCTCCTCATCCCGCTGGACCGACTGCCAGGTACTTGTTGAGCGCTGGCCTTTTTCACAGGGACATCGTCATTTATATTCCTCGTCCGTCTGTCTATCTGTCCGTATATGCAGGGTCGCGTAAGCGTCTGGACCAGGTATACGCTGGCAATAAATTACATTTACAATTTTTATTCGATACTGCGTGATTCTGGGGTTATTGTAACTGCTGCTGGATAGTTTTATTGTTCCTCTTATAGCTTTACAGGTACTCGGATGCTGTCTTGTCTTTAATAAATGACAGATATTGTACTATTCATAGAAAATTATGGATGCATCGTTGCGTTAAAAAATCGTAGATACAAACTTGTCTTTGAAATATGATCGGTGAACACTTATCTCTGAAAATTGTGTATACGATGTAACCCTTGAAAAATGATAGAGATAGAATGCTTGTCTTTGGAAAATATTGATGTTGTTTTGCACTTAAAAAATGATAGATGCACTATTCATTTTAAGGAATGTTGGTACAGTATTGTCTTGAAAACTGGTCGATGCGGCCTCAAAGAAAGTTGGGTAGGGATCTGTTTTTAAAAATTGAGAATGTACTCTTGCTTTTAAAAAATGTTGGATACGGCCTTGGCATTAAAAATAGTGGGTGTGATCATGCTTCGAAAAAAAACATGGATGTGCTCTTGTTCTTACAAATTTTCGTTACGGCACTGTCTCTAAATGGTGGATGCGGTCTTAAAAAATGTTGGGTATGACCTTGTTCTCAAAAATGGTGGATGCGTCTTGCTCTTAAAAATGTTGGTTACGACATCGTCTTCAAAAATGGTGGATGCGATCTTGCCTTTAAAAAATGATGGGTGCACTCTTGCATTTAAACATGTTGGTTACGGCACTGTCTTTCTAATTGGTGGATGCGGTCTTAAAAAATGTTGGGTATGACATTGTTTTCAAAAATGGTGGATGCGTCTTGCTCTTAAAAATGTTGGTTACGACATCGTATTTAAAAATGGTGAATGTGATCTTGCGTTTAAAAAATGTTGGGTGCACTCTAGCACTTAAACATGTTGGTTATGTCCTGTCTTTGTAAATGGTGGAACTTCAAGAAAATTGACTGGATAGTTTTTATTGTTTCTCTTATAGCTTTTCAGGTTTCTGGAGTGAATCTTATATTACGAAATGTGGTCTAAGTGAATGCATAGTCGCTTTTAAAAAAATGTCGGATGCTGTCTTGTCTTTAATAACTGACAGATATTGTCCTATTCATAAAAAATTATGGATGCATCCTTGCGGTAAAAAATCGTAGATACAAACTTGTCTTTGAAGAGTCATCGGTGTGCAGTTATCTCTGAAAATTGTGGATACGATGTAGCCCTTGGAAAATGATAGAGAGAGAATGCTTGTCTTTGGAAAATATTGATGCACTCTTCTAAAAAATGTTAGTACGGCATTTTCCTCGAAATTGCTCGATGCGGCATCAAATAATATTGGGTAGGGCTCTGTTTTTAAAAATTGAGGATGTACTCTTGCTTTTAAAAAATGTTGGATACGGCCTTGTCTTTAAAAATAGTGGGTGTGATCATGCTTCGAAAAAAACATGAATGTACTCTTGCTCTTAGAAATTTTGGTTACGGCACTGTCTTTCTAATTGGTGGATGCGGTCTTAAAAAATGTTGGGTTATGACCTTCTTTTCAAAAATGGTGGATGCATTTTTGCTCTTAAAAATGTTGGTTACGGCATCGTCTTCAAAAATGGTGGATGTGATCTTGCCTTTAAAAAATGATGGGTGCACTCTTGCACTTAAACATGTTGGTTACGGCACTGTCTTTGTAAATGGTAGATGCGGTCTTAAAAAATGTTGGATATGGCCTTGTTTTCAAAAATGCTGGATGCGTTCTTGCTCTGAAAACTGTTGGTTACGGCATCGTCTTCAAAAATGGTGGATGTGATTTTGCCTTTAAAAAATGATGGGTGCACTCTTGCACTTAAACATGTTGGTTACGGCACTGTCTTTGTAAATGGTAGATGCGGTCTTAAAAAATGTTGGATATGGCCTTGTTTTCAAAAATGCTGGATGCGTTCTTGCTCTGAAAACTGTTGGTTACGGCATCGTCTTCAAAAATGGTGGATGTGATCTTGCCTTTAAAAAATGATGGGTGCACTCTTGCACTTAAACATGTTGGTTACGGCACTGTCTTTGTAAATGGTAGATGCGGTCTTAAAAAATGTTGGATATGGCCTTGTTTTCAAAAATGCTGAATGCGTTCTTGCTCTGAAAACTGTTGGTTACGGCATCGTCTTCAAAAATGGTGGATGTGATCTTGCCTTTAAAAAAAGATGGGTGCACTCTTGCACTTAAACATGTTGGTTACGGCACTGTCTTTGTAAATGGTGGATGCGGTCTTAACAAATGTTGGATATGGCCTTGTTCCCAAAAATGGTGGATGCGTTCTTGCTCTTGAAAATATTGGTTACGGCATCGTCTTCAAAAATGGTGGATGTGATCTTGCCTTTAAAAAATGATGGGTGCACTCTTGCACTTAAACATGTTGGTTACGGCACTGTCTTTGTAAATGGTAGATGCGGTCTTAAAAAATGTTGGATATGGCCTTGTTTTCAAAAATTCTGGATGCGTTCTTGCTCTGAAAACTGTTTTTACGGCATCGTCTTCAAAAATGGTGGATGTGACCTTGCCTTTAAAAAATGATGGATGCACTCTTGCACTTAAACATGTTGGTTACGGCACTGTCTTGGTAAATGGTAGATGCGGTCTTAAAAAATGTTGGATATGGCCTTGTTTTCAAAAATGGTGGATGCGTTCTTGCTCGGAAAACTGTTGATTACCGCATCGTCTTCAAAAATGGTGGATGAGATCTTGCCTTTAAAAAATAATGGGTGCACTCTTGCGCTTAAACATGTTGGTTACGGCACTGTCTTGGTAAATGGTAGATGCGGTCTTAAAAAATGTTGGATATGGCCTTGTTTCCAAAAATGGTGGATGCGTTCTTGCTCTGAAAACTGTTGGTTACGGCATCGTCTTCAAAAATGGTAGATGTGATCTTGCCTTTAAAAAATGATGGGTGCACTCTTGCACTTAGACATGTTGGTTACGGCACTGTCTTTGTAAATGGTGGATGCGGTCTTAACAAATGTTGGATATGGCCTTGTTCCCAAAAATGGTGGATGCGTTCTTGCTCTTAAAAATATTGGTTACGGCATCGTCTTCAAAAATGGTGGATGTGATCTTGCCTTTAAAAAATGATGGGTGCACTCTTGCACTTAAACATGTTGGTTACGGCACTGTCTTTGTAAATGGTAGATGCGGTCTTAAAAAATGTTGGATATGGCCTTGTTTTCAAAAATTCTGGATGCGTTCTTGCTCTGAAAACTGTTGGTTACGGCATCGTCTTCAAAAATGGTGGATGTGATCTTGCCTTTAAAAAATGATGGGTGCACTCTTGCACTTAAACATGTTGGTTACGGCACTGTCTTTGTAAATGGTAGATGCGGTCTTAAAAAATGTTGGATATGGCCTTGTTTTCAAAAATGCTGGATGCGTTCTTGCTCTGAAAACTGTTGGTTACGGCATCGTCTTCAAAAATGGTAGATGTGATCTTGCCTTTAAAAAATGATGGGTGCACTCTTGCACTTAGACATGTTGGTTACGGCACTGTCTTTGTAAATGGTGGATGCGGTCTTAACAAATGTTGGATATGGCCTTGTTCCCAAAAATGGTGGATGCGTTCTTGCTCTTAAAAATATTGGTTACGGCTCTGAAAACTGTTGGTTACCGTATCGTCTTCAAAAATGCTGGATGTGATCTTGCCTTTAAAAAATGATGGGTGCACTCTTGCACTTAAACATGTTGGTTACGGCACTGTCTTTGTAAATGGTAGATGTGGTCTTAAAAAATGTTGGATATGGCCTTGTTTTCAAAAATTCTGGATGCGTTCTTGCTCTGAAAACTGTTGGTTACGGCATCGTCTTCAAAAATGGTAGATGTGATCTTGCCTTTAAAAAATGATGGGTGCACTCTTGCACTTAAACATGTTGGTTACGGCACTGTCTTTGTAAATGGTGGATGCGGTCTTAACAAATGTTGGATATGGCCTTGTTCCCAAAAATGGTGGATGCGTTCTTGCTCTTAAAAATATTGGTTACGGCATCGTCTTCAAAAATGGTGGATGTGATCTTGCCTTTAAAAAATGATGGGTGCACTCTTGCACTTAAACATGTTGGTTACGGCACTGTCTTTGTAAATGGTAGATGCGGTCTTAAGAAATGTTGGATATGGCCTTGTTTTCAAAAATTCTGGATGCGTTCTTGCTCTGAAAACTGTTGGTTACCGTATCGTCTTCAAAAATGGTGGATGTGATCTTGCCATTAAAAAATGATGGATGCACTCTTGCACTTAAACATGTTGGTTACTGCACTGTCTTTGTAAATGGTGGATGCGGTCTTAAAAAATGTTGGATATGGCCTTGTTTCCAAAAATGGTGGATGCGTTCTTGCTCTTAAAAATATTGGTTACGGCATCGTCTTCAAAAATGGTGGATGTGATCTTGCCCTTTAAAAAATTATGGGTGTACTCTTGCACTTAAACATGTTGGTTACGGCACTGTCTTTGTAAATGGTGGATGCGGTCTTAAAAAATGTTGGATACGGCCTTATTTCCAAAAATGATGGATGGATTTTTGATCTTAAACATATTGGTTACGGCATTGTCTTCAGAAATGGTGGATGTGATCTTGTCTTTAAAAAATTATGGATGCACTTGCATTTAAAAATGTTGGTTACAGCCCTGTCTTTGTAAATGATGGATGCGGTCTTAACATATGTCGGATATGGCCTTGTTTTCAAAAATGGTGGAAGTATTCTTGCTATGAAAACTGTTGGTTACGGCATCGTCTTGAAAAATGGTGGATGTGATCTTGCCTTTAAAAAATGATGGATGCACTGTTGTGCATAAAAAATGTTAGGTACGGAATTGCATTTCAAAATGGTAAATGCGGACTTACGTTTAAAAATAGAACATGACACCCAGTCCTCAAAAAATGGCGGGTGATCGTGCCCTTGAAAATTATAGATACGATCTTGCTTAAAAGACAACAATGACCACGGTCTTACTTTTGAAAAATGACGAATATGATGAATGCCGTGTTACTTCCATAAACTATAATATTTTAATAATCTATTTTCCTTTGTATAAAGATCGCCAATACAGCATAGACATAACAAAATGATAAATAAGATACGGTAATAAACAACATTTGCAGACTGATAAACATTATACAAACATTTACGTATTAAAATCCTTTCAAGCCACGCTTAAAGTGATTTTGACTTGCTATTTCTTTTCGAAGGATGTTGGGACCAAGTATATTTGGCGACTTACTTCCCACTGTAAATTCAGAAGTGTGCCTCCTGGCTCTTGTGTGTATGTTGAGAGTAAATTTGCTCTTGTTCCGGAATATGGATAACGCTATTTCGCGAATCCAAGTACCGTTTGAATTTATATTTTTTTTTAAGTTCTTTACAACTGTGCAACCCCAAAAACAAATACCCTATCGACAAGGATGCGGAAACGAGGTGGATGCGTTTACACCCTGTATACAACGTTTGCTGCTCTGCGTGGGCACAGCTCCATCGCTCTATAAAAAGCGTTAATTCAAAACGTCCGTCCGTTTGTCGGCGCGTCATTCGCCATCGTCGAATAGGCTCATAAACGCCCGACTGTCATGTCGGCCGAATGTAATCAGCAGGTTCTTTCAACGTCGCATCAAAACAACTAAATAAACGCGGGATGCAGGCAATCCGGTTGCATTTGTGTATTTAGCATTCATTCGTTGATTTGCTATACACAAACTTTTTTGTCGCTTTCCGATTCCAAGTTGATTTTGTTCGATAGACTGCACCCTAGAGAAAATACAGTACTCACGTATCGACCGGAGGACTGGGGGCTAGGAGAGCTACGAACTACCCTAGGTTATGTTATTTCCCATAGGCACAGAATAAGTAAACCAGAAGCTACACTCAGGCGAATTCTTCAGTGTAATTTTTAGAGGTCGGCTACGGAAGGTCACGTGCACCGCCGTTTACAGCGTTAAAGCGACAGCCCGCTCGTTGTCGAACGATTTAATAAAACTATCGACACTCAGCAAGGGTTAAGTAATTTGTACAGCGCATGACATCATCAATCAATCAAGACTATACAGGGTGGCGTATCGAAAACGAAACAGACGCTTTTACTGGCAGATCAGTTTTTTTTTTGGAAAAACGCTCAGACCCGGCGATTTCGTTTTCGATGCGCCACCGTGTATAATGTATATTAAGACGTGCTTACTATGCAATCCTATCTTCAGTCTATCTGAATTTTGTCAACGTCAAGCATAAGCATTTACACACAAAAAACGGCGTCAAGCAGATTGACTCTATATTTCATACGCTTTCGTTGGAAGTTTCAAATCTGATGCTTTCCCAATACGCCAGGAACTGACCGATAGCCCCAATCTAATTCTAGATGGTTATCAATAATATAAAATTGCAAGATGCTGATATATTACAGAATATAAATAAATAGCGTTTATTGCCCAACAGTTAAGGAAACCGTTTACAGGACAATTCTAAGATAAATCAGACTAAGAAAAATAGAAAACATACAAAAAGCAGGTGATTCCATTTTACGAAAATAACAAACAAGAAAAAAGCAGAAAATATAGATCACTCAGGTGGGAGAGACGTATCATGAATTATTTAAGTAATTTCGGCCACTCCCAGAATGGTGTTCAAACCGTCAGCATCTATATCACAATAATCAGTCTTAGCATTGAAAGTTTCACACATTATACTTCGAAGTTGAGTCATTTATTTTAACAGTGAGTAGATCTGATCAAAAGAAATGTTTTTTTCCTTTACCATTTTTCTGGTAAAATTAAAGTAACAAAGTTATAGCCCTTTGGAAGTTTGAGTACCGCCCTGTCTCAATAATAATATTATGTGCTCGTGTTTGGCCACAACGGATATAATCCGCCTTATCGGTTCATCGCATCGGAAACAAAAAAGCGCAAGAATTTGGAACGATGTTTTTACAATTATTTTATTCAGTTGCATACAGTCAGTGTCAGTCGGTAACGCGTGAGTGAATAGTGGTGTCTGTTGCGTGGCTCAAACGAAATCAAAAATGGCACATGTTTACGAAAATGCTGAACTTGTGGACAGGATTCTTATTTACGCGGCATCACGGATTTATGCGGTTCGGTTTCCCAATCGAGTGCAACCAACCCCTCGTGCCTTTGTTAATGTAGTACAAAGGGCTGGTGAATCAGGTGACTTAAGACCTCACAGAGGAGGGCATGCCGGTGCTCCAAGACCGCACGATCAAATACAGGTCCGCCCTGAAATGCTTGTCGGGAGGATACTTTATAAAACACGGTAACATTTTTTTTTTATTTTTTGTCATTTTTACACACATATTTTGGTTTATCTTCCTGATACAATCATTATCTGAAAGTTAGTGACTCAACTTCAAAGTATATCCGGGTGCTTTCAAAATAAATTTGTGTAAACGGTACGAGTTTGAATACATTGGACTCTAAAGTTTAGTTGAAGCAGAATTTTCATTAGCATTAATTTGATTGTGCAGCTGTTTATACATAATTGCCGCACACTTGTTTCTCAGCTCTTGGAACCTAGACAGTAACAAACTTCTAGATAAATCCTGCACCGTCCAGTTTGAAAGATAATAATTTTAGAAATTCTCTCTGGATATGCTCAAGAGCATCAATGTAGCAGTTGTAAATTGTGTTCCAAATTAACGATGCATACTCGATCTAATATATACGGAATAGAAAGCCAACAGTAACTCTCGGCGGCTGCAGCTTCTCACAATAAAACCGTACACCTGCGAAGTTTCACCCACTTTTTGAGCTATGTGGAGTGAAAATTTAAGTTTATGATCAAAAACAGGACCCAAATTCTTATTGAGTTATAAAGATTTATACACACATCCCCACTCTTATAATTAAACAAAACAGAGGTATTCCAACACTACATTTAGACGCATTAAGAAATAAATTATTGTCGCCAGCTACACCAAGCACTAACGCTAAAGCATCAATATCCCGCTGAAGTGCAATACGATCAGCCTCAGACTCAATAATCCTGAATATTCTTAAATCATCTGCAAAGATATTGCACAGCCCCATCAATAAATAAGGTAAACGATAAAGGACCAAAATTTGAACCCTGTGCCACTCCTGATTTAGTTACATACCGGTACAACCATTGAAAGTTTTTTTTTCATAAAGGTAACTTTGAATGAGTGCTAAAGCTGACGAATGGAATCCATAATGAGAAAGTTTATTTAAAGGTATGTCATCGTCTATGGATCTCGTAGTAAGAAATCCATGCTGGAAAGGGGACATAGATCTATACACTGCAGAGTAAATTCTATTATGCAATATTTTCTCAAGCAATTTCGAGATATTAGACAATACAGGGTGTCCGCAAAGTTGGGGTTTTCCTTTTCAGAAACAACTACCCTTGAAATAACAAAGGTAATGTTTAGTGAAACGAGGGCGACCAAGTAAAAAAAATAAAGGAAAAAGTACTCACTTTCCAGTTGACGAGAAGGGCTAAGTACGTCTCTGCCCGAAATCATACCGCTCCAACAGAAAATGAAATCAGCTGATGCGCTACCGAGCAGACGCAGGCAAACAAGGAAGACAAAATATTGCGTAAAAAGTCTAGGTATTGCATCCCGTCCAATCGATTGGGAGAATAAATGGTCCAATGAGCATACCGTTCATCATGCCAGCCCGAACATTCACCGAAAATGTTTGTTGAAAATGTGCCCGACGGACAGCGTGCGGATTTTCTACTGACCAAACATGAGTGTTGCGAAAGTTATTCACCCCATTACGCGTGCACGTAGATTCGTCTGTCACCAATATGCACTTCAAAAAGTCCGGATTATTGTCATGTTGATGCAATAACCACTCACAAAACCGCACTCTTGCTGGAAAATCGTCAGGTTGAAGGGCTTGTATACGTTCGACGTGAAACGGATACAGCCCCTCTTCACGCAGCGTTTGCCACACTTTAGTTTGTGATACTTTCACTTCTCTAGCCACGTCTCTAGTGCTTGTTGAGGGATTCTCGTCTACGCGATTACCTCTACACGCGTGACCGTAACCGTCGGTTGAAGGTTGCATACTGACCTGACACACTGACCCCGACCCAGTTCTGTCGTGGGGTTGAGCTAGTGTCCTAGTCGGGGATATCGCGAGTCGCGGCTACAGGACGGTATTCAGATATTTTTGATGTTGCAGAGCCCTTTATCTCGGTTCCCTTAAGACATTGGTGTATATGGTACTAAGAAAAATTGCTTATGTTTTCAAGATCTACACGTCGTGTAAAGGACTTTGCGGACACCCTGACACCACCACTGATCTATAGTTTTATCCCCTAATTTGATATTAGGTGTCGCTCTAGAAAGTTTCCAAATATCGGGAGAGAGAATCGACGATGTGATACCCAACAGAAATGACGCGATACGTATTGTTTGTTTACCTTCATCCAAATTGCAATTGGGACAACAACAATACCATCGATACTAAATCTCAATTAATGCCTTCGTATTCACGTTTGTTGATAACGTATGCTGTGTGTGATACAATATTGGCCAGGTCAGTATATTCGTGTGAGATTTTAATGGAATAAGTTAACGATATGCGCTCTTAGTTTGTAAATTGGATATTTATTTCTATTGCACGGACAGGAGCAATCACTGAGTATTTCCGTATTCTGAAATGAAAATAGGTTGATATGCTGTAATTGCAACATGTGTTATTTTTATGCTGCAAATTTGATTAGGGAGTGATAAAGTTGGTGTTTTCTACTATATATTATCAAAATATTCATTGTTAATATTTTAAACCTATAACACCCTACTACATTTTTATTATTTGTGTTTGATAAGAAAAAAACAAAGATTTCAATAGTTGGGCCAACTGAAGTGGGAAGGGGCTTGTTGTTGTTGAAAGCGAATCAACAGACTAATAACAGAATTTTCATATGGCGCAAGTGACAAATTGCACAATCTTCATAGTCCATGCTAGGGTGACAAGACGGACCGAGGAAATATCAATTCAATTAAATTCCCCATCCCAAGGGGATATCAGAGCAGATATTATACAAATTGAAAAAATCGGAGAGAAAAAACTGCCGATAATGGCGAGTCGGCATCCTTCTAGAGAATTGTCGGGCCATCTCAATGAACATTTCCGACACACTTATCTAACGGCAGCAACATCCGCAATCGACACAATATGACTGTAATTTAACTGATAAAAATCGCAATATTTCTGTTTACTTTCACTGTCTGTAGCCTCGACCAGCCGCAGGCAATGCTGTTTCGTGCCCACAAAACTCGTCAGTGCGGTATGGGTCTAACTTTGACAGATGAGCGGTCCCCATCCCATACGATGAACATAAGTATTCGATATCTGCGCTATGCACCGATAGATGTCGCCCCACCACCTCGATCAACCCGTCAAGTAGTAATAATACAGGGTGTCCGCAAAGTTGGGGTTTTCCTTTTCAGAAACAACTACCCTTGAAATAACAAAGGTAATGTGTAGTGAAACGAGGGCGACCAAGTAAAAAAAAATAAAGGAAAAAGTACTCACTCTCCAGTTGACGAGAAGGGCTAAGTACGTCTCTGCCCGAAATCATACCGCTCCAACAGAAAATGAAATCAGCTGATGCGCTACCGAGCAGACGCAGGCAAACAAGGAAGGCAAAATGTTGCGTAAAAAGTCTAGGTATTGCATCCCGTCCAATAGATTTGGGAGAATAAATGGTCCAATGAGCATACCGTTCACCATGCCAGCCCAAACATTCACAGAAAATGTTTGTTGAAAATGTGCCCGACGGACAGCGTGCGGATTTTCTACTGACCAAACATGAGTGTTATTCACCCCATTACGCGTGAACGTAGGTTCGTCTGTCACCAATATGCACTTCAAAAAGTCCGGATTATTGTCATGTTGGTGCAACAACCACTCACAAAACCGCACTCTTGCTGGAAAATCGCCAGGTTAGAGGGCTTGTACACGTTAGACGTGAAACGGATACAGCCCCTCTTCACTCAGCGTTTGCCACACTTTAGTTTTTGATACTTGCACTTCTCTAGCCACGTCTCTAGTGCTTGTTGAGGGATTCTCGTCTACACGATTACCTCTACACGCGTGACCGTAACCGTCGGTTGAAGGTTGCATACTGACCTGACACACTGATCCCGACCCAATTCTGTCGTCGGGTTGAGCTAGTGTCCTAGTACCAGTCGGGGATGTCGCGGGTACAGGACGGTATTCAGATATTTTTGATGTTGCAGAGCCCTTTACCTCAGTTCCCTTAAGACATTGGTGTATATGGTACTAAGAAAAATTGCTTATGTTTTCAAGATCTACACGTCGTGTAAAGGAAAACCCCAACTTTTCTTTGTATCAACGGTTCTTTACCATTTGGAAACTCTCAAAATCGATGGAATAAAATGATATACCGCATTCGGTGTGCGCCACTGGAAATAATATTTAGAGTGAACTGCAGCCGCAACCAGACGCAGCGGCGGCATCCGGCATTCAGTTACGTTCCTCAATGGAAACGAGGCTGCATAACATTCAACCTGATATGATTGTGTCGGTATGCATCGCGGAACAGACGTGAACATACGAATACGGATGATGCTCGACTGTGTTGTCTTTCTATCGTTCGTTGACAGTTTGCGCGAGCTGCATGTCTCCTCAATACAGCCCAACGAGAGTACGAAACGATTTAAGGAAGGATATCAAACGCAATATACAGGGTGGCCGATATGTAACTGACTGGTTTGTATCTTGATTGTTTGGGAAACGAAACAAAATATGTCCGTTTTTTTCATCTTAATCTTTTATTTAGGAATTATGTATGAAAAATAACACTGGACAACAAATTTTAGTTTTTTAATTGTATCTTGTGGGAAAAGTGCAATTCTTTGTTAATTTTGGGGCGCTGAATAAAAAAATGACAATGAATTAAAAAAAATAGTTTACGGTTTAGAAAAAAACTTTTTATTTTTAAGGATATATTAAAAAAAGTAACAAGATTCATATACTTATAAGAATCACTATATGCGCTGTCTTTTTGCTGTTCTTTTATGGATCGTTTCTGGAGCATCTCTACCCAGAGTCCAACAGTAGTCTGCAAGCATGGAAGGATTCCACTTTCCCTGGTACCTTTTTCCATTGTTGAAACATCCTGATGAAAACGTTCGCCGTGCTCATCACTTACGGCTCCGCAATTGTCAGGAAAAAAGTCCAGGTGTGAGTGTAGGAAATGTATCTTAAGAGACATATTACAGCCCATCTTTTGATACGATGACAGCATATTTTTGACAAGGGTTTTATAGTTGTCAGCTTTTCTATTTCCCAAGAAATTAGTGACCACCAGACGGAAATCATTCCAAGCAGTTTTTTCAATACCTGTTAAAGTGTTTTCAAACTGTGTATCTTTCAAAATATTTCGAATCTGTGGCCCAACAAAAATACCTTCTTTAACCTTTGTCTCACTTAGTCTTGGAAATTTTCTGACGCAGGTATTGAAAAGCTGACCCATCTCTATCTAATGCCTTGACAAAGTTTTTCAATAGGCCCAACTTGATATGCAGTGGTGGTAATACAATTTTTTTCGAATCTACTAATGGCATATGCTGTACATTTTTTTGACCTGGCTCTAGGAATTGACGAACAGGCCAGTTTTGTCTGGTGTAATGAAGTGCCTTTGCCCGACTGTCCCATTCACACAAAAAACAGCAAAACTTTGTGAAGCCTAGCTGCAGCCCAAGTAAAAGTGCAACAACTTTCAAATCGCCACAAATATGCCATTGGTGCTCATCGTATTTTATGCATTTCAATAGGTACTTCATATTGACATATGATTCTTTCATGTGAACTGCATACCCTACAGGAAGAGATGGTAAAATATTTCCAATATGCAATAACACTGCCTTTAAACTCAATGTTGAACTGTCTATAAACAATCTCCATTCTTCTGGGTTATAGTTTATATTTAAAGCCGCCAGTAAGCCGTTAATGTTACTGCAGAAAACCAAGTTATTCTCCATATTGAAAAATGGTTCTGTCTTTGTGGCGTTTACGAAAAACACATACCGAAACATCGTCTTCTAACAAGTTCCACTGCTGCAGTCTTGATCCAAGTAACTCTGCCTTACATTTTGGAAGTTCTAAATCTCTTACAAGATCATTTAATTCTGACTGTGTTATTTTGTGCGGTTGGTGGCATGACGTGCTCGGTATAAAATCAGGATCTCTTGACGTTGGTGGCATATCTTCTTCCTGACGAATCACTCGATCGCCATGATCTGATTCATTTTCTGATTCGCAAGTGTAGGATTCTGGGGGTTTTGGAATAGTATTCTCGTCACTGTGAGGCACAGGTCTCATCGCAGATGGTATGTTTGGGTAGTTAATAACCGATTTTTTTTCTTGGACATACCTGTGGCTTGTCCAACACAAGGTACCATGCAAAAGTAACAATCATTAATATGATTTGTAGGCTCTCTCCAAACCATTGGGATAGCAAAGCGCGTAGACCGTTTTTTGCCATTTAACCAGCTCCTCAGACTTGAAGCACATGTATTACAGCAGATGTGGGGCGCCCACTGTTTCTCTTGATCACCTAGTTTACAACCGAAATAAAGCTCATATGCCTTTGTTATTAGTGGAGTAATAGACCGTCTCTGAGACGCAAAAGTCACATCACGACACACGTAACAAAACTGATCTGGATTGTTTACACACTTTCGAGACATCTTGCATGAACGCTGTCAGCCAACTGAGGAAAAAATGGCTAATATAAAACAATATAATGTACACGTATGTATAACGTAACACAATCATGCCGATTACATCATCTTTCCTTGCCGAATATAAAAATGTAGCACGTGCATTCTTGTGAATTAGAGTATATTCACACTGTCACAGCAGGAACACATATAATTACCGTATCTCTAAAACTTGAACTAATATTGAAAAAATAAGTTTCATTCCGGTTTAAGCACATTAAAAATAGTAATATTTTGTTGATTTTATTTAGGATATTTTTTGGCTGTTGATCAGTGTAATATTAGACACTTTCCGTCACTTTTGGGAGGAATATTTTCAATCGCTTCCGTAATATTGTTCTTAAGCTGTTCGACAGTATTTGGTTTGCTGCCATAAACGCTAGTTTTGGAAAATCCCCATAAAAAAGTCAGGAGCCATTAAATCGAGTCATCTTGGTAGCGCCAGTGACAGTCAGAGAATTACCTTCAGCCTCTTCAAAGAAGTAAGGTCCAATGACCCCTACCAAACACCGCACCAAACTGTCGCTAATACGAAGCACGGCAAAAGAAATAGCCGATTTCCTGGGAAATCCTACATTCAGTGCTGCTTCTTGTTGACTCAATCGATTTAGAATTCGCCACAATATAAGCTTTAAAGCGATTTGGGGGGAAGGAGCTTCGGTTAAGGCTGAAGCTGTTTAGGCGTTTTTGGAAAAACGTCCTGCTTCGATCAAGGGACATTCGCGGAGAGACATCTATAATGCCGATGAGACAGGCCTATATTTTAGGGCTCTACCCGACAAGACGCTCACATTAAAGAAGGAAAAACGTGTTGTGGTTAAGTATTCCAATGTTGCACTGGGTGAAAAATAAAAACTCCTAGTCATTGGTAAGGCAGCTGCTAAGCCCATTAACATAACTGGCCTGCCTGTAACTCGGAAATGCAATAAGAAAGCTTGGATGACGAGACAAATTACGACAGGGCGGTTGCTTGACCTAGATTAGTAAATAGCTAAAGGAAAAGAAACATTTTGTTATTTTAAAACAACGCGGGATCTCATCCAAAAGACTTTCGTTTAAATAATAAAGAAATCTTATTTTTGACCCCAATCAGCTCGTCAGCCACTACACAAAGGGATTATGAAGAGTTTTAAAACTTATTACCGGAGTCTAATACTCAAACCCCTGCTAGTAAACACTGCAACTGCTGGTACAGCTTTTGAGTTAACAAAGAGAATCACGTCATCGGATACAGTTTATTTGTTAAAAACCGCTTGGGATCAGGTAACCAAAGAACAGTGCAAAATTGCTCCCGTAAAGCAGGATTCAAGCATGATCATATGCAAAGTGAGGACCAGTCAAATGATGCTGATACACCTGATCCAGAAGATGACTTATCACTTAACATTCTTTTAGATATCCTCAAAAATAAGGACTTATTGAAATTCACTGATTTCTTGCTTTTATGATTTTTTTAAGCTAGATGAAAGTTTGTATGTTGAAAATACAAGAGCTTTCACAAGATTCTGATATCGATGAGGTTCCAGTGTCAACAGAATCTATTCGAAATTGTGGTAAAGCTATTACCCTGACCAAGCAGCTGAAAGATTTTGTCTTAGATCAGGTAGAGCCTTTGAAGCTCCTTTCTGAATTAGAAGAACGATTTTAAGACGCCGTTTTAAATAGTGACTTTTTATTTCTTTTTTTTGTATCACTACATTTACGAGTATGTACGTACACATTATATTATACGTGTGTTGTTAGTGCTAACATACCGGTTAATGTTACTATGACGGTATACGGATAGCCGTTTTGAAACGAAACTAAGCGATCCAGAGAGTGCCGGAAGCTTGGTGACCCAGATTGGGTAGATCGTACACTCGGGAATGAGGAATGGGCAACAGGAGCTACAGAATTCCACCCATTAACTAGTCGCCGGTATTTAGAGCAATCGGTCAACGGGGAACGTGCGAATTCCGTCGTCTTCGTGGAATATATGGTGGCTGATCGAAGCAAATTTTCAACTGGATTGCTTTAAACAAAATTTGAGTCACTTTCAGGAAAAAACGTATTATGATAACCAAAGAAAAAGATGCCTGCGTTTGATTCTACGTAATAGCGTTTTAAAATCGACCACAAAATACACGAGATTTTTTACCTTTCACTCGTCGATTTCGGTCTTCTTGGAACCACGCTTCCCGGATAGCAAATAAAAATGTTTAAATTTTATATGTCAGTATATAATATGTAAATAAATGTCTACTACTATAATTCAAGAAAAATCCACATCCGATGAAAAGAATTTTCACAGTTTTCCTTCTTCCCCTCTTATGTTAGATATACATTGAAAGCAGTTTGTCAAACAAACACATCGCCTCTAGCGCTGCGTCTTATCAATATTTATTCTCGTTCAGTTTTATTTCCTGCGGCATTTGAGATAACAAAGGGTGTTTATTTTTAATTCTTTCCCTTTCCGTTAATGTTGGATGTTACTCGCTGCTTAGCGACTGAATAAATACGATAATCAATTACTGAAAGTAAAGTGAGTGGATCGAATAAAAGGAACCGTTTTAACAGCCCAGGAAAACTCTTAACGACCACTTTCCCTTTAATTCCCGGAAATTACAAGATTCGGATGATACTCAGGAATACAAGGAAAAACGCCGAGACATTTCAAAAGATTTGCCAAAAAGGACAACTTTTTAACTAAAAACCACTCTCACCCTCTGCCCCCAGGGTCATTTATTATATTTTGATCAAAAAAGCAAAAAAAGTGTACTATCTACTACTTTCGGGCTCGAACCCGACTACAGGAACGAAAAAAGCTAAATTTATTGTTTTGTAAAATTTTAGTATACCCAGAATTTCGTTGACAACAGATTTTGCGCCAATACGCGAAGCGATAAGAAAGTCTTTCAAAATGTAGATTTTATTCCCTGCCAGATTCATAGGGAAACGAGAAATAAAAATAACACCTCCTTAAATTTTGAAATGCGTTTCACTAATACGAGAGGTTGGCATCTTCTGAAGAAAAACCAACCAAATAATATTCCTTAAAATTTTCCAGAACGTCTCTCGGATCCATAAGGAAAATCGAGAGATAAGAACAACGCTTTGATTTTACTAGTTTGCCCAGTCATTTCATTACTACTTTGCATAATTATGACGAAAGAATCACGGTCTATAAGCGGGATATTTGGCGCTGAAAATTACTCAACTTTCATGTTGATCGTATTATTAAGAATTTTGCATTTACAGCTGTATCATCATTCCTACAATTGTAGGGCGCCTTTATTTTCATAGTTTCTACTCTTCGTGTCATTGTTCTATTTTGAGGTTATGTTACAAATCTATTTGCATGAAATTGTTCATGTTTTTGATTTATATCATCTGTTATATAGCCTGAAATTTCCTACAATTCCAAAAGAAAACATAACCTCACACGGAACAGTAGAAATATAAAAATATCCCAGCTTTCTGAAGGAGAAAAAAAAATACCATGAAAATCAAGGAGGCCAAAGAGACGTCCTACAAATACAGGGTGTTTCAGTTTATTGTTGCATAACTTTAAGATTCGATAGAACTTTTAACATTAATGCATAAAGTCTATATAAACATGGGTCGAAAAATGCGTGGCTTCCGAAATACAGGGTGTTTAAATTTACCTTCTAAAACTCGTAGTTTTTTTTAAATATTTCTAACAATATTTGATGTATAACAGTGAAAATTGGTATACAAGGGTTTTTTGGTACGACAAAACGAACCATGGGCATAGTTTTACTGTAGCCGCTAGAGGGCGCTCTCTACTGTACCTGTAGTGTATTAAAATGACCGTTTTTAAATAATGTTTTTACCGACTTTGTTCCATAATTGTTGACTATTTATTTTATTACTTTGTTTTCGTGTGTGTTTTTCATGTATGTGTTATTTTGTATTACATTTGATTGTTCTAGAAACGTGTGAAGGACTTTTGAGTACAAACATGAAAAAATCATTACTATTTCATAATTTTTTAACCATCTTATTTTATTGTTCATTTAAATTTCAAACTAGGTTTTATCAAGTTTTTTTTTACTCTTTACTGCCACTTTGTGTTTTACATTTGTCTTATTTTCGTATTGTTTCTTGTTTTTACTTATTATTTTATGCTCTACTCTAACTGACCTGTGCAAACACACTTTTTAATATACTAAGTGATATATAAATCCGAACACCCAGTTTAAATGGTTCTATTTTAATAAAGCCCTTTGACCTTTAATAATGTGTGGATGCACCCTGATGTGCTACGCATTCTCCAACGCGCCTAGGCATGCCTCTGATCAGGTGGTCAATGTCCTCCTGTGGTATCTCATTCCAGGCAACCACCAACTCCTCTCGAAGTGCTTCTAGAGTCTGAGGAGGACGTTGCAAATTGAGCAATCTCCTACCCATCATATCCCACACGTGCTCAATTGGGGATAAGTCGGGAGATCTTGGTGGCCATGGTAACAATGTGACATCATTATGTTGGAAGAAGTCTATTGTGACTCTTGCAACATGTGGTCGGGCATTATCTTGTTGGAAAGTTGGATCTACCAGGGTGTCAAGATAGGGTAAAAGATGGGGTTCTAGAACTTCGTGGATATAACGCTGCGCGTTCATGTTACCTCTGATCAAGATTAATGGTGACCTGGAACCATAAGCTATAGCACCCCAAACCAACAGTGTGATGAACATGTCTTTCAACAAAAAACTGGGGATTCCTCCTTTCACCACGTCGCCTTCTAACCCTGGCACGACCATCGTGCATGCCTAAACAAAATCGAGACTCGTCACTAAAGACAATACTGTTCCATTCCTGATCCCAGAGTGACCGTTGTCTGCACCACTCAAGGCGATTACGATGTTCTCGAGTTAAAGGGCCGGTATGAAAACAAGCCAAAACTTCTCATTCGTCGGTAAACACTTCGCATGCCAATAGGTCTTCCGTGTTCTGCAAACCATTCATTTGCAATGGACCTGGTAGTGGAGAAACGGTCCCTTAAAGCCAATAATCTTAGGCGGCGATCTTCACGGTCTGTTGTTCTACGGCGGCGTCCAGTGCCCCTTGCTCTTTGCGTACGGTCTTCTCGAAGCCATGCCTGACAACACCTAACCACAGTGTCTACACTTCTTTGCACTCTAACTGCAATTGCCCGAAAAGAAAGTCCAGCTTCCCGAAGTCCCACTATACGGCCCTTATCACTCACTAAGTTGACGAAATCGTACAGGTCTCCGTACTCTAGGCATCGTAACCGATCGTAAAGGATGTCAAGAACCAAAATCCGCCAACGTTGATTCTTTACTGCGGCTGAAATATTCATTTTTAGAGCGTTAGTGAATTAAAAAAAAGCAGTATAAAAACCGGAATGTCCAACTGATAAAGCTGAAAATTTTTTCACTTGTTATTTACAGTAAGATAAATACATTCACCAACTTTTATTAAAATAAAACCATTTAAACTGGGTGTTCGGATTTATATGTCACTTAGTATATTATTATTATCAAAACTCTCTACCAAATCCCGGAAAGTCCTGGAATGACGCCTCGTGTTCCGTGAACGCGGAACCCCGAAATGGAAAAACTTGGGCGATCAAACAACAACTGGTTATCGAATGGTAAACGGCGGAGCGCACATTTCCGGGGTGCACATTCGTTTTGAGAAAATAGGAAATCAGAGAGAACAACGAACAACGGTGGCCCCCCCGACTCACTTCTCGTACACCCTGTTTCGTGAGGGTGGCTCGGATGATGAGAAATTCAGACGCTGCCGTTGTTATTAATTTTTTTTCCTTAATGGAAGATTTCTCCTTCCGAAAACGCTCCCATTCAACCCAGTTAAGGGAATATGTCTTTGTTGTTTTCCTTATACAAGGCAGTCTCGCAGACGCGACGAAGGAATTTTAATTTCGATGTACATTCATTTCAATACTGAAAAGAGTGTAATCATTTTGAGTACCTGATTCATATTCTCCTATACTGAGTGACAGAAAAAGGTAAACACACGTAAGTTTAGCCGATATTAATAATAATAATAAAATGCCTGTTATTTTCCTGGCGAGGATTCAGCTAGCAGCTGTTCTTACTCCCTAACCAGTGCACCAATTGCTTACAAGCACTTTTACAATAACATTTAATAATTTATAAGAGTTTAAGAAAAAAAACAACAAGAGTGTCTTTACAGTTATATACAGAGTGACAGGTAAATAGGTGTAAAACATTTTAGAAGGTGATAGTACAGCTCCTTTGCTATCAAAATTAGTATATAATACCATACCCTATATTCAAAGGTTCTAGTACACTTTTTCTTTTAGAAATCCCCACACAAAGAAATCTAATGGATTTAGGTCAGGGGATCGTGGAGGCCAGGCGACTGGTCCTCCACGGCCGATCCATCTTTCTGGATAATTTTCGTCTAGCCAGTTTCTAACTATTCTCGAATAATGAGCTGGACAACCATCAAGCTGAAACCATCTAACATAACATCATCCCACATATTTGCTTGTTCAGCCTTTAAAAATTCCAAGAAGGTCGCAGCATTTAACCTTGCAGGCAAAAGGTAGGGTCCAAATAGTTGAAAAAATTGCACCAAGAAATTTTTTTCGGTCATTTTAATACACTCCAGGTACAGTAGAGAGCGCCCTCTAGCGGCTACAGTAAAACTCAAATCATGGTTCGTTATGTCGTACCAAAAAACCCTTGTGTACCAATTTTCACTGTTATACATCAAATATTGTTCGATATATTTAAAAAAACTATTTTAGAAAGTAAAGTTAAACACCCTGTATTTCGGAAGCCACGCATTTTTCGACCCATGTTTATATAGACTTTATGCATTAATTCTAAAAGTTCTATCGAATGTTAAAGTTATGCAACAATACACTGAAACACCCTGTATAACCAAATAAATGTTCCATCTACCGATCGCATCAAACCAACGCACTGTACTTCCTTTCGACGACACCGCCGAATAAAGTTTGCGTAAGCCAAGACGGAATTACATCGAACTTCCAAGATTACTTTTATCTTTTTGTTTTATGGCCTGTATTTTTACGCCAAAAGCGCCGTCGGACTCGGAAATTTACAAAATTGCTTTCTGCGGGACGACGTTCTGTTTCTTCGAGAGCTGCGGCTGTATAGCTCTCAAAACTTTATGATGTAACAGATATACCCACGAAACGCTTATTCTGTTTAAGTTTTTTTCACTACCGTCGCGTCGCGTCGGTGGCCGCAGCTCGTAGCAGAAAAAGTTACTTGATCAAGTTAGTGTGAGCGACATTTCTTGCTTATCATTCTTTATATTTCATAAAGTGGACTTGGACGAAGTTTCACGCTCTCCTAGTCCCCATTATTGGTGTTTCGGGATATTAAATTTTAGCTTCAAACTGGGTACATGTATGTACAGGTTGACTTCGCTAACAGTGAGTAGATCTGATAAAAAGAAATGTTTTTGTCCTATAACATTTTTCTGGTAAAATTAAAGTAACAAAGTTATAGCCCTTTAGAAGTTTGAGTACCGCCCTGTCTCAATAATAATATTATGTGCTCGTGTCTGGCAACAACGGATATAATCCGCCTTATCGGTTCATCGCATCGGAAACAAAAAAGCGAAAGAATCTGAAACGCTTATCACGATGTTTTTACTACAATTTTATTCAGTTGTATTCAGTCAATGTGTCAGTCGGTAACGCGTGAGTGAATAGTGGTATAATTATAACGTTATAATTATAATATTAAAAAAAACAATGCATTAATTGACAAATGTTTGCGTAAGCATGGGGGGAGGGGGTAAGAGCTTTGCTTACTTTTGCTGGCAAGGGGGATGGGGGGGTAAATAGTTGTAATAAATCTGCTTACGTAATACTTGGACAGCCCCTTTGTGTTGGTGACCACCGATCCCGGGTTATAAGAAACAAGAATGATGCGTTTCGTAAAGACTGCCTAAAGAGAAAAGTAAAGTGTTCATCAGCTTTAAGGGTATGGGGAAGCATATCTGCTTTTGGCGTTGGAAAACTTCACTCCATAGACGGAACTGTAAACGCAGCTAAATATCAAAATAACCTTGAAACCAGTTTTATCACCTGATAGAAACTTTGTTTTTCAACAAGATAGGGTGTCATGTCATATGGACAAAATTACGAAAAAATGGTTGCAAAATTTCCGTTCTTGACTGGCCTTCCAGTAGTACTGATTTAAATATTATCGAAGCTGTATGGCACAAAATGAAGCACCAGTTAACAAATGATCCACAACGAAACATTTCTAATTTACGAGTAAAATTACAAAACATATGGGATTCTTTTCAGGTGAAAGACTTTGAAAACCATGTTAAAACTACGCAAGCCAGAATTAATGCTGTTATTAAGGCAAACGGAGACGTAACGAGCTATTGAAATGGTTCGTCTGAACATTTATGTGTCAGTCAAACATTGTTATTATCCATATTACTTTAGTTTTATAGTTTAATATCATATTACTTGATAATAATTTTGTTGATATGATGTCCAAACAGCACATAACATATAACAAAATTAGACAATTTCCGAACTATTTTGTGTTAGGGCTGGTAAAACGACACCTCTCTAGTACCTATTTCTGGATACGCCGGTGGTATGCCGTGTTCCGAGTTTGATGATTTGCTGAGTGAAATCTGCGAGCCTGAGCGGCGGTGAGAGGGTTGTAAGTGAATCGGCGAGGCGATTAACGTTGTTACCTGCAAGATGAACCCTTCAGGTCGACTGAACGATGAGGAAATTTAATCATAACGACCCTGAAGGGTGCCTCAGCGACGTCTCAGAATCCGTGAGTCAGAATACGAATGCCTGGTTAACTGTATGTATTTTGCCCATTTCACGAAATCTTCCCTTATCTCGTGTACATTGCCGAGGATCTATACACAAATTCAATTTCTTTGCTCCGTAATCTTTGCCAAGTTTCATAATATACTAAGTGACATATAAATCCGAACACCCAGTTTAAATGGTTTTATTTTAATAAAATTTTGTATAAGTACTTAATGAAGCATAATAAGTAAATGATAAAAGAGGACGTTGCAAATTGAGCAATCTCCTACCCATCATATCAAAGCTCATTTTCTTCAGAGGCAATACGACAGCCCAACGCTATGTTCAGGAAGTAGTGTAGCCTCATTTTATTCCATACCTAAGCACCATCCAAAACCCGATTTTTCAACAAGACAATGCCAGACCGCATATTGACAGAGCATCGTTAGCCTTCATGTATCAACATCGCATCAACTGTTCATCTTGGACACCATGATGGTCTGACCTATCTTCAATTGAACAGTGAATATACAGAGTGGTGCATCGAAAACGAAACAGACGCATTTACTGGCAGTTCATTTGAGTAATTTGAAGGCACTCATTCACAATTCTTTGTCGCAGGTCTTCTAATGATGTTGGCTGAGTAGCATAGATTTTGCTTTTTAAATGACCCCACATAAAGAATTCCAAAGGTAATAAATCTGGCGATCTTGGGGGCCATTCAATGTCACCTCTTCTACCAATCCATCGATCTTGAAACGTCTGATCTAAATATTGTCGAACACGTAATGCGTAATGTGGTGGGGCACCATCCTGTTGGAACATCAACCTATTCGCAAAGTACCGCCGATCATTCTGATTTTCAATTATGGCTGTTAATGCAGGATTAATTTTATATCATTATAAAGGGAATTGAAAGACCTTTAAAATAAGATATCACTCGACCCCCCTTTCCATTTAAGATTTTAGGGTTGGTGTCACCCCCGCTTAGGGGACTGCACGTGCTAATGTGATTTTTTGCCAAACTTGTTTCCCCCTCGAAAACGGGTCTCAGCGTTTTTCCAAAAAAAAAATGAGCTGCCAGTCAATGCGTCTATTTCGTTTTCGATGCGCCACCCTGTATATGCCAAACATTATTAAAATCGGATTAACATTCGTAGATGTTTTTCGTCACTCGCACTTTTGCTATGCCAAAGATGACGAAGAAATAGAGAAGCTCCGCAAAAAATACTATTTATGAAGGTTTTTAATGACGCGTCAAGATCACGATGCAGTGTGCGAAACAAAAAATAATATTTGCATACCGACATTCGGAAAAAATGAATCTTCCTAACCGTGAAAGCCGTATTTTGTTTCAGCGAAGAGTTTCCTTTCCGTAGCCCTCCCAAGTTAGGCTGAATATTTTTAAACGCAAGGCCAACTCTGATAATGAGCAGGGTATTATTTTACACGCTGTGCTGTGATGTACGACAAACAGTTTTCGGTGAAAATTCTCGTCAGCCCGGGGCGGGGTTTCGATTGTTTTTTTTTGTTTCCATAGCCTCTTGCGATCCAAGTTCACCTGTTTGTTTTTGTCGGTATCCTGATTATACTAAGTGACATATAAATCCGAACACCCAGTTTAAATGGTTTTAATTTAATAAAATTAAGTACTTAATGAAGCATAATAAGTAAATGATGAAACTTTCAAAATGATTGCACTGCTTTAAAGCCCTTTGACCTTTAATAATGTGTGGATGCACCCTGATGCGCTACGCATTCTCCAACGCGCCTAGGCATGCTTCTGATCAGGCGGTCATTGTCCTCCTGTGGTATCTCATTCCAGGCAACCACCAACTCCTCTCGAAGTGCTTCTAGAGTCTGAGGAGGACGTTGCAAATTGAGCAATCTCCTACCCATCATATCCCACACGTGCTCAATTGGGGATAAGTCGGGAGATCTTGGTGGCCATGGTAACAATGTGACATCATTATGTTGAAAGAAGTCTATTCTGACTCTTGCAACATGTGGTCGGGCATTATCTTGTTGGAAAGTTGGATCTGCCAGGGTGTCAAGATAGGGAAAAGATGGGGTTCTAGAACTTCGTGGATATAACGCTGCGCGTTCATGTTACCTCTGATGAAGATTAAAGGTGACCTGGAACCATAAGCTATAGCACCCCAAACCATAACTCCAACAGTGTGATGAACATGTCTTTCAACAAAAAACTGTGGATTCCTCCTTTCACCGCGTCGCCTTCTAACCCTGGCACGACCATCGTGCATGCCTAAACAAAATCGATACTCGTCACTAAAGACAATACTGTTCCATTCCTGATCCCAGAGTGACCGTTGTCTGCACCACTCAAGGCGATTACGTCGGTTTTCTCGAGTTAAAGGGAAGACCCAGTGTGGCCATTATGAAAACAAGCCAAAACTTCTCATTCGTCGGTAAACATTTCGCATGCTAATAGGTCTTCCGTGTTCTGCAAACCATTCAGTTGCAATGGACCTGGTAGTGGAGAAACGGTCCCTTAAGGCCAATAATCTTAGGCGGCGATCTTCACGGTCTGTTGTTCTACGGCGGCGTCCAGTGCCCCTTGCTCTTTGCGTACGGCCTTCTCGAAGCCATCCAGAACTCTCGACGCAGAGGAAGTCTCTGCTACTCTTCTTTTCTGTGAGTTCCTCCAAGAAAGGAAGTCAGTGATATTTAACCAAGATCGATCCCGCGTTGTGGGATAAAGAGGAGAACCCGTCATTTACGGCGGATACCTGGCGCCCAGAGAGAAAGTCACCCGACCACCTGCAAAGCTTCCCCGGAAGGCCAACTCTGACCTATCCAACGCTATAACTTTATAAGTAATTTAGCTTCCCTTTTATGTGCTTTGTAAACCGAGGCGACGCGACAACAGAAAGAACATAAGTAAATAAGTATTTACATCATAGAGCTTTGAGAGCTAGCTCCCGAAGTAACAGCGCGTCGTCCTCCCGGAGAAAGCAATTTCGTAGATTTCAAGTCCGAAGGCGCTTTTGGTTTAAGAATACAGGACATAAAACAACAAGATAAAATCTTGGAAGTTGCGCCTTCGTTGTAAGTCTCTTTTGGTTTACGCGAAGTTTATTCGGAACTTTCGTCGAAAGTAAGTATATAGCGCGCTGGTTTGATGCAAGCGGTAAATGCAACATTGTTGACGCAACTAATTCAGGTACTTCTGCTTTATAAACACTGATAAACTTGGGGAACGTAAAGATCGTAGTTACATTGTTTTTAACACTGCTGGTTATAACTGCAGCTCTGCCAAAATTTAGTGGAAAGTGGGGGCAAGAATTTCGCTGTTGAGTAAAGAAACTCGCATTTTTCAAATGGCGCTACCACAGATGGTTCTAAAAAGTATACGAGAATATTATACTTTTAACAATCTGTATTCGTATCATAATGGAAGTCGGTCCTCGTGGATACTGGAGCTATTACATTGAAAATTGCAACAAATACTTTTAAAAGTAAATTTCTAGTGTCAACATGTTATGATGGAAATATACGAGCCCGTTCCCACTTTGCTGAGAATAATCAATCGGAAAATCTCTTGGTTGTGAAAATAAATTTTAAGAACGGAAACTTCTTTTTTTTACTCTAGGCATACAGTTTGAGCACCTGGCCAGACGTCAATAACTTGTATTCCAAATCGCCGGAAAATCAAACAGGTTCCTTTCCGGACCGCACACATTTTTTAACCAATGACGTTGCTCTTATT
This sequence comes from Acanthoscelides obtectus, assembly GCA_963669975.1. NCBI lineage: Eukaryota > Metazoa > Arthropoda > Insecta > Coleoptera > Chrysomelidae > Acanthoscelides > Acanthoscelides obtectus. The sequence continues at coordinate 4,140,827 of CAVLJG010000007.1, read as the reverse complement.
TATTTTAGGTTATTCTTTTGTTTCTGTCCGAAAATGACATGACATGGCACGCTAGATGTTATTATTATACATTTTTAGACGAAATAGCGGCTATAAAAGTTCTTGTGCGGTCCAGGGATATGCAATTAAGTGGACATTTTTTCTGGCAAACCAAGCAAGATACGAAAAAAATTCGAGAGACAAAAAAGTTGTATTCCTATTTGATTACCCCAAAGAACACTATTCAAATTGGAAATAAACTTATTATTATTACTTTTGGAGCTGGAAGGATGTCTATCGCCGATTAAACTGTGTCGACAATATCGCAATATCTGCAGCCGCTCCCAAAAAATTAGAATCAATCGACACCAATGCACTATATCACTAGCACGTGGGAAGTATTGCGAAATCTTTTCCTACAATACGTGCAGCAGTGAGCCGTTTCACTTCGGTAATATAGTTTTATGTACAGTGTGCAGGAGACGATATAAGGTTACCTAAGATAAATTCGTAAGGGTACAGACTCAGCGCGTATATTTTATTTTATGTGTCTTATCATCAAGCGGGTGAACCACTCTTTCAAACTTTACGGCTTCCCAGGCACGTCGCCCCACTTTATTCCAAAGTCCGATATTGTATTGCCGGCAGCTTCGAGAATATTTCCAGGACACTACCGGAATGAGCAATGACCGCAATAGATGATCATCCTTACAAAGAAGCCAGTCTATTTATTTATTTATTTATTTATTTCCAACAGGTGAAACCCAATTACAGGAAACGCTGAAAAAAATAGCAATTAAAGAGACATGGTTCTTGGTCTTAAATCTATAGTATCACACATTCTAAATAAGATTGGATGATCTATAACAGTTAATAATCGTTGCACAACTGTCACTGTAAATATCACACGATTCAGTAACACTGTTCATGACGCAGCACATGAAATTAATTGGCGATTTTGTCATAACATTTGTACGGCCAGCTTGACAATAGAATGCCATTTGTTGTCGACTCCCTAGCCTTGGAACGCGGAAACATATTTTTTCAAATAAATTTTGACCGTCAATTTTGTTGTGAATGAGGCCATACAAAAACGACAAAGCAAATATGTTTCGTCTTGTTGACAGTGAATCCAAATTGAAAGACTCTAATAGGGCACTATGGTCACAACCTCTTTCTGGATAAGAACCTGTACATTTAAGGTGAAAATACTTTAAAGCTTTACGTTGAATGGCCTCAAGGATCACGACAGAATTTTGGTATATAGGAGACCAGATCAGAGTCGCATACTCCAACTTGCTCCTGACAAAAGTAAAAAATAAAATCATTAATGTATCAACATTGGAGAAACCCCTTCCAGTTTCTGATACAGAAACCAAGTAGTCGAGTGGCAGCCGACGAGATATTGAGTATGTGCTCAGTAAACGTTAGCTTGGTATCAAATATGACTCCAAGGTCTCTATAAGAGGTGCATCTGTCTATAACCTGACCATTGATGTTGTAATTATCATAAATTAAATAGTTCACTTTTCTTGTATAAGTCATAACTTTACATTTCGAAATATTCAGACTGAGACAGTTTCGTGAACACCATGACGAAATTAGAGCTAAGTCATCTTGCAACATGACGCAATCCTCGACTGTCTTGACTGACGTGCAGATTTTGAGGTCATCAGCGAAAAACAAATGGAAACACTTCAGTTCAAAAGACAAGTCATTAATAAATATTAAAAACAATAATGGACCTAGATTTGACCCTTGAGGTACCCCAGACGTGGCCGATAGTAACTCGACCTATGACCACCATATTCGACAAATAACCTTCTATCCCTCAAATATGAATTCATGAGCGACAGCATTGCATCAGACATACCCACTGTTTTAAGCTTATCCAGAAGTGCATAATGATCAACTTGATCAAAAGCCTTCTGAATATCTGTGTAGATGACATCAACTTGTCCCTGACCGTCCAGTACTTCAGAAATGTATTGAGTAATCAGAGCCAAGTTGGTGACCGTAGATCTGCCTCTCATAAACCCATGCTGATTAATAGAGACTGCAGCCCTGACCGGGCAGTAAACCGTTTCATAAGCGATGATCTCAAACAACTTGCTGAAATTGCACAGGATTGCTATTTGGCGATAGTTGGAAATATCAGAGATATCTCCTCTTTTGTGAATAGGACATATTTTAGAGGTCTTCCAGATATTTGGATATGTCTCTGATTTTAGAATTAGGTTGAATATGGAAGCCAGCGGTTTCGCTAGTATATGAAAACTTGGAATACCCTCACATCCAGACGTCATTTTGTTCTTTAATCTTTTCGAAGCCCGTCTATATAATGCTTTCAGAAACCATACATGCTAGAGTGTTCCACCCTTTGTGGGCAAACCAATTTTTGTTCGAATTGAGATAGGTACGCATATCCTCTAATTTTTTCCATTTAAGTCTAACAACTCAAAAAATAAATGTTTTTTACTTCACTTTTTTTTTTAAAGAAAACTTACCTTGCACCCAGTTTGTGGGCCTCTGTATGAGCTGAGGACCTCGAAATTCTCCTTCCAACAGCGTCACTCCACAGAGCACTTAATTGTAGATAATTGGCACGCATGTTTTTCACGATTATTCTTCTTAATGCTCTTCGGTCGGCATTTGTGATATTACTTTTTTTCACATATCGTGGCTTAATATTAACTGAACCAGTTACGTTGTATTTTCTAACAATATTTCTCACACTGTACCGCCATAAGTTATTTGTGTTTGATAAGAAAAAAACTACAATAGTTGGGCCAACTGAAGTGGGAAGGGGCTCGTACATAGATAAGATATACCGGGTGTTGATTAGGTCTGTACCATTAATAATTTAACAGACGATCCGTTGAGTGATTTTAAGACAAAAAGTTCGTACAAACATTGGTCCGTAAGTTCTTCTTTCTTAAGATACAAGGTGTTACAATTTGAAAAAAAAATATTTATCATAAATTTCATAAATATCCAATACCTAAATCTGCTGTAATTTATCGGTGGAATTTATAACATATAACAGTCCAGTGGCGTCTGAGCCGGGATTTGTGACAAAAAAATATACGTCACTGTCTTTTGTGCAATTTGAATAATGTGCTTTGGGGTGATCAAATAGGAATACAACTTTTTTGTCTCTCGAATTTTTTTCGTATCTTGCTTGGTTTGCCAGAAAAAATGTCCACTCAATTACATATCCCTGGACCGCGCAAGAAATTTTATAGCCGCTATTTCGTCTAAAAATGTATAATAATAACATCTAGCGTGCCATGTCATGACATTCTGGGGCAGAAACAAACCAATAACCTAAAATAAATAAGAGCAACGTCATTTCTTGAAAAATGTGTGCGGTCCCGGAAGGAACCTATTTGATTTTCCGGCGATTTGGAATACAAGTTATATAAAGAAAGAAGTTTCCGTTTTTAAGATTTATTTTGTTCGTCGTCACACTATTCACAACCAAGAGATTTTCCGATCGATTATTCTCAGCAAACGAGGTAATAAACAACGCATTACCCGGGCCGCACGTTGGGCGCCACAAAATTCGCCACGCCTTTTTTTCTGGTTAATTAATAAAACGCAATGATAAATACTATCTAACGAATGTAGGTCTTCTTTGTCGGGCGCGGACGAGATGTCCTCAACTCTGGTTAAAAAGTGGCCGGTAGTGGGCACGTCACTGGGCAGGGGCTGCTTGCCTCGTTGCCAAATTTATGGTAGTAAAAAAACCCTAGATGGAGAAAGACTGTTTAAAAATCTACTCTACTCTCTGTCTGAGATAAAACTACTCATTGGAAACAATCGCGCTTGAGGCAAAACCATGTACATTTTGTTGTACAAGAAAAAGCAAAAAAAAGATAAAACTGTACTAGACTAATATACCCTTGCTCTAAAAATGTAATAGAAGTTGCCATGTAGGCACTGCCCCCATATTGGAATACGTAGAATGTCCAGCAAAATCAAGAAGTCTCTAAGAATTTCAATAAGCAATAATAAATGTATAAAGATCTATGAAATTGTGAATTTGAATGATATTTTACCTGTTCACATCAGGTTTTTTTTTTCAAGGGGATGGCTTCCACCAATTTGTAAAACTGCAACAAGATGCAACGAATTGGAGGAGAAAGGATGATTCTCTTCTATTTCTATTGACTAAAAGAAAGCAGATACTGAACGCACGTCATCAGAACACCCAAACCAAAATGACTAAACTTGAGTTACACAAAAAAAGGGTGCTAGTCCATGAATTGGCGCTTGGCGCCTAATATCCGATAGTCCGGAAAATGACGAAACGACCGTTCTAGAAGAAGGTATCTCGAGTGTCCTTGAAGAAGATATGTTTTATAGGAAACCAACTAACGGAAAAAAACTACACAGTTTTTTGCTGATCGTCAACACCATGCTGAATCGCTGAGAAAGAATGATACGATACGAGTGAAATTATACAATCAACAAACTATTTAATTTGCCAAAAGAAAATCATTAAAAAGGGTTTGACCTAGGAATGGGCACTCTATTATCAATGAAGAGAAATTGAAATTACGGATAAGTGATAAATAGTAAAACAGGGTTAGGTGATTTTGGCACGTGACAACCCGTATAATAAATAAGGTGAAAAACGTTTGGGGTTCCATATACCCATTCTCACTCCGATACTAGGATGTCGTATAAAGCCAAGAGGGCTGATAGGCCGAAGAAATATGGAGGAAATGAAACCATTAAATAAATTGATACCTTCCATCGGCCTACGTCCTGTTTATCTTCCAGTAAGGCGATACTTTTTGTACCGCCTACCAAATGGAAAACGCCTATCGCTCTTTATAATGATACTTTCTATGGCAAAACTGGCGAGAAAGTATTGAGATTGCGAAAACCATCGGAAGAGGTTTAAAGTAATAATAATAATAATAATACTCTTACACTCAACCCCACAACAGGAAAAAAGAATACTTACACACATAAACAAAATAATAACGTACCAAAAAAAAATACAATTCATAAGAATGACAACATTGATTGCACGAGACAAATGCAGATAGCATTGCGAGAGTTTTAAATTTGAAACAAAAATAGTAGAAAATAGTCAAACAAAAAAAAAAAAAATCACATGAGCACAAGAAAAACTGAACTAAATGGACTCCAGCATCTGACTTTTCATTAATTTCTTAAAAGAAACAACCTGTTTGGATCGATAGCCACTGTTGATTGCATTGTAATGCTTGACAGCATTATAGGTGTAACTTCTTTCAAAGACCGAGGTATTGTGAGGAGGCATGTTAAAATTAGCATTAAATCTAAGAGCTCTGGTAACAAAACTACCTCGGTGAACTAATTTGCTAGCGAGGTAAGCTGGTCTGTTAGATAATAGAACTTTATGCGTGAAGACGGTCAAAAGATATAAAAATAACTTATCAATTCGCAACCAGTTGAGTTCTTTGATTTTATCTGACACGCGACTAAACTTGCGCAATCCAAAAATAAACCTACAACAGCTGTTCTGAATTTTCTGGAGTTTCCTTTTGTGGACGTAGTCTAAACATGGGTAATACAGAACAAGAGAGTAAGAAATGACAGACAACACAAGACTTTCAGCAAGCTTTTTTCGGGTTTTAAAATTCAAGATGTATCGATTAGAATAGAGGAGCTTCAAACGCAAATACGTTAGTCTAGATAAGAAAGAGACATGCCGATCGAATCTCATATTTAAGTCAAAGGTAACACCGAGATTCTTGGAGTAATCCACAAAAGGGATGAGTGTCTCATCCAAAAAAACACAAATCCTCTACTTCATTTCACGGTAGGAGTTCTTCGAACAGTACAACATTGCAGTAGTTTTATTAGGATTGATCTTCAAGCAGTGTTTGTTACAGTAATCACCGATGTTAGCCAAATCTAAATTAACTTTAAAAGAAACTTCATCAACCTTTGATGGATCGAAACCAAACACTAACTGAGTATCATCTGCATAAGTTTGCATACTACAGTGGACTAAACAGTCTTGCAGATCGATCGTATAAATCAGATATAGTAAGGGACCTAATACTGAGCCCTGAGGAACTCCTGAAGGAACTGTCTCAGAGTCAATTTTCTTGTCGCCTTTTTTTTTACTTCTTCGAAGTACATTTTAAATGGTACTCAAACGGGCGAAATTTGCACATCTCGATCTGTATGCAAAGGTTGAGGGACGACTGACGCCTAAGGGTTTCTGAGAACGACCCTTAGGCCCTTATCCTCGCGAAGTTCGTTATACCGGTCTGGAATTTCAATCAACGTTGACAGCAAAGCAGAGTCGCATTTTAATGTTCCCGATATCCTTCTACCCCAGTCATTAGTGTTCGGAATTACACTTTCCAGTTTATTATACTACCGGAACTTCGTTAAATCTGTTATACGTCATACCTGTTGTAACCCTAATGAATCTACATAGACGTACTCAGAAACGTTAGCGTAGTTTCGTTTCCCAGCTGTACTGGCAGATGAAGTATTGTAGTCTTCTGCATTGCTAACTCCTTGATCAGGATAAACTCCCTCAGACTACGTATAAAGAAATTCATAATACAGCTGCGGCTCTCTGTGATTTAACAGACAATATAACAATGGCACTTGATAACCAAAAAGCAGTAGCTCTCATACTTCTTGACTTTACTAAAGCGTTTGACACCATTAATCACTCACTTCTTGTATCTAAATGCAGTTATTATGGATTTTCTGAAAAGCCTCTTTCGTTTATTCAAACCTACCTTGAAAATCGGTATCAAAAAGTTCGTCTAAATCAACAGTACTCTACGGAACAAAAAATTTGTTCTGGTGTACCACAGGTATCAGTCTTAGGACCGCTATTATTTTCGTTATATATCTCAGATTTAGAAACAGAGGTAAAATCATGCAGCATACAATTTTTTGCAGATGATACTCAAATTTTCTATTCATTTAGGAGTAATGACTTGGAAACGGCAAATAATAAAATTAATCAAGATCTTACCCAAATTGAAAAGTTCAGTAGTAGTCATAATCTTCGTTTGAACCCTTTGAAGACAAATATGTTGGTATACGCAAATAGAACAAAAAAGAATACCTTAAAAAAGGACATAGACATACATTTAAAAGATAATAAATTAATTCCTGTGGATCATTCGAAAAACCTAGGTATTATAATGGATGATGACTTAAAATTTGTTGCATACGTCATACCTGTTGTAACCCTAATGAATCTACATAGATGTACTCAGAAACGTTAGCGTAGTTTCGTTTCCCAGCTTTACTGGCAGAGGAAGTATTGTAGTCTTCCGAACTCGAAGCTTTGAATTTCGAAATGACCACACAGCTCTGCATTGCTAACTCCTTGATCAGGATAAACTCCCTCAGACTACGTATAAAGAAATTCCTTTGAAGCTTTTCAATTTCGTTTATATATACTCAGTAACATTAGAAGTGTTACACCCAGAAAAAACCATTTCTTTTGGCAACATAATGACTATATTTAAAGCATGTCAACGATTTTGGGAAAAATGTCACGAATAGTGTTATAAAGCATAGTAGAGTATATTTCAATAGTTGGCGGAACTTACTCCACTGGCACCAGGAGGATGAAACGGGATACGAATGCACAATCTGGCAACCCTGTCACATCCTCACAAAATGGCAGCTGACAACCACACAAGTCACCGTGTTGTCATTGAACAGCATGGAATTAAATCTTCAGAGTATATGTTTTGTGACTGGTACCAAAAGTTGACGATCCCACACATGTGTCACTCCTTGAAATGCAATAATCAGCTGTATTTAAATAATGTCTAATATAAATATAACCTAGAATGTGTACTCGTGAAAAAAGAAAAATATGGCAAATTTGTAGTTTTTTTTGCAGGTTTTACGTTTGCTGGTAGCTTTAAGGCATATATTTGGGAATTTCTTAATCGCTGCGAATATAGTGTGGATGTTTGTTCAGTTCCTGAACAACGAAAAATATTCAACTTTATGGATGTGTGGATATCAAAAACCTGTATGGTTTTGTGGGAATATCAATCTAAGGTGCCATAATGGTTCTGATGAACGGCAAGTAAATGAATGAATGTTTGGAAACGAGTAATATCATTAGGTAGAGCCTGTCATCAAGTAGGTGCTCAATGGCTATCTGTAAGAGGTTTATAGAAAAATCACCCAGTGTCGCATATCAATTGAAGAAAATAATATAAACATGAATAAAAAATCAACAATAGTAATTAAAATATGAATTTTATTCAAAAATCGAACATTTCTGTAAATTTTGACCGAATTATATGTAATTTCTTAATATTCAATAACCTGATTGTATCATATCTATCACACAAAACTTTTTCGTCTTTAGCATAGCAGTAACCTTTTGCCTGAACTTCTTAAAAATCCGAGAGCTACACTTCCTTGTCATAGACCGACATACAGACGAATATGAGTAAATTGAAGTATATTTCCATCTTCAGGAGATTAAAAATTGACTCAGTGGGTGGCAAAAATCTACTGTAGTTGATACTCCAAAACATCCTATAACAAGCTGCTCTTAGCTTTCTCGTGCCTTTTTAATGTCTAGCTTTTATTTCTCCTCGAACGCCAGCTTGTCACGACCTTTTTACGTCGACGAAAAAGCTATAACTTGAGAAGCCACAGCTCTTCGGCAAGCCCAGCCTTAATAGAGTTCTTAGACAAAAAATCGAATATGTAATTTAATAATCAGTGTTTGTCGGCATCGCGGCTCGCCGCTCCTGCAAAAACTCGCAGAAGCAGCGACGGAAGACCGAGCCTTCTATCGATTAATTGCCAGTGCTTCCCTTGTTACGCGCTTCACCTTACATTGTTGCTGAAATTTTGCGTGTCCCAGCGCGGATATAAATTGAGACGCATTTGTGTATCCAGTCCAAACCGAGAACAAAAAGGGCCTTCCATGTTAATATGCATTTTGGACTGAGCCATGGTCACACGTGTTTATTTAAAACAATTTTTTCTTGCAGCACTCGGATTCCTTCTAGCAGGTTCACAGGTCTGGTTAATGTCAACCCGACCGCACTCAGGCCTTTTTCTGTTATACATTCCATTCCTCTGGGCGCTTGTCCCGAGAGTAAGCCTTCCACTGACGTCGTTTACACACAAATGGGTACAAAGGTCGCTTCTAAAGTCAGGTAGTGCGGGGTGTGAACCTAATTCGTATGACTGTGCTGTTGGTTGTAGTGTTTTGGATACCTGATACCTGATACCTTTGTTGTCTCAAGCCATGTTTATAAAGATGTTCCAGTTTCTGGTCGTTGTTATAGGACTTTTTGAGCCGGAGCGCTTTGAATGTCGGCAAAATATGATCGCATAGCTTCCTTTTTTGGCAATCGGTGGAGTTTGAACCGATCGCATGGCAGGATGTGTGTACGGATCGTCAGTTTAAAGTAGTCATATTGCTCGATTATCAAGGGGAAAACGTTTAGACTATTCTCTCTATCTCTTTCTCTCCTGAGTTATTTAGTGGGTGGTCTTCCTTTCATTCTATCAAAACGTTGTAGTTAATTGCAAACCCGCACTGGCAAACTCTGACACAAAGCTTTGTGCATCCTCATTCCGATCCCCCCCTCAGGCCCTCAAGATCACCAGATTGGACAGTACCAGACTTGGTTCTGTGGTGATTTCTCAAAGATAACGCTTACGCCACCAAAAAAACCACCGAGAACATTGTTCGGTAAGCGATTCAAAATATTCTTTACGAAACCTACTACAATATGCTACATACATCAAATATTTCAAAATTGAATTATTTCTGTAAAGGAATTTTGTTAAATGCCTTCTGAGCTTAACGTCGAAAAGGGTTATTCGATATTAGAAAACATTTTCAATCCTTCAACTGCCATTTACGCTCAATTTTCTGAGAAACTGCGTTAATATTTTCAGCTGCTCACTGGCAAACTTTCTGTTTTGTTGTTGGGAATATTTAATTAAAAAGTTGGCCTTCTTAATAAATCCTTCCGAATTCGCTCGGGTGGAAGATTAAGAAATGGCGCCGGGGTAACAAGTAACACGACAGTTGAATCGATTTTCAAACGGATACAATGTCAAAGCAATTGTAAAGAAAGTTTTACGTACCGACCCCTGCCAAGTTGCTCTGGAACATGTCAAAACTTGCATGTTAGATACGCGCTAACCAACGAACTGCAATGCTCGTTTGAAAACGATAAACAAAGCATGGGCGTAGTCAAATTTCTTCTGAAAGTAGTACAAACTGATCTGATGTACCTATTAAAGTCTACTTTAAGCTTTAAATCAATAAATCTTCAAAACTATTGAACTGAAGCTCATGTATTTTACATCATTATAAAGGGAATTGAAAGACCTTTAAAATAAGGTATCACTCGACCCCCCTTTCGATTTAAGATTTTAGGGTTGGTGTCACCCCCGCCCAGGGGGCTGCACGTTCTAACGTGATTTTTTGTCAAGTAAATGCGTCTGTTTCGTTTTCGATGCGCCACCCTGTATATTCAAAAGATAATTCTTAATGTTATCATACCAACATAGGCAACAAATCGGTTAATATGATACCATCAAAAACAGTCTATGTGTTAGCATTTATAATTCTCGTGTCGTTATAGCTAATGCACTGTCAGTCTCCGATGTGGATAATAAACAGGAAAATATTGGAATGAGTTGTGCGGATATCCGAAATTGCCTCTTACTCGGAAATAACCGTAAAACCAAACAGCCTGTTGGATCACCATTAAATGCGGATCCGGATGTTTATTGATTTTAACGGATTGTATTGCGTTTTGCGGTCACTATGCCAGATAGTGTCTGTTTGGTTTCACATCAAACAATATACAATATCTGAGCTTTTAGTTACGGGTCTTTTAATGCAAGTTATATGGCTAATCTGTAACAAACCAGTGTAAGCATAGGAAATATTTCAAACACATTTGTAGCACACAAATTCTTTCTCACTCAACACGATCGCTGTTACGTTATGCATTCCGTTTCTCTGGGCACTTGTTCCCACGGTAAGTTTCCACTGGCGAACCTACAGTGTTACTGTCCTATTGGTTGTGATGATTTGGTTACCTGAAAGGTCTTGTGAGTCGCTGTAAAAGCCTGCAATTCTGCGGTTTCTGATAGTGCTAACCGCAGATCCAACAGCGGAAAGCTACATGCAAGACCCTTTATCAGGGCTTTGGAGTCTGAGGAGGCACAAAGGTGGATAGTGTATATGGGTGTCACAATGGACCCGTTTGGGTCGCAATGACGAGCCAACCCGTTTCTTTTTCAATCTGTAGTCTATAAATACCCTGTGCGTAGGTGAGTAGCAATATCCAGCAAATGGTATTTTCCTGGCTGGCGTTACGCTTACTTTCCACGCCACGGTAAGAAACATTTATCACACATTTGTACGTAAAAGCGTATCGAAAAAGGTGCTTTTCTCTATTTCAGGCAGGCACGTTAATGTGTCTTGTATTATGTAAAGGGATACACCATAAATGTTTTAGATGCCAGCGTTGCCACATCTTAAAATGTTTCCGCAGGTTATGGGGTTTCCTTTTCCGTTGTTGGGAAATTCTGAGAATACGAAATCTTAGAAATAGTTACTAGGTAGGTTGGATGGTGATGTCATCTTAAGGAATAAACACTTTCCGTTAGAGGAAAATGACGTTCCAAAAAAGAGAGGAAATTGCTGCTAGTCTTCTTGCTTCATAACAAAAGAGTGTCCTGAAAGTCTTGGCACAAAATATTCATCAGATTTGTTTTAATGAAGAAATTTATTTATTTAAACACTAACTAAATAACAACTCAATACTTAACTAAACTATACTATCGAATTATGTGGAAAGGGCACTTAAGCCTCCTTCGATATTTGAGACGATTCCTCCTCAATTCCAACAATATCTTACTGTTAAAAGATCTGTATTGACGAGCCAGTCTCCTTGTTGACATTCCAACCTGATTTTTTGCTCCTCGCCAATGTCAATAAATGTCAACTGACAGTAAAGTAAGAAAACAAACTATTATTCCAAGAGGCAACTTGATATTATTTGTGAAAATTAAAGCCATTGAATTTTGTGTCAAAACTTTCAGAACATACGTTATATCCTTTGACTTATATTCATTGCTATCTTCACGACCCTGTACGTGATATCGCCTCTTCCTCGACCAAGCTACAATCCATCATCTTGCCATCGATATTTCATCGTTTCAGATATGGAGTGAGTTTATATTGAATTGAAGTGGTGATGCGGAGCCTGAGGTAGACCAATAGCCAGTTTCCTTTTTAAAAATCGACAGCAGAGTCTAAAACCCGCTCGGCCATATGTAGCGCCAGTTTTGAACTGGGTCAACGAAGATTGATGCTGATGGTCATGGTAGACTACGATGCAGCCATTAGTGCCTCGCAGAGAAAATATATCGAGCTTGGAAGAGGAAGCAATACAATGGTACGTTACGTTTTAGTGTGGAAAGTTAGGCAGGTAAATTGAATTAAAGGAAAGGCGATTTAGATGAACGTTTGCTGAAATAAAACTTTAGACACTGATTCAGCAACTGGAGCTTTGGAGTAATATTACTATTAGATGTCTTTAGGGGCGTATCGTCAGCCGTTCCTCTCCTTATAGCAGCTGCGGTACCCTGTCATTCAGGCTACTGCCTGTACAGCTGCTTCGGTCTAAGAAAGCTTAGATCATTGTAAAGAGGAGGCTTCAAACGTAGTTAAAAGCGAACGTTTTATTCCTTATCATCTGTCAGGGCGACCCGGCATCTCTTGGTTAACGTGATTTGGTTGCTCAGATACCTCGTCGATAAAACGTATTTCTAGCATATGTGGTTTGATTTAGGGGAAAAACAATCTTTTTTGAATTAGCTTATAGAAGAAGAATCGAGATCCGCTTCTCTCAGATCATGTCAGCGTAATCGACATATCATCATCACATTGCTCAACAAATGTCTGCGGTTGGTAGCACTAGAAAAATGGCAAAAGAGTAACAATTACTGATGAATGCTTGCATATGGTCTCTTCTGATCCATACCATTGTGTCAAGTGACGCCATTACGTTTGCACCGGCCAAAAACTGCGCTAAATAAAAAATGCCTGACGATCAGTCATTCCATGAATCGACGTCATCATATAAAGCCGTTAAACGCTGTGTCTAGCGAAAAACAAGACACTGATAAATATCAAACAGGTGGTTTCGAGTGCTTACCTGTTCCGGATCGTGTCACTGTTGAAGCCATCGCGAATGATCGTCGACCGTTTGATCAGGGGCAGCCGTTAGGTTCATTATGGTGAAGTCGGAGTCCCTGGGAGCTCCCCCTTTTCCGCGTGAAGCACGTGTCGTCGCGCCACGAACGTCTTCTCTACCGCCGCGTCGGTGACCGGATCATCGAATGGAAGCCGGGCTCGGACTGGTTGCTCCGGTGCTCCTCCGGACTCGGCCGGAACCGAGATCCGGCGACGCCGTGACGTCAGAATTGATTCGACGCCGCGGCGGCGACCGAAATCGACGCCGCCAGACCGCGCGGCGCCACCCTACCGACGCCCGACCACAGCCTGTTGCACGCACTATCCAACCGACGCTGCAGATACATCAAGCAACATACAATTCTTTAAATATCCATAATGTATTATGATCAGTATCATTTCGTCTATGAGCTCAAATTACTTAGAGAAAGTTATCTCCGAATAATGTACTATGCCTTAGTATAATAATAGTATCATAGCCCAGGGTGCCCCCTGCAGTACACATATGTTTCTGATATAGATGTAACAGTTTCCATAAGTCCACTATCGACCAAGAAAAACGATTTTCTAGATACGATTCACAACATAAAGGAGATCTGATAAGTATAACAATGAATCTATATTAATATATTGTGACACCGACTCACTCATTTGTCATGGCACAGGCGTCGCACGATGCCCACACTATCGGCGAGCGGAATTAACGTTCGACCTTTGCAATCGGAACAATTATCTGAATTTCATACGAATCTGTATTAATATACTGTGACACTACCCACCAACTCGCCACCGCACAAGCCTGTAGCACATACATATACAATGTCTTCAATTAGTTATCGTACTGAAACATTGATTTTTTCTTTTCATTGGATGTAGCGTTTACTGTCGGCTGATGGACTTCCTTTGGATTAATTAGCAACAATTTTTACTTTAGTTTCCTCACATACGACATCGTCGAACAGAGACGAGACAGAACCGTCATCTGTCAAATACCATAAACGTTGGCGGAACTTGTATGAAGCTGCTTTTGAAATGGTTTTGTCAATTCTTTCGTAAATCTTCATTGCCTTTAAAAAGCATAATAAATCCTGGTTACGTGAATGTTTTTCTATATCTCCACCAAGGAATCGGTTCTAAGAATTGATACTAAAGAATTTAAACATTAATATATTATGACACTGTAATGATTCGCTGTAGTAAATGTCAAGTGGTTCGATAGATTATATTTGACCTGCAATATCTCTTTAAGCAATTCTTAGAGAGATCCCACCAAATTTAGGAACTTTCTTGTCGATAAGGCACCAAAAATTTTCCTAATAATTTCTGAAATGAACCGGTGTTTGTCTCCTAGATCCACAACGCTCATCTTCTTTAATACCCTTCAAACTTGAAACGGTATATTCACATCAGAATGTACGTTTTAGATCCTGAGATCCTTATAAAGCATACTCTCAACACATGCTGTTCACATCTTTTAGAAGCCATATTCTTAGACCAACGTATGCGATTTAAGAACATTCGGATCGGAAATGTATATTCACGTAAGAGATATGGCGTTAAAAAAATCCTGCGATGTGACACTAACATCAAACCAGGTAAAAAAGCGATATTCTTAGCATAGCCATCACATCCCATTTTGTCTTATCCAATTCTTGATCCCATTGCTGTCTTGTTTGATAGCAATATCAGCGTGATGTTCGCATCATTGATTGACGTAATCTAGGAGATACATCAGGATGCTCAGACATAGAGACAGAGAGACGGCTGCCTCTGTTGGCATTGTGCTTAACTGTGCATACAAGGACCTGCACGCAGACATAGACGGTCGGGCGCAGCATAGAACATAAACTTAATTACGTCTAATTGGGTGGTGTGTTGCGTCAGGAGACCTCGAGATGAGCATCAGCAGCAGTACACAGACGTGAGGACAGAGCTGGAGGAGGTAAGCTTCGCAGTAAACTGGTTTTCACACTGCATTACCTGTTGAATCGATCCACTTTCCGTTGCCGACTGAACATACGTGCGGGTATTATTAGCCGTGGTAGAAGTGAATGAGGACGTCTGCTTTTCATCTTTAGGATAAGCTGAAGCGCAACGATTTCGATAGATTCACCAACAAGTAAAGACGTTAGCCTCAATTTGATAGTGACTAGAACAAAATGGATTGATTGAAAGTAGATTGACTTCATACTTCCTATGCCTTCGTTGAAGCTTTAAATGAAAAGGTATAAATCAAATTGTTTCAAAAGGTGAAATTGAATCAAGATGTGTCAAAAAAACATAATATCGCAATTTTGAATTTTTCTCGATTAGAATACATCCTCGCAAATTTTAGGATAGAAAGTAAAACAACAACAAAGTCTTTTTCACTATTTTCCTCTTCCATGCTTCTCTTTCATTTATCAATTATTACCCTAATATAACTCAACCAAAAGCCTAGCATTCGGTAGATCTAAATTGCACCGGCATCATGATCTCAGGTTTGAAAAATCCGCTGCCGTAAGCAGTTTAAATGCAGTTTCTTATATGAAAGGTACCGTCTGTTAAGGAAGCATCGCCGATCACCGCTATATAGGATAGTCCTCCTTTAAACCGTATCAAACGTAAATAATTTAGTCATGATTGCAGCTCCCCAGACTTGCGCACTGTGATTTATAATAATTTGAATCGTGCCAAAATCACGTAATTTGAATGTCTCGTTATCAATGATAGGCCAAACCCTTTTCAATCATTTTCTTTTTGAAAATTTCATAATGTATTGATCTATTGGGCTTGAAACTACCTTATTCTGAAACTGTGATTTCACACGTATTATATATTTCTTTCTCAGCGACTCGGTAGTGTTGAAGTCTGTTGGACACTAATGTTATAATCTTTTATTAACGACTATCTCAGAAATTTCCTCATAAAATATCGTTGCTCCCTCATAAAACACTTTTACCCGCGGCATCACTTTAAAAATAACACGGTCCTGAGGTCTACCCATAGGCATCCAGTGATGTTGCGTATTTACGTTCATTTCCGAACTTTTCATCTCTGGTTTTGGGATCGTTTTATTTTCCTTGGGCAAAATTGGATATAATTTTAGACAATTTGGTTTGGGAAATCGCAATTTTGACTTTTGACATTGTTTGCCATTTTTTTCCTTTCCTGTTGCGGCTTTGGTTGTGTGTGGGTCATCCGTTTGATTTCCAGATTTTGGGATATTCGGCCCCAATCACCAGTTTATGGAGTAGCACCATTTTTCTGTACCTACCCCTTGCGTTTAGTTGCTTGCTTTGGTTTGGGTGCTAGTCTCTCCATTTTTATGAGATTTTAACGTCTTCAGCGTGGGTAGGTATTGAGGAAAACGACCATTTGCACTCCTCCAGCTTTGTAGCTGCTTTGAAGCTATTTAGTAGCCGCTTTCGTTGAGAAACCAGCCCTTTCTCTTAAGATGTAAGCAGGGTAGCTAAAAATTGTATCAAGTTCCAAATGGAAACTATATTTTACGAGCTCGTTTTAAAAGAAATGTGTACCATTCCCTTATTATAGCACATTCCAAAAGAAAACTGTGAACGTGTGCAGAATATTGCTCTCTAAATATTCCGAAAAGGACCTTATTCATTCAGTCCTTGTAGACCGTGGAAAGTCTGACCTAAAATGTAAAAGCACCAAGGCAATAAGTTTGAGTGCAATCAATCTAAGCATTTACCGGAAAGTGCAGGTACTCTCGGATCACTGCAGATTTTACTATCAACGATTGGGTTTTTTATTGCTTGAATATTAACTGAATTGCTACAATGTCTGAATACATCACTATTGGTGTGATATTTCAATTTATCATGGATTGTAGTACTTGAGCGAATAAATATGAAAGAAGGGTCGATATGAGGCACTGCCTACACAAGGTCCATTAATTTTGTGATTGTACATAGAATTAAAACAAAAATTTGTGCAAATAAAATATCCACCCTTTTAATGGTTTTTGATATTTCCAAAGCGTAGGTTCTCTAAATTTGGGTATAATTTTAGTCCTAAATAAATGTTTCTGTTAGACGTAATAAGCCACGCATACACGTACAGTTGGAAAAACATCTCCTACTTTCCCAAAGTACTTTTCCGCGTGCAGCTTTTCGAATTATTGAGGTAGGAATTAACGGAGATCGCTGTGAGTGTTACCAAGGGCAACATCTCCAACTAACCAACTTAATTTGCCACCGGCTACGTTTATAGATTTTCTCCTGCCGCTGTGCAGTCGACGCGGTGCGAACTTTGCTTGGAAAAGCACTATTCAAGCTTATAAATGGAATTTTCACATCGCAAGCCGCACTACGGGGTGTTTTGAGAACATTGGGCAAACATTCGACGGATGATACTTTTTCGGTATTTACCGCGTCCGTACCATATTTACCGATGATTCTGTCAGTATCCGTGAATATGAGTATATTAGTAATTACTGGTGTCTTGTTTATACGGTCAATGATAACTACATTTCGTGATAAGTACTAACGTATCACAGTGAAGGCTCATAGCGTTTATGTCGAGGATTTATGCGCAAGATTATCTTAGTATATATTATGTCTCAAAATTTCATTTATGAACATTGAGGATAATTTTCTGATAGAATGAGCCAACCATCTAAATAACTGGGATTGGATATGTCTCCTTCGATGTAAACAGTATAATCCAATTCTTAGAAATGATGTAACGTCACACCAAAGTAAACGTCACTTGTCATCTTGTCGAAGATTGAATGTAGATTGTCTTTGACTCGATGCGGTACAGTACAAGCGCGTCAAATCTGAATCCTAAATAGCAATGCTACTTTCGCCTTAGACATTTTTCGAAAAACCTTATTGTTGCGAACATTTTTTTAAACTAGAGTTCCTTGGCAAAAAACACGTATGAAGCCAAACTCCTTAGCCTGAACAGCTTAAAATGACTATCTACAGATATGATATAGCTTTCAATGTTCCCTTAAAAAGTGTTTATAGTGAATAGGTTCCATAGTTGAACCTACAATCTTCTCATCATAGACTGCCAACAACTTCCTATTAAGTTACGTCCATCATTTTTACCCAGTGTGTGAACTAACAACACTGGATATGGTACCATCTAGAGGGCTTAAGACCTGAGATCATACAGCTGATATGTTAGGTAAGCAACTATCCAAGGTTCAACTCAGTAACACTGGAAGTGTTACGCCCAGAAAAAGTAAATTCTTTTGTTGTTTTTTACTATACAGGGTGTCCGGAAAGTTGGGGTTTTCCTTTTCAGAAACAACTACCCTTGAAATAACAAAGGTAATGTGTAGTGAAACGAGGACGACCAAGTAAAAAAAAAATAAAGGAAAAAGTACTCACTCTCCAGTTGACGAGAAGGCCTAAGTACGTCTCAGCCCGAACCGAGCAGACGCAGGCAAACAAGGAAGGCAAAATGTTGCGTAAAAAGTCTAGGTATTGCATCCCGTCCAATCGATTTGGGAGAATAAATGGTCCAATGAGCATACCGTTCACCATGCCAGCCCAAAGATTCACCGAAAATGTTTGTTGAAAATGTGCCCGACGGACAGCGTGCGGATTTTCTACTGACCAAACATGAGTGTTGCGAAAGTTATTCACCCCATTACGCGTGAACGTAGATTCGTCTGTCACCAATATGCACTTCAAAAAGTCCGGATTATTGTCATGTTGATGCAACAACCACTCACAAAACCGCACTCTTGCTGGAAAATCGTCAGGTTGATGGGCTTGTACACGTTGGACGTGAAACGGATACAGCCCCTCTTCACGCAGCGTTTGCCACACTTTAGTTTTTGATACTTGCACTTCTCTAGCCACGTCTCTAGTGCTTGTTGAGGGATTCTCGTCTACGCGATTACCTCTACACTCGTGACCGTAACCGTCGGTTGAAGGTTGCATGCTGACCTGACACACTGACCCCGACCCAGTTCTGTCATCGGGTTGAGCTAGTGTCCTAGTACCACTCGGGGATGTCGCGGCTACAGGACGGTATTCAGATATTTTTGATGTTGCAGAGCCCTTTATCTCGGTTCCCTTAAGACATTGGTGTATATGGTACTAAGAAAAATTGCTTATGTTTTCAAGATCTACACGTCGTGTAAAGGAAAACCCTGTATTTAAAGCATGCTATGACAACAATATCTGTCAACGATTTATCTTTGTTTTTCTTTACCTTTGTTAAAATGTTATTTCTTAGTTTTTGTGAAGAAAGCAGTTTCTGAGAGCGTGGTCCAGATATTTTTAGTTATTGCCCTTCATTTACTAGTGTTAAGCACAACGAAGTTCGAAGACGTCTAAGTTATCACCACGTTAGCGACTTTGACTGGTAAAATTATTGCCAATCGAAATGTTGGTTTGTCTTATCGCGAAATTGGCCGGCGTGTTAATCGTATTGCGACGTTAATGGTGTTAAATCCCATCGAACATGTGTGGGATATGATGGGGAGGAGACTATCCACTTTGCACCGTCAAGGGCCAAAAAGTCATACGCTCAGTGCATTATCTTTCGAAAGCGCCCTGTAAAATATCAATTCTAAACGGGTCGAAGGTCTTCATCTTGTACAAATACGAGTAATAAAGTGTCAACATCTCTGCTGGTGCATCATCGGAAAAATTGCTCGCGCCTTCTATAAGTCGTCCGTCTTCTTCTTGGGCAAACATGTTTCGATAGCACGTGAATAATTTTGCCTCCGCTTATCATAGAAATTCCAGTTGTCTCTGGCCATTCATCTGTCTATTATAATCCTCGAACTCGGGAATACCTTCTCCCGTCAGTTTGCGGATTTCCTCTGTTCCATTCGTATTAGGGAGTATCGAAAGCATCACCCCAGTTTCTGTTAAGGTGTATTGATCGATTGTCAATCCATTTTCCAACAACGGAAATTGCTTTACTGATCCATGTTTTATCAGCCTCTGTCTTCCATCGTCTCTCTGTCGTTTTATAAGTAGTTGATTCCTTTCGCAGCCCAGAGATCCTCATTCTTTCAATAAGGTTAATGTCTTTTATCCATCAGTATATCGACTGCTACAGAATCATGACTACCAATTGTGTTAATAATATACAGGGTGGCGCATCGAATACGAAACAGACGCAGACAGACTCGTCAATTTTGTTTCCGATTTAAAAAATAAAAGCGTTTGATTTCAATCACCATCATACGACAACATTGATGCAACGTGTAGTTTTGTCTGTGAGAGTCATTACTAATGATTTATCGTAGGGGTCCAAGTATTGATCCTTGTGATACTCCTACTAAACAGAGACGCCGCAACTAGAACACTGTATCAAGACTGAACTTTATGAAGAGGAATCAATTCTGTATTTTGATGAAACAGACCGAAAATTCTCTCCTCAAAATCAGAGAGATAGAGCAATAGAGTCGACCTTTATCTAAGCAAAGTTCATGGCAAGCACTTCCGCCTTGGCCATTGGATCAAAAACTTACAAAAATTGAGTCTCTGATCAAAAAACTCCTATCGACATCTATGCACGAGCCAATATAACCGGTCATTTACATATCGGCCACCCTGTATCTGCATACATACTTATATTGCAACCGGTAATGAATGATCAACTGAGTCAGCACTTCCCTATGGTGACAAAAAGGCGTTGAAAAACGACGTTTTTTTTTTGTAATTTGGTCTAGAGTGACTGGTCTAGAACGTACTTTGGTCCAGAACGTGTAGTGGTCGGGAACTCCGATAAGTTTTACGGTACAATTTCACATGCTATTTTAGGTGGCCGGGAACTCCTATAGTTGTACTACTTAAACTTCCACCATCTAAATAAATATTACACTTTCCAATTTCGCAATGAGCAAATTCCGGATCACCCCAATAAATATTTGAAAAAGCAACCCCTATACTGCTCATGCACGCAACATTCCGCTGTTTACCAGTAAACTTTCCCAAACATATTTGAAGGAGAATTTCGAACATATATACCGTAATTTGCTCTTTGTTAGTGTGTTCACAACTCTCACCCTCCGCGATGAGATTCCACAGTAAACGGAACATTTTCTTAGCAAACAGAAGATAGTTGCCGAGATGTTTCCCTTATTATAACGAAATAGGGTACCAAATAATTCGATTTTATCGAACAACAGCTTTTTGGTATTTATAATAATGATAAAAAAGTTTGTCGTAAAAGTCCAACGTGTGTACTATTAATTCGAAATAACTTTTCAATCGACAAATTGGTTAAGGCCAGTTGATGAACTGCTGTCTTGATTCGGGTGTGAAGGCCGTCGTCGGTTGGAATTTCTTCGTTTCGCTAGCACGAGTCGCAAGCTTCTTCAGAGGTCCTTCCATTTCGAATCCTGGATGTAGACTGACGATTTCCAGTCTATTGTGATAGCCGTTAACTGATGACAGTAACCTGCAGCTCCCAAAGTGTATCCTGTGGTCCCGATTCTTCTCTTCCAATCGCTGTCAAAAAATAAATATTGATGATGTAATCACAATGTTGCGCCCCCAATCCTCGTGTCATCAAAAACAAACAAAGAGACGCCTCCCCACCCCCTTCAGTGCTTACAGAATACTTGAGTGGTCCCTTATTCGCGTGGGAAGTAAAAGTCAGACCAGTGTATCGCATTTTCAGAAGATAAACGACCCACCTGTTGTAGGATGTGTGCAGGTATCCGACCCTATAATATATTTATCCTGTCGATCGAACACCTGAAACGAGATAAGCTGGCGAACAAAGTCGAAGCTGTTTTCCAGGTATGTAAGCCGAAGCTAATGCAGCTGTTTATTGTTGTTGTGCAGCTGCTGTAACTGTACCTACGCCTACATCTAACCGTCGCTCAACCCACGCATTGTATGCGAAACGTTTCTATAACTGCTGCCCTGTTGCCGATTCCCTCTTAATTTGATAACAAACAAGGAAACGGGTTCGATCAGCGTAAGACGATGATCAAACGATACACCACCACATACCGTTTTATTTTATTACTAGGGCAGTACGTGAAAACTTCGATATGGTCAACGATGTTAGGGCAGAAAGCCACTTACTTGTTGACTGAACGACAACGCGTTATCCACGTTTGGCAAGCGATAAGGGCGATAGGACTTGATAGTGAACGCCTATTTTTGGGAAGAAGACTTATGAGTAGTAAGGATTCGTTACATAGACTGAATCATGGGCTTGCCAGACAGGCTGTTCATTTAGTCGTCACACAGACTACCTGCAGTCGGCGATCGGGCCAGGCCCCGAAAGTCCCATAACAACCCACAGAAACCGGAGGCGTCCCACCTGAAGTAAGAAAGCTCTTCATGAATTTCGCAATGAGCAATGGAACGACTTTCTGGCGGGATGCTTGACTCAAGCATTCCTCTCCGGAAGGTGGCGAAGTCGCTCAAAAACCGAAAGCGTGAACAAATCCCACACGTCCACGGTCCTGGAGGCATTGTCTTGGTTGAGGTTTTCGCCGATGCCATGGAAAGACAGTTCTTTCCGAACTATGATCTTGATAATGACCTCGACGAGGAGCAATACATCGTAAGATCTGTCAGGAGATATTTTAGGGCCAATGGTGTCAGTAACACTCGCGCTAGCGTTGATGATTTCTTCATCGGAAGCTTCTTCAACCGAAGATCTGCTTAGCACATCAGCGGAATCTCCCGAAATCCCGCATTGCACACCAGCAGAGATTCAAGGTCATATTAAAGACCTTAAAGCGCGTGAAGCACCTGGGGAGGATCAAATCACTAATAAGGCGCTGAAGCTGCTTTCGCGGAAGTCCTTAACTTATGTCGTGACAATAGTCAATGCCATGCTAAGGATCCAGTGGAAGATCGCTGAAGTTATAGCGATTCCAAAGAAGGTGGGTTCGATATTTCCCCAGGATTATCGTCCCATTAGCCTGCTGTCAGCTCCGTCTAAGCTCGCTGAAAAGGTGATTCTACGTCACCTTGAGAATTTCTCGTCAGATCACCATGTGACAGATTGTGGTGAAAGACGTGACCTACAATTTGACAGGGAGCGTCTCGTTCACTACACCGTGCGGGTTATGGTATGCGGTGCTATTGCTTATGGTAACAGATCACCACTAATTTTAATCAGATGCCCGACGCTATATTCCAAGTAACTAAAACACTAGAATAGCATAGTAACACTAGGTTCACAACGCGCACTACTAGATTTTAGGAGAGACCGTTATACCCGCTTGCGTGTAAATGACGCCAGTTAAAGCTTACGATGGGAAGAAGTGCCCAACGGAATGGAAAATAATCAGACTTCTCGTATTTTGCAGGGCTGAACGTGCCTAATGCATTTCAAATGAATGACAATAACAAGAATGACGTCAAGTAGATTGACTCTGTACGTCCCGCGGCTTCGTTGGAGGTTTCGAACCGTTCCAAAACGTAAAATAGAATCGTGATTAGGTAGATTCACTTAGGTAATAGTAAGTATTCTTCTTCGATTTCTTTTTTACGTTTTCGGCGCTGTTTTACCGCAAATTAAATCTGCTATTTCAAAAGGAAGGTCCCAACTTTCAGGAAGCCTTTATTACTGAAACTCATCGATAGGATAGACCAACCGAAATTGAAAGGAAGACGGATACCATCATTCCCGTCGGCATCAGCACACAATGTAATAGGGAGGTCGCGAATACGCGCTTAATCAATTTTCGTTTTGATCGGGAATTCGGATGTTCACGATTAGCATACGGTGTATCGTATCACCGGCAACGTTGAGCTCGTAAATCAATAGAAAGATAACGTGAAGGTAAACAAGGAGCGAGAAGATGAAAGCGGGAAGGGAAGCGAGAAGGGAAACGGAGACGGAGGAGGGTAGTTAGCAGGTTATCAGAAGCGTATAGAAAACCGACCGAGCGAGTACGCGCGCCTTTCTGGAGGCCGTCAGCATCGTCTATGCCACTGCTGAGGGACGGACGATAAAGGCTTTTCACGAGTTTCCATTACGGTAGAATAACAGCTGTTTATCTAGTAATAGGTGCCACGCTAGAAATTACAGAAAAGGGCTGGCTCTCAGCAAAATCAGCTACACGCGGGTACAAAACAGCTACAACGCTGGAGGAGTACGTGTGGAGGTTTTCCTCAATAGTTTCCCACGCTTGAGAGGTCAAAATCCCATAAAAATGGACAGAGTAGCACCAAACAACAACTACCAAAGGTAAGGTAGGTAAGGAAAGGGCCTAATATCCCGAAATTTGGAAACTAAAGGGCCGATACACCTTATCAACCGAGAAGAAAATGGCCGACACGAATTTTCCGAAAGCTCTGCCCCAGTCAGTTTACTGTCAATCGATGTCAAAAGTACGTACGTACCAAAATTCGACACTCCACAGGGTCGATACCAAAACTATACTAAGTGACATATAAATCCGAACACCCAGTTTAAAAGGTTTTATTTTAATAAAATTTTGTATAAGTACTTAATGAAGCATAATAAGTAAATGATAAAAATTTCAAAATGATTGCACTGCTTTAAAGCCCTTTGACCTTTAATAATGTGTGGATGCACCCTGATGTGCTACGCATTCTCCAACGCGCCTAGGCATGCTTCTGATAAGGTGGTCAATGTCCTCCTGTGGTATCTCATTCCAGGCAACCACCAACTCCTCTCGAAGTGCTTCTAGAGTCTGAGGAGGACGTTGCAAATTGAGCAATCTCCTACCCATCGTATCCCACACGTGCTCAATTGGGGATAAGTCGGGAGATCTTGGTGGCCATGATAACAATGTGACATCATTATGTTGAAAGAAGTCTATTGTGACTCTTGCAACATGTGGTCGGGCATTATCTTGTTGGAAAGTTGGATCTGCCAGGGTGTCAAGATAGGGTAAAAGATGGGGTTCTAGAACTTCGTGGATATAACGCTGTGCATTCATGTTACCTCTGATGAAGATTAAAGGTGCCCTGGAACCATAAGCTATAGCAGCCCAAACCATAACTCCAACAGTGTGATGAACATGTCTTTCAACAAAAAACTGTGGATTCCTCCTTTCACCACGTCGCCTTCTAACCCTGGCACGACCATCGTGCATGCCTAAACAAAATCGAGACTTGTCACTAAAGACAATACTGTTCCATTCCTGATCTCAGAGTAACCGTTGTCTTCACCACTCAAGGCGATTACGTCGGTGTTCTCGAGTTAAAGGGAGGACCCAGTGTGGCCGGTATGAAAACAAGCCAAAACTTCTCATTCGTCGGTAAACACTTCGCATGCCAATAAGTCTTCCGTGTTCTGCAAATCATTCATTTGCAATGGACCTGGTAGTGGAGAAACGGTCCCTTAAGGCCAATAATCTTAGGCGGCGATCTTCACGGTCTGTTGTTCTACGGCGGCGTCCAGTGCCCCTTGCTCTTTGCGTACGGCCTTCTCGAAGCCATGCCTGACAACACCTAACCACAGTGTCTACACTTCTTTGCACTCTAACTGCAATTGCCCGAAAAGAAAGTCCAGCTTCCCGAAGTCCCACTATACGGCCCCTATCAAACTCGCTAAGTTGACGAAATCGTACAGGTCTCCGTACTCTAGGCATCGTTACCGATCGTAAAGGATGTCAAGAACTAAAAATCCGCCAACGTTGATTCTTTACTGCGGCTGAAATATTCATTTTTAGAACGTTAGTGAATTAAAAAAAAGCAGTATAAAAACCGGAATGTCCAACTGATAAGGCTGAAAATTTTTCCACTTGTTATTTACAGTAAGATAAATACATTCACAAACTTTTATTAAAATAAAACCATTTAAAGTGGGTGTTCGGATTTATATGTTACTTAGTATATATCGGAAATAAAACGTGTGCCAAAAAAAAATAACGAATGAAAAATTCCGATTCCCAAACCAAACAGTCTGATAGGGTATGTCCTAAAACTTTTGGCATAAAATATTTACCCGATTTCTTTTAATGAAGAAATTTATTTAAACACTAACTAGTTATCATAATTACAACTCAATACTTAACTAAACTATACTATCCAATTACGATGGACGTGTTTTAAGTTTATAACAAAAAAAATAATTAAACTTTTTTTTCCAGTTCACACGTGTAAGTTTATTTTTAGTTTAAGTAAATACATCTTTGTACGCTTGAAGTAAACGACATATACATAGCATTACATGAAAGTTTTAATCCTAATTATACACCTATTTTGTTATTGATAATAAGACGAGCTAATTCCTCTCGCCGCGTTTGTCCTTGTGCGCGAATAACATCTACATTTCTCTATAAACGGCAAGTCCTGTTCTCCATCTTCGTCATTTTCTTGAAAATCTTCATCTCTTAATTGCATAGCTATATTGTGCAACACAGCACACGCAATTATAACTTTTGGAATATTGGTCGGTTTTACTCTGCATCCATACTTCAGGATAGGAAATCGCCGCTTTACTTGCCCAAATGTATGCTCAATCACAACTCGCTCTGATGTCAGCAGCCTGTTAAAGACTCTCTGATATTCCTCGTGGGGGTCGGTGTAAGGAGACATGACATTATACCATACCCACTGTCCCCTAGAAGAATAGTCTTTCTTGTCTTTTTCAGGACTTCATACACTGCCGAATTTTTCCATATACGAGCATCATGGACTGATCCAGGCCAACTTGCATCTATACTAGTTATAACAGAATTCTGGTCGCATGTAACCTGTACATTAAATTGAAATCTGACTCACGAGGTGTACGTCTTGGTTTGTAGTATTTTCTTGTACGTAAATGCACCACATTAGCCATAACTAACACAATACTGCGACTAATCAACCAAAGATCACCTAAACACAAACCGTTACAAATAGATTTTTTAAACGAAAATGCACAAATTTCAAGATGCAGGCTCTAAGATGCCGGGACCACTAATGATAAAAAGAGAAAAGTTTCTGTAACCTAGATTCCTTTTTTTTAGAAACAAATCCTTTAGTTTTTAAGCAAATGCTTCTTTTTATAAACAAGAAAACGTTAACACCTTTTACTTTACAGAAGCGAGACCTTTTCCTTCACTTCTTTTTATGCATATACTTTGAAGGAATTGCTTTATTTTTTGAAAGCAAAAGGTAAAACTTTTTTTTTATAAATATGGACTAATGTCTATGACAGTCGTGAAGATCGCGATGTAAAAAAATATTAATTGCGGGAAGTGTACCTCCCGTAAGGGATTTCGCAGTTTTGTCTGCTGGTTGATCGGGTCGGCGCGTGGCGGGTGCCCTAATTTCGGTCCGGGGAATGCCCCGCCCGCGCCCCCCGCTGCCGATGGTTAAAAATAGAAACTGGGTCACGTACACAACGCGCGACGAAAGGAATCCCGGACGCGGACAGCACGAACTGTGCTGTTCGATCACTTCGGATGAAAATGAAACGGTTTATGAGATCGCTTCAAGGCGAAGAACAAGTCTCCGTCAATTGAGTATCGGATAGAGAAAGTCAGATCGAGGTGGTGAGTGCTGAGCGGAAACAAAAGATTCCCGGTGCCGTTCACGACTCGTTACAGGATCTGCATTAGATTTTCGCTCGCTGTTTTCTTGGAAATGAAACGGTTAAAGTTCGAAGAACGTTTTTTGTTCCATGGATGAAGGAAATTGAGATTGAGCGAGTCATACGAAGAAGGTGCTGGGAGCAAATGAGGATATAAGCGCGGTATTCCGGACGCGTCTCAGCGTGATAGCGGCTGTTGATGATCTACTGGTGCTGCTTATTGTTCTTATGTATGTATCGAAGAAAGAGACTTGGATCATCGCGTGATTATTGCGTGATTAGTACACTGATATATTCCAAGAGAGAGGGACTGTTATTGGGCAGAATAGGTCGAGCCCTTACACAAAACCATTGATTCCCAAAGTGGTCTATATCGACCTCTAGGGGTCTATGATAACCTGCAAGGGGTCTACGTCAGCGAAAAAAAATTTGGGGGTCCATGAAATGAATATGGGGGTCCACGATAGTGGATCTCAACTCATACACTGATAGTACCTATTTACTTACATCATACTATCTTATAATATCAAAACATATACATTATTTATAAAAGTACCTATGAAGTACAAAATGTATTATATATGTTTATGAAATTGTGTAAGTTGTAGGATGTTGGTATTCGCTTTGTGGTCGCAATACTTTTTGAACTTGTAAAAACCTGAGAATCGCAGTCTCGGAGCTTCGCTACCTTGCACTGACTTGTTCAATTCGTCACTCTATAAATACGAATGTGGGACAAATACGTTTATTCGTTTCCTGAATCTTGAAAAGGAAAGTGGTAAGAAAATATTTAAAAAAAAATATATAAACAGATAGTATATCACACAAATTATAGTGAGTCAGTGTGATTTTGTTTGAGAGTGCTGGAGAAAAGTAAGTACATTATTTTTTATTAAATGTTAGTTTTGTACTCGTAGTTAGCAAAGAGAGATAAATTGCGCCAATCATGACTTTTAGTAGTTAAATATTCAATCATGCAAAATTACACGAGTACTCCTCAATAGTTTCTCTTTGAAAGTTTTAGCAATCGGTAATATAATTACAGTGCAATCTCCGTAACTCGAGCTAATTGTTGCAAGAAGATGTTCGAAATATGGAATATTTTCGGAAAAATCAAAAAATATTTTTACTATACAGCTGGTGGATTTTCTGTCTTGTTTAAATAATTTAATTTTGGCCACAGATGACTGATGCCATGTCCGAATCTAAAAAGAAATGTAGACAGTACAGTGTTGATTATTTGAAATTTGGCTTCATTCCATCATTGCCGGACAAACAATCGCCTATGTGCCTTTTATGCAACAAAGTTTTGGGCAATGACGCTATGAAACCATCTAAACTGCAAGATCATCTGAGAAGATGCCACCCTGATAAAACAGAGAAAGATTTGAAATACTTTCAAACACTCATAGATAAATTTCAGAAGAGACCTACACTGGACAGAATGTTCGCTTCGACGTCACAAAGAAATGATGATGGTTTGCGGGCGTCTTACAATATCTCGTTACTTATAGCAAAATCCGGAAAACCGCATACTATCGGAGAGAAGTTAATTTTGCCAGCCGTTGAAGAGGTTTTAAAAACTGTTTTACACAAACCTGCATCTGATATCATTAAAAGAATTCCCTTAAGTAACAATACTGTTGAAAGACGTATTGATGAAATGAGTTCTGATATTGAAAGCTTCTTATGTAATTATTTGCATACGACCCATTTCTCTATACCACTGGACGAGTCAACTTTACCTGATAATGCAGCATTATTATTGGCATGTGTTCGTTTTATTATGAATCAAGAAATCTACGAAGAACTGCTCTTCGCAAGAACTTTGATAACCGACACTAAAGGTGAATCAATATTTCATGTTTTGAAGGCTTACTTCATCGAAAAAGCAATTCCTTTATCAAATATAATATCAGTAGCTACAGATGGAGCACCTGCCATGGTTGGACGTTATCGTGGATTTATAAGCTATTTAAAACAAAATG
This sequence comes from Acanthoscelides obtectus, assembly GCA_963669975.1. Lineage (NCBI taxonomy): Eukaryota > Metazoa > Arthropoda > Insecta > Coleoptera > Chrysomelidae > Acanthoscelides > Acanthoscelides obtectus. The sequence continues at coordinate 4,111,172 of CAVLJG010000007.1, read as the reverse complement.
TGTCAGGGGTGTTAGCAATACATTGCGTCATCCATCGACAACATTTAGTTGCTAAAAATTTGAGTGTTAGATTGCATGAATCACTTCATTTAGTCATTGATGCAGTAAACCGAATCCGAAGCAACGCGTTGAATACGCGGTTATTTGCGCAGTTGCGTGAAGAAAATGACGAACACTTTTATCAATTACTCCTTCACACTGAAGTACGCTGGCTGTCGAAAGGCTTATGTTTGACAAGATTTTTTGCACTTTTTGAGACTATTTTAGAATTTCTGGATACTAAAGATAAAATTTTAAAAGAAAATTTAATAAAGAGGAAAACAGACATCGCCTATTTAACAGATTTGTTTACAAAATTTAATATGGTTAATTTGCAATTACAAGGCGACAGTTTAAATTTGATTAAAACAAAGTCCATCTTATCAGCGTTTCTTGCCCGAGTTAAACTAATGAAGCAAAATATTGGACGGGGCGAATTTTCTCAGTTCCCCAATTTGTCACAGACAAGCTGCCAGGAAGACGACGTTTCAACTTACGTTCAACATTTAAATGCACTCTATTCAGATTTTGAATCTAGGTTTGAGGATATTTTGACTATGGTAATACCCCCGTGGATAATTAATCCATATGGTGACATAGAGAAACGAATGTCATAATACAAGAGGAACTGACTGAACTAAGTACAAACGAAGAACTTAAGGTTCAGTTTAAAAACGGATATCAGCAATTCTGGCTGCAAAACAACATACCCGTTACTTATCCCGTATTATGAAATATAGCGGGGACATTTTTAATTTCCTTTCCATCGTCATACCTAGTGGAAAGGGGGTTCAGTGCTGTTATCAATCTCCTAACGAAAAAAAGAAATAGACTGGACATCATTAACCGAGGAGATTTAAGATTAACCCTTACAAAATTGACGCCAAATGTTGATAATTTATTATTAAAGCATCAGGTTCATCCTTCTCACTAAAAACATTGACTTATTGCTTATGTTATTTTATTTATAGTTTATTTTATGTTTATTGGTGTCTGACTAATAAATGCCCGCATTGGGAATAAGTGCTCGCATTGATTTTTTTAAAGAACCCCCTTTATAACAAATATTTTTTTTTTAATTATTCTGAAAATTCAAGGATAATTACACACTAAAATTCGTTGATTTTGTGCCTATTTTTAGATAACTTAAACGTATAAGAAGCGGAATTTAATCAAACTAACAGTGAAATTATTGTAGAACATACGTTTATGTTATAATTAATAAACGAACTCGTTTATTGTACTATTTTAAGTAAAAAACTTTTTTTTGTTGTTTTTCACTTTTTTTTTATTTTATCCCTCTTATTTTTTTTTCATTGCGGGCACTTATTGGTCAGACACCTGTTTATTTGATGTATATTTTACATAACAGATACAAAATTTTATTTTGAGTAGGTTTAATTTAAATTCAATTAATAAATGTATAAATTAACATGTGTTGGCATCAGATTTATACTGGTATTACTGTGTGCCTATTAGATTTGTCAGTTTAATTTCGTAGAACTCAAAATGTGTGATACGGATACAGCTGATGAAAAGAAAGAACTAAAAGGCTTCGTTTTAGCGTTAGCGAAAAACAAATAATTATCAACATTTATAAATTCGAAATGCAAGGAAGGAGTCACTCAAGTGTTCAGGATATTGTTTGCAAAGCTGACACCTACATATTTTTCAATACTTGTAAGACGAGGAGTTTCAACTAAAATTATATTTTCTTTCATCTGAACATGCTTAACTGTTTCTGAATGAGTGCTGCTTGTACTCGCTGAAGCTGCTCACAATACAAGTTAGCAGTGACGGTTTGACCCCTTTCCAAAAACTCATAATCGACAATTCCAGTTGCTGTCTACCAAACACACAACAAAACCTTGTTTGGGTGCAAGGAAGCCTTGGGCGTGTGTGGTACCGAAACAGTAGGCGACAACCAATGATACGAACGCTTAGAATTCGAATAAAATATACATTTTTCTTCGCCGGTTAATAACCGATGAAGGAATGGTTCATTAGCGTTGCGTGAAATGTTTGCTGAACCAATCGTAAGACGACTTAATGTGTTATCATTTGTCAGTTCATGTGGGACCCATTTGCTTAACTTTCCACGTCTTTCCTAGCCGATGAAGATGCAAACGAACAGTTTCAGGCTCACTCTGAACATTTATGCAAGTTGTCCTGGAATTTGCGTCCACAACCTGTCGAAGATCCTCTTCATTAATTTTGGTCTCCCTGAGGGTGGTTCGTCGCTCAAACTGAGATCTCCCGAAGAAAATTTTTTGAACCATTTCTATGCGTTTGAGAAAAGAAGGATTCAAAACTAAAGTGACAACAGGTAACAAGCAATCGCTATCGATCAACAACATCCATGGCAATGTGCGATATACAGCAACCGCACGAATCATATAACTTCCAAAAGACGTAATATGTCAATTTCGGCATTTATCGCGATCACAATACTTGATCGCAAGTTTTGGCATAGGAAGCAATATTGTAGAAATGAATGCAGTCCGAAATTCAAGAAGTTAAGCCAGTTTTGGCATACCTAGGAGGTAATTTATACAACCTTGTAAAATTCAAGAAGGAGATAAGCAAAATGCTTTTCTGTAACTATCGGCCAACGTTGATTACACCACAGTTTAATGACTGTTTAAAACCGCTGTTTACGGTCTACTAATTAGTCAATAATTATAACCAACCGAAACCGGCCAGTACTTTGTTTACGCAGAAGCGATATTGTGCGCCCAGTTTTTCTCCGATTCTATATCGAAAGCAATTATCAGTCGAATTTGTTAATATCGCAGAGTTCGGATTGTGCATTGATCAAGTTTATATAACGAGAATTATTTATTGGCGCTAATGCCAGCGAAAATCCGTTCGATATTAATTTTAATAGAGAACAATGAACTGACAGTTGTACGTATACAGGGTGACTCAAGACACAGCGGCAGTATTTCTACGTAAAAAATGGCACGGTGAGTTCTTATAAACATAAGTTGCAATAACACCAATAGCAAAACCAATACATACAAAAAAATTTTTAGGATATTTTGACCTATATAGAAAAAATATATCTGTTGTATTTTTGGGTATCATGAGAATTACTCTCGTTGGAAATGTTTGCCTTTTGGAGAAACGTTAGTCTGAATGTTTGAAGCACATTTGTATAAACAAAAAATTTCACCACACTTCGTTAACTAACTTTTGTACATTTTGTACTTTCGTACTTGTATGAGATTTTTTAAAACTTTAAAAATTTTTTTGGAAAACTTGGATTTGTCTATGTGAAACGACATCTTATTTAAACATTAAACTTTGGCTAATGGAATCAATGGTAACACAAATGTTAACTTGCTTTACTATGCTTACGATACGTCTGCTCGCTACGAAACAATTCCCCTACTCGGTTCTAAAGCGAGTAGGGGAATTACCGCGCGCTGTTCACTAAACGTATGCATTATTTGCGGGAATCCCCGAAAATGCGTTTCGTTTTCAAGCAAAGGCAATGTATGGGTTGCCATTCGTATAAAAAAGTAAATAACTACCGATGACGTAATCATCATCTAGACTCCCCTACCCCCCATGTCATCCAAAATAAGCAAAGCAAAGATCCCCCCGCCCCCCCAAAGTGCTCACGTAATACTTGAACGGCCCCTGTAATCACAAGTAAGAAGCATTCACATAAAGATCAGTAGATCATAAAGTTACATGTGAATAAGTCAAACGCAATGTAGAATCACAGTATTTACAAGATGAGAGCTTAGTATAAAATTAGGTATTATCGAGAACAAATTGCTTTATTTTAACTTTAAAATTATTGCTACTCAAACTTTTCAGATGTGATGGTAAAGAACTAGAAAGGAAAGGCGCTATGTATGAGAAGCACTTTGTGAATTGTGTTGATTTATGGGGGGGCATATCGAGGGTATAACCTACAAAGCGTAAATTCGCCGAGTGTTGCTGACTTCTGAATGAAAGTTTGCTGCTCAGATATGCTGGATATTTTATTTAATAGGAGGGTCTGTACTATGAACAACAAGTGTACAATCCATCTCTGACGCATCGTGAACCAGTTGAGATCCTTAATGTATCTAGTACCAGGAGAGTCACATATGAGCCATCCTGTATATAATTTCACATGCAAATGCAGCAAATATAAATACAGGCTTACTTATTCAACGTTATAATTTATTGGAAAGCATGGTATTAAACATAAAATATTGAATATAAAAAAATGTATTGTTAATAAAATAACCGACAGTTGTAATTACATATTTTCAGCTAGTAAATCTCACCTGGAAATAGCTTAACAATAATGGTAGAAAGTAGATTGACTCAATATTTTCCTCGCATAATATACTAAGTGACATATCAATCCGAACACCCAGTTTAAATGGTTTTATTTTAATAAAATTTTGTACAAGTACTTAATGAAGCATAATAAGTAAATGATAAAAATTTCAAGATGATTGCACTGCTTTAAAGCCCTTTGACCTTTAATAATGTGTGGATGCACCCTGATGTGCTACGCATCCTCCAACGCGCCTAGGCATGCTTCTGATCAGGTGGTCAATGTCCTCCTGTGGTATCTCATTCCAGGCAACCACCAACTCCTCTCGAAGTGCTTCTAGAGTCTGAGGAGGACGTTGCAAATTGAGCAATCTCCTACCCATCATATCCCACACGTGCTCAGTTGGGGATAAGTCGGGATATCTTGGTGGCCATGGTAACAATGTGACATCATGATGTTGAAAAAAGTCTATTGTGACTCTTGCAACATGTGGTCGGGCATTATCTTGTTGGAAAGTTGGATCTACCAGGGTGTCAAGATAGGGTAAAAGATTTGGTTCTAGAATTTCGTGGATATAACGCTGCGCGTTCATGTTACTTCTGATGAAGATTAAAGGTGACCTGGAACCATAAGCTATAGCACCCCAAACCATAACTCCAACAGTGTGATGAACATGTCTTTCAACAAAAAACCGTGGATTCCTCCTTTCACCACGTCGCCTTCTAACCCTGGCACAAACATCGTGCATGCCTAAACAAAATCGAGACTCGTCACTAAAGACAATACTGTTCCATTCCTCCGTCGGTAAACACTTCGCATGCCAATAGGTCTTCCGTGTTCTGCAAATCATTCATTTGCAATGGACCTGGTAGTGGAGACACTATCCCTTAAGGCCAATAATCTTAGGCGGCGATCTTCACGGTCTGTTGTTCTATGGCGGCGTCAAGTGCCCCTTGCTCTTTGCGTACGGCCTTCTCGAAGCCATGCCTGACAACACCTATCCACTTCTTTGCACTCTAACTTCAATTGCCCTAAAAGAAAGTCCAGCTTCCCGAAGTCCCACTATACGTCCCTTATCAAACTCACTAAGTTGACGAAATCGTACAGGTCTCCGTACTCTAGGCATCGTAACCAATCGTAAAGGATGTCAAGAACCAAAATCCGCCAACGTTGATTCTTTACTGCGGCTGAAATATTCATTTTTAGAGCATTAATGAATTAAAAAAAAGCAGTATAAAAACCGGAATGTCCAACTGATGAGGCTGAAATTTTTTTCACTTGTTATTTACAGTAAGATAAATACATTCACCAACTTTTATTAAAAGAAAACCATTTAAACTGGGTGTTCGGATTAATATGTCACTTAGTATATATCAAAAAATTTACTACTCAGATTTTAAAAAAGTATCACTCGCCAAAATGCAGCTTGTAATTTTAAAATATTTTCTTTTACGAAATAAGTATTTGAATATGTGATCTGTCTTCATAACTATTGCACGCCTACACTAGATCTACAAACAGGCCTAATATTCCGAATCTTAAAACCTCGCTATTTTCGGTGCTTTCTTCACGTGAAATGTTCCTTATTTGATATGCTTGAGATATCAAACTTTCCCATGAGACCCTGTATGTATCTAAATATAAATTCTCCGCAGCTACTTCTAATTTGTATTCATCCTCAGATGTTACTGAGAAAAAATACTCGTAAAGTATAAGCCTGAGATTCCGTATTGTTATTCACCTGTTTTAGGACTTGCTCAGTCTAGTAATAACAATTTTATATTGGATTTATTAGGAGTGTCTACGCCTACTTGTCGATCAATCTACCGTATAGTCATCAATGAAAATATTTAGAGCAAAGTGAGCGAGAGTATCGAATCTGTGAGTATTACAGGTAAGTTCTTTTGTAGACTATCTGCATGGATATTAGATTGATGATAAAACATAGATTTTTAGACTGAAAACCATCCTTATTGTATAGTGGAGATGATGAATTTTCGGAGCTACAGCACGAGCTTTGCAATACTTTTGGTACTATCACCGGTGCTTAGTACAGGCGATGCAACCGAAAAGCCGAATATTATTTTTATCTTAGCTGATGATTTGGTAAGTAAACATTTTAAGCTAAAATTACATAGTCAGTAGTTTGATATTTCACATTGAAGTTGTACTTTTCTGAGAAAATGTATGAAAGTGCGAGAGTTCCATACAATCCTAGTGTTCCAGACAATTGCCGAAAATGGTGAAGGTTTCTGTGGATTCAGATATTATTATTTATTGTCAACTTTCCCTAAAATGTCATTATCCTTTAATGTATTTGCAGCATTTGGCATTATGACCCGTAGTTGATTGTCGATTTAAAATATATGAAGAACAAACCACAAATTAACAAACTCAAACATTGCTTACTGATTTAAACCTTATGAAACTTTTTGTCAAAAATTGAGATAACATCCCACATTTCCGCAAGCACCTGATGTAATTTTTTTGAAACCAGCACTAAAAACATTTTTTTGTCTCGAAAACTATGAGAGAGACCTGTTTCCAAATAGGCAAAAAATTAGGTGAACAGAAGGAATTTTTTAATGAAAAAAAATCGGAGTTTTCCGGAAAGTTGTTCTGCTTTATTTTATGTAGGGATAGGAGTAGTTAAAAGAGAAAACTGGGACGCCCTCTAAGGGACAAACAAAGCACTTTTGCGTTTGTCTAATCTATTTATTTTGAGTCTAAAAATATACTAAGTGACATATAAATCCGAACACCCAGTTTAAATGGTTTTATTTTAACAAAATTTTGTATAAGTACTTAATGAAGCATAATAAGTAAATGATAAAAATTTCAAAATGATTACACTGCTTTAAAGCCCTTTGACCTTCAATAATGTGTGGATGCACCCTGATGTGCTACGCATTCTCCAACGGGCCTAGGCATGCTTCTGATCAGGTGGTCAATTTCCCCCTGTGGTATCTCATTCCAGGCAACCACCAACTCCTCTCGAAGTGCTTCTAGAGTCTGAGGAGGACGTTGCAAATTGAGCAATCTCCTACCCATCAGATCCCACACGTGCTCAATTGGGGATAAGTCGGGAGATCTTGGTGGCCATGGTAACAATGTGACATCATTATGTTGAAAGAAGTCTATTGTGACTCTTGCAACATGTGGTCGGGCATTATCTTGTTGAAAAGTTGGATCTTCCAGGGTGTCAAGATAGGGCAAAAGATGGGGTTCTAGAACTTCGTGGATATAACGCTGCGCGTTCATGTTACCTCTGATGAAGATTAAAGGTGACCTGGAACCATAAGCTATAGCACCCCAAACCACTCCAACAGTGTGATGAACATGTCTTTCAACAAAAAACTGTGGATTCCTCCTTTCACCACGTCGCCTTCTAACCCTGGCACGAACATCGTGCATGCCTAAACAAAATCGAGACTCGTCACTAAAGACAATACTGTTCCATTCCTGATCCCAGAGTGACCGTTGTCTGCACCACTCAAGGCGATTACGTCGGTGTTCTCGAGTTAAAGGGAGGACCCAGTGTGGCCGGTATGAATACAAGCCAAAACTTCTCATTCGTCGGTAAACACTTCGCATGCCAATAGGTCTTCCGTGTTCTGCAAACCATTCATTTGCAATGGACCTGGTAGTAGAGACACGGTCCCTTAAGGCCAATAATCTTAGGCGGCGATCTTCACGGTCTGTTGTTCTACGGCGGCGTCCAGTGCCCCTTGCTCTTTGCGTACGGCCTTCTCGAAGCCATGCCTGACAACACCTAACCACAGTGTCTACACTTCTTTGCACTCTAACTGCAATTGCCCGAAAAGAAAGTCCAGCTTCCCGAAGTCCCACTATACGGCCCCTATCAAACTCACTAAGTTGACGAAATCGTACAGGTCTCCGCACTCTAGGCATCGTAACCGATCGTGAAGGATGTCAAGAACCAAAATCCGCCAACGTTGATTCTTTACTGCGGCTGAAATATTTATTTTTAGAGCATTAGTGAATTAAAAAAAAGCAGTATAAAAACCGGAATGTCCAACTGATAAGGCTGAAAATTTTTTCACTTGTTATTTACAGTAAGATAAATACATTCACCAACTTTTATTAAAATAAAACCATTTAAACTGGGTGCTCGGATTTATATGTCACTTAGTATACGTGGTACTTCTATCTTCTATGTCCCCGGAATATTGGGACACACTGTACACACCAAAATACAATTTTGTGTATTTGATAAATGTGACAAGTAGTCTAGATATTGCTCCGAAGTACCTTTGTGGCGTATCCAACAAATATACTCAGTGACGTAGTGTTACACCCAGAAAAAATAATTTTTCAACTTGATTTTTTGGCAATGAGGTAGTCTTACATCCAGAATGAAACGATAACATTCTCACGAAATTTTATTGACAAAAAAAAGAAAAAAGACAGTCTCCTTCATGTTCGATGGGATTTAAATCCGGCCGCGGCAGAACAGTAACGCCTGTTTCCGTAGTACGACGAAAAATATGGGGACCAGTTCTCATTCTTCGGGTTCCTCTACCTTCTTCTATCCACACACGACACACACGCATTGCCGTCATTGCAGTACTAAGCAAAAACAAGCATAAAACGTTCACATTTTTTGATATAGTTACCAAAAAACAAGTTGTAGGAATTATTTTTTCTGGGTCAGTGAGTATACATCGACTTAAGTAAATTTTAGGTACTTTCAGGGTTTCAACGATGTAGGCTTCCGTGGCGCGAACGATATACATACCCCCAACATTGACGCTTTGGCCTACTCGGGGGTAATTTTGCACAATTATTATGTTACTCCGATTTGCACCCCATCCAGAAGCGCTCTGATGACTGGCAAATATCCAATTCACACTGGCATGCAGCATACGGTGCTATTTGGAGCAGAACCAAGAGGTACCGTCTTTGAAAAAGTAATATACGATTAAAAAATGGCGTCATGTATATCAGCTCTATACTTCCGAAAGCTAGAAATATCCTATGAAAATCAAGCAGGCCATAAAGGCGTCCTACGATTGTAGAAACAACCGACGATACGGCCCCTAGTCATTTGGATATCAGCTTCTAAAAGTTACTTGTCTAATTACATGTAAAAGGAAAAATATTTTCCTTATTTTTTAATCATAAACTTCAACAAGATAGATGGACAAATTATTGATTATATCTTGTAAGCGTAATATTTAGGTCATGTGAAGAGAAAAAACAAAAGTTAATTTCACACCAATCAGCTTACTAACAAATGCTTAATCATTAATCAACTCTGTAAAACAAAAACAGTTACATAAGGTCTACTACTTATTTTCGTGAAAAGTACGAAAAATTAAACGACGTCAACATATTTAGAGAAAATGAGTGAAAACATATACTCGGTGACACCCAGAAAGAATAATATCTTTAACTTGCTTTTTTGGCAACATGATGAATATATTTAAAGCATTCTGTGGCAACAATGTCAGCGTCTAATCCTTGTTTTTGTTTACCTTTGTTAAAATGTCATTTGTCACTTTTCATCTGTTACTTGTCATCTGTCATTTGTCACATTTCTAATTGGTCACTGTTGATCCGGATCCGATTATTTGTTTGTAGCTAAACCATGTGATTTGTAAGGAACTTAACCATAAACAAATAGAACTCTATATACTTCTTCTATTTAAAAAAGTACCCGTTATTTTCAGGATTGCCCTTGACGGAGAAAATCCTGCCGCAATACTTGGAGGATCTCGGTTATGTGAATCACATAGTGGGCAAGTGGCATCTAGGGTCTTACAAGAAAGAGTACACGCCGCTTTATCGCGGTTTCAAGTCACATTTGGGTAAGCACGGAACGAAATATGGGCCTGAAGGCTTGCGAAACGCGGATTTGTATGCCGTAGGAAAACCTTGGGGCGAATAAATCGGCATAGGAGGGAGAAGGCGGTGATTTATTTCTGTAATGGAAAGTCGAGCAGCGGAAAGAGATGAGAAATATCGTTTTATAAACAAGTTTTAATGAATATCTCGGGCGTTATTGATATTGTGAAAATAATGGTTGTTCAAGTTTAGATTCCTAAATACCGGGAGATGTGTATGTTTGTTATTAAGTGTGATATTTCGATAGCAGTTGAAATCAATTTTTTTTCAGGTTTCTGGACCGGTCACCAGGACTACTTCGACCACACGGCCGTGGAACGCCCCGGCTGGGGCTTGGACATGCGTCGCAACATGTCCGTCGCGTACGACTTGCACGGACAGTACTCGACGGATCTGTTCGGTAGAGAAGCGGCGACGATCATCGAACATCACGACACGTCCGCGCCCCTTTTCCTATATTTGGCGCATGCCGCTGTTCACTCCGGCAATCCCTATAACCCGCTGCCTGCGCACGATGACAAAGTGGAGAAATTCAGGCATATCGGAAACTACCAGCGACAAAGATTTGCCGGTAATGTCCCCTACAACGCTTGTAATTTTTCGATTAACATAAACAATTGCAGGTATGCTGAGCAGCTTGGACGATTCTGTAGGAACCGTGATTCGCGCCCTACAATCACGTGACATGCTGCGCGACTCCATCGTTATTTTCTCAACGGACAACGGCGGCCCGGCGAGCGGTTTCAACCTGAACGCCGCATCCAATTGGCCGCTGAGGGGCGTCAAAAACACGCTGTGGGAAGGCGGAGTCAGAGGGGCGGGGCTTATATGGAGCCCGATCATCACAAGGCGGAGCAGACTGCATCAGGGAATCATGCATATCGTTGATTGGCTACCTACGCTGTTGGAAGCGGCTGGCACGCCGACAAGGTCAGTGTCAAAGGTGGTAATTCAATAATCATCACTGTGTCGAAAATACGTTAAAGACTTTTTGACTTTTTGATTTTGACGCAATAAATATCCATCTCGATGAGAATCCGGCCTCAAGTTTAGATCAGATCTCGGCAATTTAACAGCTTATCTGTTTATAGCCTAATGGATCAGTACGAGGAGTGAAAGTTCTTCATTCTGATAACTTTTTTCTGGTAGTATACTTTTATCTAAAACGCCACTGTTATATGTTCCGTCGCTCTATCTGTTCCCCTTATAATTTGAGGATTTGTTTGTAGCATTACTACACTCAGCTTAATTTTAGATATCCATTATAAAATCTTTTTTCAGGACGTAGATTGTTTATTTGCAAACCTCTCTTTACATCTTTCCGCGCAAGTCACACTTCTTTTCGATTTCAACCATTCTGAGATTGAGCATACGCAACCAGTATCGCATACAAGAATGGCAAGATAACTTTTGAAAATGTAATCAATTTCCTGCAAAGATTTTCCCTATAACTGAATCCTTTTTTTTTCAAATAATATTGTACCAAATATATTTTTTACACGCTTTCTTATAATTATATATCTTGTAAAATTTGCAGCGATATCAAAAACTTGGATGGTATGTCGATGTGGAGAAGCATCACAGAGGACGTTAATAGTGGGAGGACAGAAATTCTACACAACATTGACGATATCTTTGGGAATGCTGCTCTGAGTTCAAATGGATGGAAGATCACCAAAGGTAACACAATTCCTAAATGGAATTTCAGTATTGAAAGGCTTTTAGATTCCAATCTATAAGGTGTCCGCAACGTTCGGGTTTTCATTTTCAGATACAGCTACGCTTGATATAACAAAGTTAATGTGTGGTGAAACGTGAGCGAACAAGAAAAATGAAAAAGTAGTCAATTGAAATTAAAAGTACGGCTCTGTCTTAAAACCCGTATTTACATCGTGGTCGTACGTCGTATAACTGTACGTTGGCGCTGGCGCTGTGGACGTGATCGAGGGATAGGACAGGACCGGCTTCGGTTTGGTTCAGGTTTGATTGAGCCCAATATCTCAGTTCTTTTAAGACATTGCTGTATAAGCTACTAAGAAAATCCGCTTATTTTCTCAAAATCTACACGTCGTGTAAAGGAAAACCTCAACTTTGCGGACATCCTGTATTTTAGGCATAAGAGTTGCCGCCTTGAGTATTCTTACTAATGTTCTTCCTTTTCCCAAATTGAAGGGGCAACTTATGACGGCATTTGGGATTACTGGTACGGCCCTGATGGGAGAAACCACACCTACAACGTCTCGTCGGTAGGAAATTCTGCTGTTGGACAAGTGCTACGAGATCTGAACATGTCCACGTCTTCTCAGAAAATCGAACAATTGAGGAGAGCCGCGAATGTCGAATGTAATGTGACAGACGAAGCAGAAGTCGTTTGTAAGCCTCTAGAAAGGCCGTGTTTGTTTCATATTGAAACGGATCCTTGCGAAAAAGTCAATTTGGCTGACAAGTGAGTATTTTTTATTGACATTTTGAAATAGATTTAAGCAAAATTTAAATTGTAAAGAATACCTCTCCCTGTCTAGTCTCTAGTTAGAAAATGGGCACTTTACGTGAAATGGTTAGCGAAAAAAAGTGAGGTTTCAATTTAATTTAATAATTTAATTAAAAGTAATACACAGGATGTTCGAAAAATAGACGGATATATTTTATATGTAAAAAGCTAGTATAAACATGGGTCCGGAAATGCAGAATTTTTAAGATACAGGGTGGTAAATTAAAAAAAAATTAATATCTTGAAAAATATTTACCCGATTCTATTGACGTTTGAACTGCAACGCAAATGTCGATTCTCCATGCAGAAATGATCTTTTTCCAAGGCAAAAATTAAACACCTAATAATATAGGAAATTTTCTGTACTTTTTAGAATTCAAACAACTTGATGCTTAACCAGAATTAAGCATTTCAAACAAAAATATGGACAACTCCGCACTTTTTTGTTTTCGATCTTTTCATACCAAATGGTGTCGAAACGTTTACTATCTGGCCTGTTCCAATATTTTCTTAAATTTCTTTACAGGTATCCAGAGAAGCTTCAACAACTACTGGATATTTTGGAAGCGTACAATAGAACAGCTTTACCGCCTGAAAACTTACCTTTAGATCCAAGGGGGGATCCGAAATATTGGAACTATGTTTTCACCAATTTTGGAGACTACACTGATAAATAAAACTGTAGCATTAAGTCGGAAAATTGTACGAAGTTTTAATTAAAATTTACATTTACATGTTCTGTGACACACGGTATTTTAATGAATTTTCAGCTAACGCTACAGGATTTTTCAATTACATCTAATGCGATGTATTTCGTTTTGTGGATTTTCTAATGGGAAATAAAACACTCTGTATGATGGAATTTTGTATTAAACATAATTTCACAATAATAACAAAGGTTGTGTGTATACAGAAAAATAAAATAGTTTGTGAAAATCATCTTGAAGCACCCTTCAGTCATCTCTCATCTCATCCAGACCTAGCAAAATGTTCAGATCCGTCTCTGATGAGTTGGCAACGCCGCAATCCAGGTGACAAGAATGACAAGGTTATCTGTCAAGATGGATGTCTATCCCGGGGTACCGTCGGTTTCTTTAGAACGACAAAGCGGCAGTTTTTCAATTTTCCTTTGCATTTTTTAAGTGTTGTGGAATGCGTTCGGCCATATTTCGCTACGGATAGTCTTCTAGGGTCTAGTGAGCATTTCAACAGTTGTCTTGCGTGGCCATGTTATCTTTACTCGGACCAGAATATCGCATTCTTACTTCTATATCTGTTTACAAATTTATGATTTTGTATGTATCCCATCAAGTCTCTTTCAGATTATTTGTTTATTATTTTGGGGTTTAATTTTTACGCCAAATTTGTCAATATCAATCTTGGATGACTTATCTACTAATAAGGCAAAACTGTAATGTGCACTTGAAATATGTTCCATAGTTTGATGTTTAACTATCAGCAAAAATATGGTGTCTTTATTGAAGTGCAGGCCTATGCAACTAGCATTTCACTAGTATGTTTGAAGAGTAAATGAATATTAACTTTATTGCTAACTATATTCAATCAGCGCAAGTTTTCATTAAAATGGATGACACGGTATATCAAACTGTAATGTTTTACATAATGATAACAAATATGAAGGATAGATGTCTCTCCAAATAAAACACGTGCAGACATCCAGTGACATAAGCTGCAACTTACGTTGCATCTGCCACAGGAAACTTTACATCTGCACTTTGTCAATTATTGAAGTTTTCTTCAAAATGGATTACATGACACAGATTTCAAGGGTAGATGTCTGTCCAAAGGAAACACCTACATCTAGTGGTAAAAGATATAACTTGAGAACTCTTATGCTGAATCTGTTACAGCAAACTCTGCTTAAAAATACCCTGATTACAATGTTTCTTATACTTTAAATTTTGAAGAAATTTTAAAATGCCGACTTATTTACATATATCCCGAATTCACATTCATATCATTTTCTAAAAAATAACCAGCGTAATCTTAGGAAATACACGATTTTTTTGTGATAGAAGTTTATAAAATCTTAAGTGCTGTATTAGTATAGAAATAATATACATATTGTTACATTTCAATATATTTGTAGTTTCGACATAAATATGACCCCGTTCAAAATTTGTTTGCATCCTACAGGTCGTTTGCAGAAAAACGAGTTTTTTCTCTTCTATCTTTTCAGTAACAGTCTGATTTTCAACTTTGGTTCATCTTCTATTATAATTGTTTCTGCATTTTTAGAGGATGTATTGTTGGTTTCGCTGACTGTATCATTATACATTTAGGAAAATGAGTAAACAAAATTTTCATTTGCTGACTTGAAGAGATCCATGCTCATAGGCCTCAAATTGGTTGTTTTCTAGATTGTTTTGGGTCTACAAGTTTTGAATGTTAATCAAATATCAAGAATATCGCATTAATTAAGCTATCTTGCTTCTTTATTTGATTACAAATTTATGGCTTTGTATGAATCCCATCATCAACTGTATTTTCAGATTATGTTTGTATTTGGTTATTATTTTGGGATTTTGTTGAAGTATAGGTTTATGCAACTGGCATTTCACTGGTGTGTTTTGTGAGTTGCATATCAAATTAATAATAACTTTGTTGCCATCTGTACGCAATCAATTTAAGTTTTCACTGAAATGAGTTTCACGGTATAGGAAACTGTACTGCTTTATCAAGTGATACAATGTATCACAGATAGATATCTCTCCAAAGAAAACACGTGCCGACATCTAGTGACACAACATGCAACTTACGTTTGATCTGCCACAGGAAACTGTGCTGAAAAATACCGTGGCTATACAATTTTTCCGATACCCACTTTAAGGTTGATTCTCACTATACATTCCGTTTCCATTCCGAAAATTATTGAAATTAAATATTCGTCTTCGCTTAAAGCAGGCCATTGCGCGTGTATGCACATTATCCGTAAGGTATACTGTGTATACAATCACATTGTACAACACGTTTACGAAACTGATATGGAATGCAAACGGAATGTATAGTGAGAATCAACCTTAATACTTCGTATACTGTAATGTTAGCAAAACATTTGGATGTTTGTGGAGGCGTAGCTTATGCAACCAGTATTCTGCTAGCTTGTGTTATGGGTTTCATACCAGGCCAGCGAGGGTGTTATGTTAAAAACGTAAAAAATGACAAAATATCATCTTGCAGACTAGGTAGTTTTCAGTGTGCAAATAGTTCATTCCACGTTTGCTGGTTATGATCGCTGTTCGCTGATGTATAGGCAACACGTACAGCTACAAAACGAGTTCACAACAGCTTGTGCTAAGCTAACATATTGTAGAAAAACCTACGAAATCTCAAACAAACAAAAAAAACGACAAAATCTCACCTTTTAAGATTCGTATCAGATTTTTTCCGAACTTGATATCTGTTATGTTATGACTTTCGTGTGGAAAAATTTTGCTAATTGTTGCATGACGAAAGGAAAAGGGCACCTTGTACAGCCACTTCATTTTTATTTGTAGTTCTTCCTTAATAGTACTTCAACATTTTGCTTTCAGCAGGTTGTGGATAAAATTTTGTATTGATTTCAGTAATCAGACTACGGTCCCAGACTACTTTGACCCGCTTCGCAATTTTGGTGGAAGCGCCACTAAAATCTCGTCAGTAATTTCCACGAGCATTCACCATAAGTGTAAAAAGGTACGATGCTTATATTTTTACAACCGAATAATAATACATACGAGATAGTCTAATTCCAGTGTTTGTTTGTCGTAAGGATCTGCTTTGAATCCTCTTTTATTTGCTTTTTATAGGTGTATATGCGATTTTCATAACACCGCCAACTAGTTAGTTGTAAAAAATGTTGGAAAATTGCTGGAAATATGTAAATAGTTTAAAGTCGACAGTGCAGGACCGGATTGAAGGAAAAATTGAGCTTCTTGTTCAGAGTTTGTATGTACAGTATAAGTGTGTTTAATTTCTTTTCCTCAAAGTCTTAATGACAGCTGATTTGAAAGTTCTATTCTACTGTCACAAACTTTTGAATACGATTCTGTCTAAAATTGAACAATGAAATGCTGTCCGACAATTGGAAACTAGCCGGCCGACTAGTACCACCTGCTGTCCGAGTACTCGCACAATGGGACCTTTTTTATTAATATTTTTTTTATAAAATTATAAAATTCGTTATTACACTTTGTTCTATTTTTTCCAGAGCTGTTCGACCACTGGCACCCTAACTCTACGTTCTACTGATCCCAAAAAATAATTCTGGAGAGTTACTTGTTGTGGGATTTCATTATTAATATGTATCATTTGTATATTTCCAGAATACTTTAAGAGCGATGATAACACTGATCAACAGCCAAAAAATATCCTAAATAAAATTAACAAAATATTACTATTTTTAATGTGCTAAAACCGGAATGAAACTTATTTTTTCAATATTAGTTCAAGTTTTAGAGATACGGTAATTATATGTATTCCTGCTGTGACAGTGTTAATATACTGTAATTCACAAGAATGCACGTGCTACATTTTTATATTCGGCAAGGAAAGATGATGTAATCGGCATGATTGTGTTACGTTATACATACGTGTACATTATATTGTTTTATATTAGCCATTTTTTCCTCAGTTGGCTGACAGCATTGATGCAAGATGCCTCGAAAGTGTGTAAACAATCCAGATCAGTTTTGTTACGTGTGTGGTGATGTGACTTTTGCGTCTCAGAGACGGTCTATTACTCCACTAATAACAAAGGCATATCAGCTTTATTTTGGTTGTAAACTAGGTGATCAAGACAACAGTGGGCACCCCACATCTGCTGTAATACATGTGCTTCAAGTCTGAGGAGCTGGTTAAATGGCAAAAAACGGTATATGCGCTTTGCTGTCCCAATGGTTTGGAGAGAGCCTACAAATCATATTAATGATTGTTACTTTTACATGGTACCTTGTGTTGGACAAGCCATAGGTATGTCCAAGAAAAAAAAATCGGTTATTAACTACCCAAACATACCATCTGCGATGAGACCTGTGCCTCACAGCGACGAAAATCCTATTCCAAAACCCCCATAATCCTACACTTGCGAATCAGAAAACGAATCAGATCATGGCGATCGAGTGATTCGTTAGGAAGAAGATATGTCATCAACGTCAAGAGATCCTGATTTTATACCGAGCACGTCATGCCACCAACCGCACAAAATAACACAGTCAGAATTAAATGATCTTGTAAGAGATTTAGAACTTCCAAAATGTAAGGCAGAGATACTTGGATCAAGACTGCAGCAGTGGAACTTGTTAGAAGACGATGTTTCGGTATGTATTCGTAAACGCCACAAAGACTTAGAACTATTTTTCAATATGGAGAATAACTTGGTTTTCTGCAGTAACATTAACGGCTTACTGGCGGCTTTAAATATAAACTATAACCCAGAAGAATGGAGATTGTTTATAGACAGTTCAACATTGAGTTTAAAGGCAGTGTTATTGCATATTGGAAATATTTTACCATCTCTTCCTGTAGGGTATGCAGTTCACATGAAAGAATCATATGACAATATGAAGTACCTATTGACATGCATAAAATACGATGAGCACCAATGGCATATTTGTGGCGATTTGAATGTTGTTGCACTTTTACTTGGGCTGCAGCTAGGCTACACAAAGTTTTGCTGTTTTTTGTGTGAATGGGACAGTCGGGCAAAGGCACTTCATTACCCCAGACAAAACTGGCCTGTTCGTCAATTCCTAGAGCCAGGTCAAAAAAATGTACAGCATATGCCATTAGTAGATTCGAAAAAAAATTTATTACCACCACTGCATATCAAGTTGGGCCTAATGAAAAACTGTCAAGGCATTAGATAGAGATGGGTCAGCTTTTCAATACCTGCGTCAGAAATTTCCAAGACTAAGTGAGGCAAAGGTTAAAGAAGGTATTTTTGTTGAGCCACAGATTCGAAATATTTTGAAAGATACACAGTTTGAAAACACTTTAACAGGTATTGAAAAAACTGCTAGGAATGATTTCCGTCTGGTGGTCACTAATTTCTTGGGAAATAGAAAAGCTGACAACTATAAAACCCTTGTCAAAAATATGCTGTCATCGTATCAAAAGATGGGCTGTAATATGTCTCTTAAGATACATTTCCTACACTCACACCTGGACATTTTTCCTGACAATTGCGGAGCCGTAAGTGATGAGCACGGCGAACGTTTTCATCAGGATATTTCAACAATGGAAAAAAGGTACCAGGGAAAGTGGAATCCTTCCATGCTTGCAGACTACTGTTGGACTCTTGGTAGAGATGCTCCAGAAACGATCCATAAAAGAACAGCAAAAAGACAGCGCATATAGTGATTCTTATAAGTATATGAATCTTGTTATTTTTTTATTATATCCTTAAAAATAAAAAGTTTTTTTTCTAAACCGCAACTAATTTTTTTATTTCATTGTCATTTTTGGATTCAGCGCCCCAAAATTAACAAAGAAGTGCACTTTTCCCACAAGATACAATTAAAAAACTAAAATTTGTTGTCCAGTGTAATTTTCAGAGACATGACTCTGTAGCTTGTACCTACTGGGTATTCAATTCATGCCTTTATCATTAACACCTAATAGCATCGTAATAGGATATCAGATATATTATTCGTTTAATAATTCGAATCATGTACTAAATTTTGAAGATTGGCCCCCCCTCCTGTGCCGCCCAGTCGGACAGTGTATATATGAATGTATTCCTGCCTTGAACTCTTACCGACCCCCCCACCCAAGATCCGACTCTGTAAGTTTCCCGCGCCTCCTCATATTGATTGTGACGTAACCAACTTCAGGGCACATGCTCCAGTCCAGCAGCGTCTGTTAGGGGGGGCGTGGAATTCAAGCTTTGCCGTCGCTTGACAAGCGCGGCAGGGAAGCCAACTCGGGGCATCAGGAAATCCAGGAATCTACTTTGACGTTGCGAAAACTTTTTCTGGATCGTTTTTTTTTTTATTTTTTTTTGTGGCATATCGGCAGGGGTTTTGTATTAAAAACGTAAAAAACGACAAAATGGCATCTTGCACACTCGGTGGTTTTCATCATCAAAGGCGTCCATCTATGGAGGAATGACACGCTCAAGCATGCATTGTTGGTTGCAGAATGCCAATTAGAGTCAATCTCTCAGACAATGTAAAAGAAAGTTTTTTTGTGCTTCCAAAAACTTTAAGGAGAATTTACACAATTTAACCTAGTGCCAAGTTGAAATCTCCTAGAAAAACCTAGGTTAGCGGTATCCGAATACTTTTTCCTTTCGAATTTTGATTAAACGAATACAATTTAAAATTCAGTGTTTAGGATTCGCATATTGGATTAAAGGACATGTGCTTAACACAGGGTTGATGTACTTTTATTTTCTATTGGATATAGGAAGTGGCCTCTTATAGGTTTAGACTTTGAAGTACTTCAGAGTAGTTTAAAGTGATGTTTAATTTAATAAATGCTTCGCATATTATTTTATCATCAAATTTGAGAGTACAATTTTTGTACATATCTTCAAGTGGCCTTATTCAGTGTCAGGTATCCGTTTCGTTACTTTCTGAATTTGGAAAAGATAATTGTTTCTACAAATAACCGATATACAATAAGTTTACAATCAATGGATATGAAAAATATCAAATTGTGTTACTGTTATAAAATTTCGAAAGTTTTCATTTTGATTCGGAAACATCAAACACAAGTTTTCGAAAAGACTTCACATCTAAGATTTGCCAGAGCACAGTCACAATGTAATTCATTCATTGAGATGCAGTACAATCCAAATATACCTAATAATTTAAATAATATAATCAATTAAAACTATCCAAGTACTTTATCTGAAGTAATAAAACCAAACGCAAAATATAATTGTATCGTTTTACTACATTCATTCATTTACTTGCCGTTCATCCGAACCATTATGGCACCTAGAAAGCTAAATACTTTTCGTTGTTCAGGAACTGAACAAACATCCACACTATATTCACAGCGATTAAGAAATTCCCAAATATATGCCTTAAAGCAAACATAAAAGCTGCAAAAAAACTACAAATTTGCCATATTTTTCTTTTTTCAAGAGTACATATTCTAGGATATATTTTTCAAGAGTACATATTCTAGGATATATTTATATTAGACATTATTTAAATACAGCTGATTATTGCATTTCAAGGAGTGACACATGAGTGGGATCTGTCAACTCTTGGTACCAGTCACAAAACATATACTCAGAAGGTTTAATTCCATGCTATTCAATGACCCCACGGTGACTTGTGTGGTTATCAGCGGCCATTTTGTGAGGATGCGACAGGGTTGCCAGATTGTACATTAATATCCCGTTTCACCCTCCTGGTCCCAGTGGAGTAAGTTCCGCCAACTGTTGAAATATACTCTGATATGCTTTATAAGACTATTCGTGACATTTTTCCCAAAATCATCGCACAACACTTGACAAAAATGCAACTGAAAATTTAAAATTATTTCCATGACGCCGCAATATAGCTCCGTCGGTACCTTGGGTTATACATCTTGACAGTAGGGATGTTCGATACGATCCTATATTTAGAAGTATCAATACATTTCACGAGTATCGTCATCTTTCGATCCGGACTGTGTCAGAAAGAGTGCCTGCCATTTGGCTGCCACATTAACATGCCAAATCAGAGATATCTTTCATCGTTTTCAAAAAAATTGTACAAAATCTTCATATTTGTGAAGTTGTTACCAGACATGCCCAAATCATCAGTTGCTGCCGTGATATTCATCCCGACCACTGCACCCCCACGGCTTCTATTGATAGGGTTATGCTATAAATCATATGTCACAGTGTTTGTGCACTGATTGCAATGGTTAGATGATACCAAACATATTTTCATAAATAGGAGATCTTTCCCATTCCGGATCGAACAATCTACCAAAGATGCTTATAATCATGATACCTAGTAAATTTTCACGAAAAAATGCAAAACCAGCAAATGTAAAAGATTCATTTCGCACGCTCCACCACGGGACGTGATCGTCGTTAGACTTGGCAACCCTGCGAGTGACAGATAGATATCCTTGCCAGTCAAAAAGACAAACAATAAACATTACTAGTTTTTATGATTTTTGGACTTAAAAGATTTTATTTGTGAAACATTTTCCATAATTTTTTGTCCATAGTAATTGCATTATGCACCAGGGAGATGTAGGGATTGACACGTCTTACACATACGAGCATTATCTGTGTTTTAGGATGGAGAGGACATAACGTTTTTATTGCTTTGAAGAAATTCATTAACCCTTAAATTAAAAATGATTACTATTATGACGTAATGGAAGATGGGGAATTGGATGGAATGTATTTTATATTCTATTTTCTTGCAAAATACAGACAAATCCACACTATTCAACAGGTATGTAATGATAACTTTCAGTATATTAAAGTTGGTAAATTCGAGAGTGCCATGCATTAACAAACGTCCAAATCTGCTGCCAAATTTAACAACTAAAAAATCGACCTATTATTTGCCGCATTCCCATTCGCTGAGGGGGATAACGGATTGTTAAATGTAAACCTATAACATATATCAAAATACATTAAAGTTGTCCTGTTTTTTCTGTACAAAAGCATCATGTTGGAATCAAAAAGTGGTCTTGTTTATAATACAGTCGAATTTTCACGATTTTATTCAATATTTCAATAGAAATCACTAATATTCAGAGACCTTTGACAGCTTCTGTCAAATGCATGTCGATGTCCCATCGGTCCATAATATTAATGTTGGTGAAATCGGCCGCTAAAATTTTAATCGGTTGATTAACCTTTTTTCTCAGTGTGGCTGTTCCACAAAATTCGGCGCTTCTCCCTGCGGATTTTCAACAGACATACGCCACTGACAGCCAACATGGCGTTCAGTTAGGGGTGACACTGTGCCACGCTAGATAGACGTACACACTGTCCGTTGAGGCGAACACGGCGGGATCGCGTCGGCGGAAAACTTTCGGCCACCACACGGCCGTACGCGGCACTACCCGAACCCGACCCAGTGCACTATATATCGCGGGTGACGAGGAATCCGGGGATGGTACCTACCTCAACTGTGTGGGACGGCACGGTGATTGTGATTCGTAACTAACGGTACTTTCAATGACAGCCACTCGAGGAACTTACAGTTACAGCTGATTATGGTGGAGTGCTCTATCTCTTCTTTCGGGCTTAGATAACATGAGGAGGTGTACTCAATTAGTAAGTGGGTTTTACGTATTGCTGTGTTCTTTTGTCCCTATCATGTTCGTGGAATGTTTGCAGATAGTTTTGTCAGTTTAATTAACGAACTACAACCAATAAATAGAGTTGTTATGTGTGGTGTGCCACACGGTTCAGTTTTGGGACTGACTTAACCAAAATTTTACAGTTAATCGAAAGCTTTGTCAAGCTCATTGCCGATTTACACAAGCAGTAATGCTTCAAGAAATTTCAAAAAAGTCCGTCGAAATTATTAAAATATATTATAGATTATATAAATATAAAATACATTTCATACAAAAAATAACCTGAAAAATCAACAGATAGTTTATAGAATAAGATACTTTTGGGATAGCCCTAAACAAAAACTGATAAACGAATGCACAGGTTGAGACTTAAGATGATTTTCGACGAAGTTTGAAATACTACTTCATTTGGTGATACGGGCCGAGCATAAACTTTACATATAGTGGACCTCCGGTAATCCGACAAACATTATGCAGGGCATTGTCGGACTATCGAATTTGTCGGATTATAGAGCACTGCCTAAGAGTAGTCCGGAATTTTTTACAAAAGAGTATCTTGTAATCCGACAAATTACATATCCAATGGTAAGATTATATACGGGTGACTTCGAAGTTGAGTCATTTATTTTAACAGTGAGTATATCTGATCAAAAGAAATGTTTTTTTCCTTTACCATTTTTCTGGTAAAATTAAAGTAACAAAGTTATAGCCCTTTAGAAGTTTGAGTACCGCCCTGTCTCAATAATAATATTATGTGCTCGTATTTGGCGACAACGGATATAATCCGCCGTATCGGTTCATCGCATCGGAAACCAAAAAGCGAAAGAATTTGGAACGATGTTTTTACAATTATTTTATTCATTTGTATACAGTCAGTGTCAGTTAGCACATGGTAGTATGGTTACACGCTCTTTACTTACTTTTCGTCCAGGTACGGATTTTTCGTTACAAGAAACGAAAGTTTTGTTAGGCATCACACGCCCAAAAAGCCCCGATTCGTCTGCATTGTACACCTCTGACGGGTCAAGATTTAAATCGTTCACCTTTTGCAAAAATGTTAATTTAAAGGGCTCTATGCAGGTGGCATCGAAAAGTTTCTCTCCTGTAATAGTCATTAAACGTATGCCTTGACGACATTTAAAACGTTCTAGCCATCCTTTGCTGGCCACAAGATCATCTTTTTTTTGTTATTTTCTATATAAAAAAACTTAGCTTTCAAGGCCAACATGGGTCCTGAAATTGGTGCATGCCTATTTCTTTCCTTTCCACATGTACAAAGCTTCTTCCACTTCTGGATGCTCAGCTTTCTTGAGTGTCTGTCTCTTGCCTGGCCCGCAGGGCTTCTTGATCTTCTCGTGGTTTCTTTTAATGTCATAAATTGTAGATCGATCTACGCCGTATTCACTTGCTAAACTGCTGAAAGTTTCATTGCGATTTAAGCGGTCTAAAATATCACATTTTTCTTTAATTGTCAATGTTTTGTGCTTTCGCTTCTGAGTTTGTGATGACATTACTAGGTACTATACTTAATACACAATGAATAAATAGTAAACAATGAACGCACGCTAAGCCATACCGCTATCACAAGTAGTCAAATTCAAACTAAGTAAAACAATGCTTACGCGTCGAGCACGATAGCGGTGGCGCGTACAAGTTGTAACCTGTTCAAACCTGCGTGATCTACATTATCGAAGATTGTCAAATACGTATGTATGTAATACATATTCAAAGACATGTCGGATTACAAGGGGCGCCGGATTAGACAGCGGCCGGATTATCGGGGGTCCACTGTATAACATTTTTTATTTGCAAAAATCGCAAGAGAATTTACGAAATAGATTCTCCAGAATATCAGGCTTCCCCTAGCGTACGATAGTTCACATTTCTCACTGAAGCAGCGCACAAGATTAACTGAAGACGGTCCCGAAGAGAAAAGGGCTTAAGTCGACAGGTCCAGAAAACCCCGACCCATCTTATCTCTTTCTCTCTCAGAACATAAACTTTTCTTCCTAAAATGAGCTAAGGAATCATATCCTGTATTTCTACACCAATAAAATTATCATTACCAACATTGTTACTATTATTAAATTGTTGTCAAAGAGAACCGTGAAGAAAATCTAAATCTAGTCATAAACAATAGTTTTCACTGGATTGCGGTAGTTGCGAAACGATGCACAAAACGCCTATTTTTAACATTGTTTCTTGTAAAATCGTGTTTCTGGAAATAACTGTCATCGTACAAGCGGGATGGAGTTCTCGTATCACCAGATATACTTCTGAAGTTGAGTAAGGTAATAATTTCAGACGAGGTCGGAGGACAGAAAGCTAAGAAAATGTGTGCTTTCAGGAAAATATCGCTGGGAAGCATGGCAGTAAGGAGTACCCAATTTACATATAATTTTTCAGGGACTTCGTTCACCCCATAGGATGCGCTTACGAATTCATAAGGTAGAGCGGAAAGCTTACTCATTTTCTTTTCTTGTACCTTCCTTGCAACTGGCATCACCAAATGATGCACAATATTTTTTCTTATAATGAAGATTTCACACGTCATCTCCTATTCAATAGTCTGTCGATCGACGATACGCCTATCCAAGTAGCACCGAACGGGTTTATTAGGTACTTTGAGGAAGCATTAAAACTGTGAAATAAAACTGCAATTAAAACCAATTGATTTTTAAATAAATCTTGAGGTTGTAATTAAGTCGTCTCCGGCTTAAGGAACGCACGCTGAAAACGGTCAATAAAACCAGAGATAAAACTTTATTCTCTTGACCAGTTGGTTTAAAAATGCTGAGGAGGTACCTTTAAGGCCAATTTAAATACATTTTAAAGACATACATTTGTAGGCAAATGCATTATACATCATGAGTACAGCCTTCATGCTATCAAGTCACGAGAGTTGCGCAACACAAATCCCAGGCTTATATACAGGGTGACGCATCGAAAACGAAACAGACGCATTTACTGGCAGTTCAGTTTTTTTTTGAAAAACGCTAAGACCCGTCGATTTTGTTTTCGAGGGGGACACAAGTTTGGCAAAAAATCACGTTAGCACGTGCAGCCCCCTAAGCGGGGGTGACACCACCCCCAAAATCTTAAATGGAAAGGGGGGTCGAGTGATACTTTATTTTAAAGGTCTTTCAATTCCCTTTACAATGATATAAAATTAATGTAGGTACTTCAGTTCGGTAGTCGTCGGAAAAGCAAGTGTTGAATAGAAAATGTTCATCGTTTATAAGTCGTTCACTCATATCTTGACAAAATTGTAATCGCCGATCAAAATCGTCTTCATTAAGTTCTTGTACCAGGTGAATTTTATACAAATGAAAACTATTGACCTTTAGAATCCGTTGAACAGGATGTCGACTAACACCACACACAGCCACTCCAATTTGCGGGTACTTAACGTAGGATCTACATAAACTTGCCCTAAAACCCCCACTTCTATTGCTTCGTTCCTTATGGGATTTTCAGTGTTGTGTTTTTTATTGGCGACTGAACGAGTTTCCCGAAATTTAGCCACAAGTTCTAGAACACATTTTCGATGCACGTTACTGTTCTCAAGTCGCTAATTAAATATTTCTGCTGTTCTATTGGCGCACTGATTATTTCCGAAAAATATTTCGATAATTTCAACTCTTTCTGCTCTGGAATATACCATGGTTAATTTATATAATAGAGCGTTACAAGTTATTTTAGCAACAAAGTTTGGCCAAATCAATCGCAAACTATGTACTAAATTCCTATTTAAAATAAGTACGAGATATTTCCTTATCTTTCTTCAAGAAATAACTTTTTTGCCACAAAAAAACGCTCCAATACCTATTTTCAACAACAATATGATAAACAAACCATGGGCGTAGTAAAGAAAAGCATTTACTTACTAAGTAAATTCTTTTAGTCAAATTTCTTCTGAAAGTAGTACAAACTAATCTGATGTACCTATTAAAGTCTACGTTAAGCTTGAAATCAATAAATCTTCAAAACTACTGATCTGAAGCTCATGCATTTTACATCATTATAAAGGGAATTGAAATACCTTTAAAATAACGTATCACTCGACCCCCCTTTACATTTAAGATTTTAGGGTAGGTGTCGCCCCCGCCCAGGGGGCTGCACTTGTTAACGTGATTTTTTGCCAAACTTGTGTCCCCCTCGAAAACAAAATCGACGGGTCTGAGCGTTTTTCCAAAAAAAAACTGAGCTGCCAGTAAATGCGTCTGTTTCGTTTTCGATGCGTCACCCTGTATAATAGAATATCAGCTGCAAAACAGCTACAAGGCAGCTACAAAGCAAAATTGGAGGAGTTTGAGTTGTGGTTCTCCGCAATGCGTTCCCACGCCAAGTTAAGATCCCATTAGAAAATGGACGGGGTAGCACCTAAACCAAAACCACTAAACGAAGTACCAAATAAAAGTGATACTACCCCATAAAATGGTTTTCTGGGGATAAATTTCCCAGAATCTGGAAGTAAACGAAACGACGCCTACACCATAATCTTCGCAGGAAAGTAAAATAACGCAGAACACCTAACTTTGTAGAAGATGTCCCCTTGAAGAAGGTATGTTCGATAGGAAATCAAAAGGAACGGAGAAAAAACCGGTAAAGAAGGTATCTTGATAAGGAACCAAACATCCTTATTACAAGCAAGTACGTACAGAAACCACAAGGTGGCGCTGATTGCCAATGGGTGGAACCAACTCTATGAGGGAGCAACGATATTTTTTGAGGAAATTTCTGAGATAGTCGTAAATACTCGTATAATATACTAAGTGACATATAAATCCGAACACCCAGTTTAAATGGTTTTATTTTAATAAAATTTTGTATAAGTACTTAATGAAGCATAATAAGTAAATGATCAAAATTTCAAAATGATTGCACTGCTTTAAAGCCCTTTGACCTTTAATAATGTGTGGATGCACCCTGATGTGCTACGCATTCTCCAACGCGCCTAGGCATGTTTCTGCTCAGGTGGTCAATGTCCTCCTGTGGTATCTCATTCCAGGCAACCACCAACTCCTCTCGAAGTGCTTCTAGAGTCTGAGGAGGATGTTGCAAATTGAGCAATCTCCTTCCCATCATATCCCACACGTGCTCAATTGGGGATAACTCGGAGATCTTGGTGGCCATGGTAACAATGTGACATCATTATGTTGAAAGAAGTCTATTGTGACTCTTGCAACATCTGGTCGGGCATTATCTTGTTGGAAAGTTGGATCTGCCAGGGTGTCAAGATAGGGTAAAAGATGGGGTTCTAGAACTTCCTGGATATAACGCTGCGCGTTCATGTTACCTCTGATGAAGATTGAAGGTGACCTGGAACCATACGCTCTAGCACCCCAAAGCATAACTCCAACAGTGTGATGAACATGTCTTTCAACAAGAAACTGTGGATTCCTCCTTTCACCACGTCGCCTTCTAACCCTGGCACGACCATCGTGCATGCCTAAACAAAATCGAGACTCCTCACTAAAGACAATACTGTTCCATTCCGGATCCCAGAGTGACCGTTGTCTGCACCACTCAAGGCGATTACGTCGGTGTTCTCGAGTTAAAGGGAGGACCCAGTGTGGCCGGTATGAAAACAAGCCAAAACTTGTCATTCGTCGGTAAACACTTCGCATGCCAATAGGTCTTCCGTGTTCTGCAAACCATTCATTTGCAATGGACCTGGTAGTGGAGAAACGGTCCCTTAAGGCCAATAATCTTAGGCGGCGATCTTCACGGTCTGTTGTTCTACGGCGGCGTCCAGTGCCCCTTGCTCTTTGCGTACGGCCTTCTCGAAGCCATGCCTGACAACACCTAACCACAGTGTCTACACGTCTTTGCACTCTAACTGCAATTGCCCGAAATGAAAGTCCAGCTTCCCGAAGTCCCACTATTCGGCCCCTATCAAACTCACTAAGTTGACGAAATCGTACAGGTATCCATACTCTAGGCATCGTAACCAATCGTAAAGGATGTCAAGAACCAAAATCCGCCAACGTTGATTCTTTACTGCGGCTGAAATATTCATTTTTAGAGCGTTAGTGAATTAAAAAAAAGCAGTATAAAAACCGGAATGTCCAACTGATAAGGCTGAACATTTTTTCACTTGTTATTTACAGTAAGATAAATACATTCACCAACTTTTATTAAAATAGAACCATTTAAACTGGGTGTTCGGATTTTATATGTCACTTAGTATACTATAACATTAGTGTCCAGAAGATTTCAACACAATACTGAATCGCTGAGAAAGAAAGATATACATTTGAAATTATACAATCAATAAACTATGAAATTTACCAAAAGAAAATCACTGAAAAGGGTTTGGCCTAGGAATGGGGATAAAGAGAAATCACTGGTTAATGATCAAAATATTAAAAAAAAAGGTTAGGAATGGGCACTCAACCATTAATGAAGAGAAATTCAAATTACTGGTTAATGATCAAAATAGTAAACAAAAAGGTGACGTTACAGCCTGCGCTACAAATGATTCAACCACATCGCTCATTTTACGTCACCCTGTATAAATACTGCAGCGCCGCACGCATACATGATTTGACGTAATTTCCATAATACGCCTGCTAAGTGTACACATTCTGGGAGTTTGTGTGCATTGCGGATTTCCAATATACTATCACAGAATCTCATAACACCGCACGCCACGTATACTCGTATTTCATGATGCATGGCGGCCTTTTTCGGTTTAAATTAAATTGAGGTTCGAGACGGCAATATCAGTAATATCCTCTGATTACTAATGCAACAGAGAGGAAATGTGGAGATGACTATAATATTTGTATTTCCATGTCACTAGACTGATCAGTTTTGTAATGGCGAAGAGAGATTTTATTTTTAATGTTATGTGATGAACTGGTTCAACTGTGTTTGTTCGCTATTGGTTGTACAGTAATCCTTACCCATCTTTAAATGTATGCATTTGCTTATTATTATGGCATAGATAAAATATACTAAGTGGCATATAAATCCGAACACCCAGTTTAAATGGTTTTATTTTAATAAAAGTTGGTGAATGTATTTATCTTACTGTAAATAACAAGTGAAAAATTTTCAGCCTTATCAGTTGGACATTCCGGTTTTTATACTGATTTTTTTTTAATTCACTAACGCTCTAAAAATGAATATTTCAGCCGCAGTAAAGAATCAACGTTGGCGGATTTTGGTTCTTGACATCCTTTACGATCGGTTACGATGCCTAGAGTACGGAGACCTGTACGATTTCGTCAACTTAGTGAGTTTGATAGGGGCCGTATAGTGGGACTTCGGGAAGCTGGACTTTCTTTTCGGGCAATTGCAGTTAGAGTGCCAA
This sequence comes from Acanthoscelides obtectus, assembly GCA_963669975.1. Classification (NCBI taxonomy): domain Eukaryota; kingdom Metazoa; phylum Arthropoda; class Insecta; order Coleoptera; family Chrysomelidae; genus Acanthoscelides; species Acanthoscelides obtectus. The sequence continues at coordinate 4,080,902 of CAVLJG010000007.1, read as the reverse complement.
GAAGTGTAGACACTGTGGTTAGGTGTTGTCAGGCATGGCTTCGAGAAGGCCGTACGCAAAGAGCAAGGGGCACTGGACGCCGCCGTAGAACAACAGACCGTGAAGATCGCCGCCCAAGATTATTGGCCTTAAGGGACCGTTTCTCCACTACCAGGTCCATTGCAAATGAATGGTTTGCAGAACACGGAAGACCTATTGGCATGCGAAGTGTTTACCGACGAATGAGAAGTTTTGGCTTGTTTTCATACCGGCCACACTGGGTCCTCCCCGAGAACACCGACGTAATCGCCTTGAGTGGTGCAGACAACGGTCACTCTGGGATCAGGAATGGAACAGTATTGTCTTTAGTGACGAGTCAAGATTTAAAACTACCTACCGCGTTGTTTTGTTTCCACATGCAAAACTTAAAAGACATCTCTCGTATTCGGTACAAGTTAGTCCCTCTTGGAAAAACAATGGCAGCGGACGTGTATAACAAAGGAGTTCTTATAACTTTTAATAATAATAACATTAATAATAATAACGTTAATAATGATAATAATAAACCTTTATTGCCCAACAGTTTAACACCATCTACAGAGCAATCCAATACAAGAAGGAAAAAATAACCATGAGGTTCAATTACCAATTTCATAAATCAACACAAAAAAATAAAAAAGCATAATCATGATCATAGCGAAGCAAGCAAATCAAAAATGAGCATGCAGTTTGCACTTCAATGCTTCAACACTCTGTTTAGATTCACGTCAAATTTATATAAAGTAGTATTATTGTACATTCCGTACATTGTTGATATTATCGTTTATTTGCTACCTATGTATTATTATTTCAAGCAAATAAACTATTATTATTATTAAATATACCGTCGGTATTTGCACGCGAATGTAACAGCGCATTATGCACTTGTTGCGAAATAACTGCAGAGGCTTGATACAGCAATTTTTCAACCAACAGGTAATGAAACAATTTCGCTTTGCTGCTTAAGGAAACTTACAAGGAAATCCTATACACGCCACGTTTTCATTAATATTATGGGACAAGCATACACCATCTGGAGCACGTTTATCGTTGAAATACGGCCCGAAATTTATTAACAAGCTTATTAATGAATTTCTGACTAAGTTGTAGGATCTCAGGTACTTAGATGAACAAGAATTTGTTGATGTATGTCTGAATTTATGGGGCGTAGATTAAGACATCAATATATTAGGTATAAGAGCTAACGCATCAATCAGATTAACTTGAATATTAGTTTCAAGCGGTTTTCCATCGACATTTGTTCAGACTGAGGTAACAGCCCCACTAACATTATACATTTTGATGGATTTTAACATACGTATACTTTATCTGAAGTCACTTGAAACAGTGTGAAATACCGGGTGCGTTTTATATATCTATATTTAACAAGGCAGTTTCACCGGTCCACGTGGAGTAAAACACGCCTATGCGTGGACATAGCCAATGAGAAAGCGTGTATTTCAGAGCTCTGAACAAGTGCAGGTGGCTACTGAAAATTGAAACAGTTTAGCCAGTGCCGTGTAGCGGTGAATAAACGTGTTTTCTTTAGTCTGTCCGTGTTTTTTCATAGATTTTATTAGTTTGTGTGTTTTTGACTTTTGAATACTCAGTTTACTTGTTGATTTAATTGTTGTGTTGATATGTATGATTGTCTGAAAAACGAAAATCCAGATTCCTCGCAAAATCAAATTTTAAACAGATTTTGTATCCTGACAAAAATCAGTCGGTCTACCATTTATCGGGTTATAAAAAGGGGAGATGTAGTCAACCATTCCTTCCACAGAAAGCGCACAGGGCAAAAATTAAAAAGAATAGACGTGGGTTTTCAGGAAGATATTCGTCGTATAATATACGGATTTTATAAAGAAAATTTGGTGCCCACGTTGGAAATGATACGGGATAAATTAAAAGATTATCCTGAAGATTTTTATAATTACAAATGCTTAGACTCACTGCACTGTATTGTAAAACTGTGTGGTTTTCAATACAAAAAATTAGATAAAAGAATGGTGATTATGGAGTCGTCTCGAATCGTTGAATTGCGCCAAGAATTTTTGCACAAAGTTAAAATCTATAGAGAGCAGAAAAGAAATCTGATTTACCTGGATGAAACGTGGTATGATACCCATGATGTTGTGCAGTACGGCTGGGTTGACGACAGCAACAAGTGCATTTTAAATGCACCATGCAACCGTGGAAAACGAATCATTATTCTCCATGCTGGCAGTGAAAATGGATTCATACCTAATGCCTTGCTGTTATCTGCCAAAAATATCAAAGAATCATGTGCCGACTATCATGAGGACATGACCTCCGACTTATTTGAAAAGTGGATAGAGCAGCAGTTAATACCAAACATTTACCCAAATTCAGTGATTATTATGGACAATGCGCCATACCATTCCCGACAGAAAAACAAAATTCCGAATACAGGCACAAAAAAACAAGACATTATTGATTTTATGAAGGATAAGGGAATGGAAATACCACAAAAATCAACCAAAGCCATATTACTGGATCTTATTAAAAGACAAAAATTTGAAAAAGAGTATGTTGTTGACAATCTGCTTCAGCAAAATGGCCATGAAGTATTACGTCTACCTCCCTATTACTGCATTTTTAACCTGATTGAGTTGGTCTGGGCTGCTTTAAAAAAAAAGTAAGAAAACATATTCAGACCCCTCAATTAAGTGAATCGCTATTGGCCACAATAAGAGATGCAGTATCTCATATTGCTGCCACAGACCTATGGAAGCAGTGTTCTAGGCATATTATTTGAAAAGAAAATGAATATTGTGTTTTGCCTCCTGTAAATCCCGTTGTAATTCCTCTACAAGATGACTCTAGCGACAGCTCCGAAGGCGAGGATGATATATAAATACCTATAATGTAAGTCTTTATATATCTTTTTATATAACTACCTGCTATGTAAATATTTGCCTATGTCAAACGTTGGAATTCTGTAATTTTACCATTTCTTAACTTTCAGTCAACATGAATTAAACTCCCAACATAAGTATTTTTTATCCCAAATCAAAAAAATAAGAAGATAGTAAAATCCATTTATTGTGATATAAAAACATTATTATTATCGTTCTAAATAAATGACCGCACGCCTATGATACGTCATGAAATTACAAAGGACGCGCCGACCAAAGGTTTTTATGCTATTTCAAGTGACTTCAGATAAAGTATACTGTAGTGTGCAGGACAGCGGTCGTGCTGGAACCGCATATTTTGTCTGGTCGCCAATGGGACGTCTTCCATTAATTGACGCATTGACTGAAAACCGGCTCTGAGACCGCGTCGGTCTTATTTTTCGGGGGTTTAAAGCTTCTTTATCAGCCCAGTAATGAGCATTATGGTAGTTAGTGATCGCGTCCTTATCAAACTTCGATTCATCGGTCCACAGAATTTTCTTAAAATAGTCTGGATCTTCTGTATCTGAATGTATCATGTACCTGCAGAAATCTAATCGACTTGCAGGATCGCCCTCTTCAATCATATGCACAGGCGTGTAGTGATAAGGGTATAATCTTTAAATTAAATACATTCACCAACTTCTATTAAAATAAAACCATTTAAACTGGGTGTTCGGATTTATATGTCACTTAGTATATTTACGACTCCTAGTTCGTACTTGTAAGGAATTTTAAAATAATTATACAAGCATGTGCGATAAGCTTATAATTCCTTAATTGCAGCTGCTAGTCTACGTTCATTCCGGACGGGTATTTAGACCTTATTTATTCACCTCGCATCGCGTGGCCTATAAATACTGTTACTGTGCTGATAAATAATTCAAACGCTTAAATCAATTTAATCCAATCGATTTACAAGAAAATGTCTGTTTTAGGGTGGGCGGATGACAAAATTCCGGTGCAGCACTATCGGACGATCAACGTTTCGACTCCCCCCCCGAATTAATCAAAGCTATTAAGTCTAAAAATAAACGGAATCGATGACATTCGCCGCGTGTGTGCGTGGCGAGTTTTCACTTTCTAGGATACATTGTATCTATGGGGGACGTAATGCGATGTGATATGTCTATTCAATCAAAATTTTAAGATATCAAAAAAGTCTAAATTAAGTATACTTACTGGCCGATACGACCGCTCCTTCGTCCGGAAGGTGTCGAGATTGTGGAACATTCTATAAGAGGAAGCTTTTTCTAACTGTACCAACCTTAGTTCAAGAATCATTTTGTTTATTTTTTTCATTTTATTAATGTTAATAAAATGTGTTTGGAATCATTATGGCAGCCGCTGTGTCCTGGCATTTAGGCTTCTGCCTGAGCGGCTGCTTCGGTATAAAAAAATTATTCGCATGTCTATACTCGACTCCTGTTATACCTACTGTGGTTAGGTGTTGTCAGGCATTGCTTCGAGAAGGCCGTACGCAAAGAGCAAGGAGCACTGGACGCCGCCGTAGAACAACAGACCGAGAAGATCGCCGCCTAAGATTATTGTTTTCCACTACCAGGTCCATTGCAAATGAATGGTTTGCAGAACACGGAAGACCTATTGGCATGCGAAGTGTTTACCGACGAATGAGAAGTTTTGGCTTGTTTTCATACCGGCCACACTGCGTCCTCCCTTTAACTCGAGAACACCGACGTAATCGCCTTGAGTGGTGCAGACAACGGTCACTCTGGGATCAGGAATGGAACAGTATTGTCTTTAGTGACGAGTCTCGATTTTGTTTAGGCACGCACGATGGTCGTGCCAGGGTTAGAAGGCGACGTGGTGAAAGGAGGAATCCACAGTTTTTTGTTGAAAGACATGTTCATCACACTGTTGGAGTTATGGTTCCAGGTCACCATTAATCTTCATCAGAGGTAACATGAACGCGCAGCGTTATATCCACGAAGTTCTAGAACCCCATTTTTTACCCTATCTTGACACCCTGTGCAGATCCAACTTTCCGACAAGATAATGCCCGACCACGTGTTGCAAGAGTCACAATAGACTTCTCACAACATAATGATGTCACATTGTTACCATGGCCAACAAGATCTCCCGACTTATCCCCAATTGAGCACGTGTGGGATATGATGGGTAGGAGATTGCTCAATTTGCAACGTCCTCCTCAGACTCTAGAAGCACTTCGAGAGGAGTTGGTGGTTGCCTGGAATGAGATACCACAGGAGGACATTGACCACCTGATCAGAAGCATGCCTAGGCGCGTTGGAGAATGCATAGCACATCAGGGTGCATCCACACATTATTAAAGCAGTACAATCATTTTGAAATTGTTATCATTTACTTATTATGCTTCATTAAGTACTTATACAAAAATTTATTAAAATAAAACCATTTAAACTGGGTGTTCGGATTTATACGTCACTTAGTATATTTGGACTGATTGTTAACAACAAACCCCATTTTTAGGTCACAATACTTAAAATCGCAGTCAAATACAAATGACAGGAACTGATCAGTGTGACGTTTAAAAACGCAACCAACATTGCAAACGGTCAGTTAAGTGATTAGAATTGTTAGCAAGGCTAACCTGATGTTATTAATTATGTTTATTAGCAAAGTGGATGATGAATCCAATATGTAATCTAAAGCGTAGTATAGCATATCAAAGATGTGGTTCGTTCATATTACATCGCTTCTTTAAGAAGTTTATTCAGAAAGATATTTCCTCGATATTCTGCGAGCGCGACAAACACTATTCATCTTTTGCGAGCGCAGAAGATCCTGGTGATTGCCTTTCTAAGCCGGTCGCGACCCAATAACCGCGCACGTTCCAGCTTCTCTAACAGAACAGATAGGTCAGCAAGTAATACAGTGCTTTTCAAAAAGGTCCTCCTCCTACTCGTTTTTTGAATCGGTTAAGTAAGCACGGAAATAATAATAATAATATTTATTCACTCAATGTACAAAGATAACAAACAATATGAGTAAATAAATATAAAATCAAAACAGGCCCAATAGAAGACATCGCCTGTACATGGACCAATAAATTTAAGTTGAAACTGTAGAATGCAAATGACAAAAAAGGACAAAAATTAGCTACAGTAGATTATGTATTTAGTTGATGTTCGTATTTATGAGCTTATGAATTTCAGTCCTAGATATAGAATGTAGCCACTTTTTTAAATTTCTTTTGAAACAATTTCCGAAACGTAAATCTTTTAAGTCTTTAGGTATAATTTCATAAAATTTAGGCGCTAAATAGAGATATGATCGCTGCATTATAGATTTATGCGGTTGAGGAACTACTGTGCCACGAATTTTGTACCTGGTATAATGATTATGTTTAATTTTTTGGTCGGTGTTTACAAATTTATGGTAGTGAGTGATACTGTGTAAGAAATAAAGCTGTCTTATATCATACATTCGAACATCAGCATATAATTTTTCAGTGGGATAAAGTTTCGGTTTTTTAAAAATCATTTTTAGAATACTTTTTTGAAAAACATCTAAATTATAGATATGTGAGGAACATGCAGCTCCCAATGCTAATATACCATATGTGAGATGAGGCTCAATCAGTGCATGGTATAATGTTCGAAGATATTTTTCTGTCAATATATTCCCAAGGTATTTAATTTTGTAGAATACAAATCTAACTTTCTTTAAAATATAATTGACATGGATGTCCCATCGTAAGTGAGGATCCAAGACCACTCCAAGGTATTTTATGTTGGGCACTCTATTAATTTGCATTTTTTGATCATTAATATTGAAGGAGAAATTTGTGTAATTTGGTAGATGTCTAGCATAAGATCCAAATGGTAAAAAATGTGTTTTAGAGTAGTTAATGCTTAATTTTCTACTGTTAAACCACCGAATAATTTTGATAAAATCATTTTCAATTACATTTTTCAGATCAGACCAGTCAGTGCCTTCATATAATATTGCAGTATCATCTGCAAAACTAGTTATTTTGCCAACACAATTAATTTGGAAAATATCATTTAAATATATATTGAATAACAGCGGACCTAAGACAGTTCCTTGTAGGACACCACACTTAATATACATTTCTTTACTAAATGATCCTGATATCTGCACAGATTGTGGGCGATTTGACAAATAACTTTCGATCAGTGAGTACGCGTTTCCTCTGAAACCAATTCTCTCCAATGCTTCTAATAATAATTTGTGATTAACTGTGTCGAAAGCTTTCTTTAAATCAACAAAAATGCAGATTGAAGGGATTCTGTTATCAATATTTTGATGTATTTGATTTACAATTTTAGTTATTGCGTACGATGTAGCCTTCCCTTCTGTAAATCCATATTGATTTTCACTTAAAATTCTGAATTTTGTGAGGTATCGAATCATTCTAGTAGATAAAACTTTTTCAAAAACCTTTGCTACACTGGATATTATTGATATTGGTATATAGTTGTTAACATCTGTTTTTGTTCCTGATTTATGTATCGGTATTATATTACCTTTTTTTAAAATTGAGGGATATATGCCAGATTCAAAGCATTTGTTGATTAGGTAAGTGAGTGGTTCTGTTATGTCCTCGGCTATAATTTTCAAATGCTCGCTTTTAATACCATCGAACCCAGGACTTTTCCGATTTTTTAAGGACATAACAGTGGTGTATACTTCACATTGCTCGACTTTATCCAAAATAAATGAGTTCAAAGTTTATTTGGAGGCTGAGTATTTTGTACATTTGCTTGTATATTACTTGCTAAATTTTCGCCTATGTCAGTAAAGAATTGTACAAATTCATCGCATATCTGTTGAGTATTTTTTAATACTGTTCCCGATGTTGTATTTAACTCAGTGACACACTCTTTAAATTTTGTTTTCCCAGTAATCTCATAAATAGTTGTCTAAAGCCGCTTAGGATCATTTAAGTTATTATTCAATTTATTTAGGTAATGTTTTCGTTTGGTTTGCCTTACAAGCTCTATAAATTTATTTTTGTATTGGTTGTAGCAGTCGGTATTCTCTGTAGTTGGCGTTAGTTTCATTACATTATATAGTCTTTCTTTTTCTATTGCCGATGTTATTAATCCTTTGGTAATCCAGGCATTTCTGCTTTTCTCTTTGTGACTAATTATTACTTTATTGGTACTAATATCTATTAGTTTTTATTTTCTCTATGAACAGTCCCATTGTTTTGTCTATATTATTTATAGAGTATAATTGTTCCCAGGATTCTTGTTTGACATTTGATATTAGTTTTGAATTGTCGACAAAAAATTTGTAATTTTCCTGGTTGTTATTAACGGTAGGAATGTTAGAATGTTTTTCATTTGAAGATATCAGTAAAATAGTGGAGAAGTGGTCAGTAATATCGCTTTGTAGGATTATTGGTATACAAGTAATTTTGTTGGATAGGTCTTTCACAAAGCAGTAATCTACATATATACATGTGCCACTGATGGACCTTGTAGGTAGGTTTATATAGGACGGAAATCCGTTACTTGATAGGATATTCAAGTATTCATTTGTGATGGGATCATTGTCCAAAATATTTATATTGACATCTCCCAAGAAAATATGTTGCTTTAAATGAACCTTATTTTGATTTTGAAAAAAAAATTCGATATTCTTTAAAAACTCGTGGGGTTCTGAACATGGCGGACGATAAATTGCAGATACCTCAATTTTGTTATGGTTAATTTGGATCATTATGTTTAAAATTTTGATTCCATCGGCGAAAGTGAATGTATCATGATTATATTGCAGTTTATTTCTTACAAAAACTATCACCCCATCGATTTGGTTATAAGTGCCAAAGTTATACAGCGTGTCATAGCCCTGCTGATTGAAGCAAGAAATATCAACCACTTGCCACGTTTCAGTTAAAACTATTAGATCAAAATTGTACCATATTTGGTCGAGTAGTTTTTTTAAGTAATCAATGTTGTGTTTTATACTCCTTATGTTCATATTAAAAATTCGAAATTTTGCATCAGAATTTTGTGTACATAAATTAAGTTCATCGACGTTTTGTGCTATATTTGTTGCAATACTACTGACATTTTTAGGTCCTCTTTAGAGATAGGAGTAGTAAAAGATGAACTTGAATTTTAAAAAAGTATCCTTAAGTTTTGTTGTTCCTGATAATATTTGTACGATGGACAGTTTTTGTCGGTAGGTGAGTGGTTAATATTATAATTTTTTTATATCTTTCATTTCCATATCTACAGTTGCAGCATTCTACTAATACATGCTTACAATTTTCTCCTTCGTGACCGTTGCCACAGTTGGAACATATCTTCTCATTCCTGCAATTCTTTTCTGTATGATTAAAACGGTAGCATTTTCTACACTGAGAAATGTCGTTATTTTGATATACTGTCAAACATTGCCATCCCAGAAGTATTCTTCTATTATTGTCTTCGAAGATTTTTTTGAATAGCTCTCCAAAAGTTTCCGCGTAGATAGTGTAATTGTTTCTTGATGGAAAATATTTGATAAACTTTACTTGTATGTCTCCACTCTGAATCATATAATTCTGATGCATAAGATCTTCTTCAATTTGCTTTTCATTCGGTTTCTCACTACTTTTATAATTTATTATTTTAATTTTTGGATTCAAGAAGAAAGACGATATCAATTAATCATTCCTATACTTTATCGCAGAAGTGTAACCTTTTACTTTCCACGCTTACTGGCGAAAAATTATTTTGTAATTTCGACAATTTTAAAAAATTATATGCAGGGTGGCGCATCGAAAACGAAACAGACGCATTTTCTGTCAGCTCAGTTTTTATTGAAAAACGCTCTGACCCGTCGATTTTGTTTTCATGGGGGACACATGTTCGGAAAAAAATCACGTTAGCACGTGCAGCCCCCTAAGCGGGGGTGACACCACCCCCAAAATCTTAAATGGAGAGGGGGGTCGAGTGATACCTTATTTTAAAGGTATTATGTTTTTTGGATACACATTCGTTTATATCATCACCTTTAAATTTGGTTTTCTCCAGAACTTGAACAAATGTTAATTGAAAAAAAGAAACTACAGAAGAAGTACATCAAATCTCACTTGCTGAATGGTTATCATGAGTTTTCTATTCTCAGAGCTCAGTGTAAAAATCTAAAAAAACAGTGTTATCTGTCAATACAACTGAATCTTCTCTTGGAGAAAACGTGAAAAATGTTTAAAAATTTATTATGGATTATCATTACATATCTTCAGAAGTACATTATAATAATGTCAGTAGTTCTTTTGGATTACAAATTATCAATTTGTTTGCAGAGTACTTCTTTAGAACCTACAGTGTAGAGAATAGTACTGTTCAGAATAGTAATCTTTCTTATAGGGTCATCGATTTATTTATCTACGAAATTCTAATCTCAGCTATCTATGAAAAACTGTCCAAATTAGACGCTAATTAAGGCACTAGATATGGTGGTGTACCTTCGTCGATGATTAAACATTGAAGCTTTCTGATTTCAAGACCTCTATTTTATATTTTTAATCTTTCGTTGAAGAGTGGTGCTTTTCCGGAATGTTGGAAAACAAGCTTCATTACTCCAATACTGAAATCTGGAGATCCTTCACAAGTCAAAAATTATCGACCTATCAGTAAACGAACTCGCATTGGAATCGTATTTCAGAGATAGTGTGTGAATTTTTATCCGCAAATTTGCGAAGTAGTTCTATAAGCCAACAGTTTGGATTTCTTTCAAAACGCTCCACAAAGTTAAATCTTTTAACAATAACAAACTACTTTTTGGAATCCTTGGAGGAACGTTATTCTGTTCACGTAGCTTATACAGATTTTTCTGAAGCATTCGATAAGGTCAACCATGAGATTGTTACATTTTCTAGGAATTTGCGGGGATCTTTTATCATGTCTGAAGTCTTACCTCACTGACTGAAAACAATTAGTGCGTATACAAAGCTTTCAATCAAATAAGATTAATGTGCCATCCGGAGTACCACAAGGTTCCCATCTGGGTCCTCTTCTTTTCAATATATATACTAAGTGACATATAAATCCGAACACCCAGTTTAAGTGGTTTTATTTTAATAAAATTTTGTATAAGTACTTAATGAAACATAATAAGTAAATGATAAAACTTTCAAAATGATTGCACTGCTTTAAAGCCCTTTGACCTTTAATAATGTGTGGATGCACCCTGATGTGCTACGCATTCTCCAACGCACCTAGGCATGTTTCTGATCAGGTGGTCAATGTCCTCCTGTGGTATCTCATTCCAGGCAACCACCAACTCTTCTCGAAGTGCTTCTAGAGTCTGAGGAGGACGTTGCAAATTGAGCAATCTCCTACCCATCATATCCCACACGTGCTCAATTGGGGATAAGTCGGGAGATCTTGGTGGCCATGGTAACAATGTGACATCATTATGTTGAAAGAAGTCTATTGTGACTCTTGCAACATGTGGTCGGGCATTATCTTGTTGGAAAGTTGGACCTGCCAGGGTGTCAAGATAGGGTAAAAGATGGGGTTCTAGAACTGCGTGGATATAACGCTGCGCGTTCATGTTACCTCTGATGAAGATTAAAGGTGACCTGGAGCCATAAGCTGTAGCACCCCAAACCATATCTCGAACAGTGTGATGAACATGTCTTTCAACAAAAAACTGTGGATTCCTCCTTTCACAAGTCGCCTTCTAACCCTGGTAGTGGAGAAACGGTCCCTTAAGGCCAATAATCTTAGGCGGCGATCTTCACGGTCTGTTGTTCTACGGCGGCGTCCAGTGCCCCTTGCTCTTTGCGTACGGCCTTCTCGAAGCCATGCCTGACAACACCTAACCACAGTGTCTACACTTCTTTGCACTCTAACTGCAATTCCCCGAAAAGAAAAGAAAGTCCAGCTTCCCGAAGTCCCACTATACGGCCCTTATCAAACTCACTAAGTTGACGAAATCGTACAGGTCTCCGTACTCTAGGCATCGTAACCGATCGTAAAGGATGTCAAGAACCAAAATCCGCCAACGTTGATTGTTTACTGCGACTGAAATATTCATTTTTAGAGCGTTAGTGAATTAAAAAAAAGGAGTATAAAAACCGGAATGTCCAACTGATAAGGCTGAAATTTTTTTCACTTGTTATTTACAGTAAGATAAATACATTCACCAACTTTTATTAAAATAAAACCATTTAAACTGGGTGTTCGGATTTATATGTCACTTAGTATACGTGAATGATATTATATACTGTTTTAAGTCTGTTAGTTTTCTAATGTTTGCAGATGATTTGAAGTTATTCTTAAAAATCAAATATAATAATGATTGTATAAATATCCAAAATGATTTGAGTCTTAAGTCTCTGGTGTCAAATGAATAGAATGGAACTTAATGTGGAAAAACGTCATTTAATGGTCTTCAGCCGTAACAGGGACCCCATTGATCATACTTATACCATGAAAGGTTGTCTTCTAAAGAGCTAGGGATTTAGGGGTAATTCTTGACCCAAAATTATCCTTTATTAGCCATATAAATATGAAAGTTTCTAAATCTCTTCAACAGTTGGGATTTATAACACGATGTGCTAAGGATTTTCATAATATTCAGTCATTTACGACGTTGTTTTTTTCTTTGGTGAGGCCCCATTTGGAGTATTGTTCTTGTGTGTGGTCACCCAACTATAATGTTCATATTCAGGCAATTGAGAGAGTTCAACATTAATTCTTAAGATTCACTTCATTCAAACAAAACATTATGGTTGAAGATATCATCCATTCCGTCATTGAAAGCTCTCTCAATATCTCAATCTTTCAGGTAAGACGGAATCAGAGGGACCTGTCACTATTTTATAATATTTTGCACTCTCTTAGTTTTGCTCCAGAACTTTTGAAAAATATTATTCTCCATGTGCCTTCTCGTCAAACAAGACTGAACCAACCATTCCATGTGAAATAATTTCGTCCTAATTATGCTAGTAATTTCTTCCTGTTTAGATCTTCAAGGTTAGCAAATCAGTATTCTAATAAGTTGGATTTCTTCAGAAGTCAGAAAACATTCAAAATTCAATTAGATTCCTGTTCGTAATATTTAATATTTGATTTCCATACATATTTAAATTTTAATTAAATTCGTTTCAATTTAGAAACGATCTGGATTGTAAGGTGTTTGTGATTGTTTTAAGTGTTAAACATCTAAGTCAAAGTAGGGTTAGGTTTACATTAGATTTTCTATCCTGTACTTTAATTGGGCAGCCGCTCGGTGATAAATAAATGAATGAATAAATAAATAAATAAATAAATAAATAAATAAATAAATAAATAGATAGATAGATAGATAGATAGATAGATAGATAGATAGATAGATAGATAGATAGATAGATAGATAGATAGATAGATAGATAGATAGATAGATAGATAGATAGATAGATAGATAGATAGATAGATAGATAGATAGATAGATAGATAGATAGATAGATAGATAGATTAGATAGATAGATAGATAGCTAGATAGATAGATAGCTAGATAGATAGATAGATAGATAGCTAGATAGAATATATAGATAGATGATAGATAGATAGATAGATAGATAGATAGATAGATAGATAGATAGATAGATAGATAGATAGATAGATAGATAGATAGATAGATAGATAGATAGTAGATAGATAGATAGATAGATAGATAGATAGATAGATGATAGATAGATAGATAGATTAGATAGATAGATAGATAGATAGATAGATAGATAGATAGATAGATAGATAGATAGATAGATAGATAGATGATAGAGATAGATAGATAGATAGATAGATAGATAGATAGATAGATAGATAGATAGCTAGATAGATCGATAGATAGATAGATAGATAGATAGATGATAGCAGATAGATAGATAGATAGATAGATGATAGATAGATAGATTAGATAGATAGTAGATAGATAGATAGCTATAGATAGATAGATAGATAGATAGATAGATAGATAGATAGATAGATAGATAGATAGATAGATAGATAGATAGATAGATAGATAGATAGATAGATAGATAGATAGATAGATAGATAGATAGATAGATAGATGAGATAGATAGATATATAGATAGATAGATAGATAGATAGATAGATAGATAGATAGATATAGATAGATAGATAGATAGATAGATAGATAGATAGTAGATAGATAGATAAATAAATAAATTAAGGTTAGACGGGAACCAAGCAATGAAAAACACGAAAACGTTTAAACGATGTAGAAGTAGCTGTCGTTTTTTCAGACTATTAACCGAAAGAGTTTTCAAATGTTCACATGCATATTGTATATTTTAATAGAGTTATAATAACGTCCGACGGGAAAATGTAGCTCTTGCTAAACTTCTGCAGGCCTGCTTGATTTAAGGCATTTTTAGAAGATGAACCACGATATTCGCCTGACGCGAGTCCTTGCGATTTTTTACCCTCCCGAAGTTGGAAATCACCGCAAGGGAACTAATTTTGGGACAGGCAGACTGAGTGGCGAGAATATTTCTAACGCGGCTGGGACGTTTTACAGCACGTTCCGTTAAAATATCCATAAGCAATCGAGCAAAATGCTTCGCTACTGACTTATAGATTGTAAAATCGGGTTTACAATCCGCTCTATCGTGTGTAAGCCGCAGCTCCGATCTGAGAATTCAGTGAGGGCCAGAACTATTTCCGAGAACGTAGTAGCATCGCAGATTTTTCGAATAATCGATAACGGCAAAGAGAGGCTTGGCCTAGCGAGCCGTGAAAAATGAGCATAGCCGAGCCACTATAATTGGAACCGACCGATCGGCATAGAGAGGGTCACCCGACAAGCCTTTTAGCGCACGTCAAGGAAAGGATAAACGGAAATACAGACAGACGGGGACGCAATTAAAGGAGATTAACGTGCTACCAGCGCGACAGTTCAGCGATAAAATTGTAAGGCTACAACAAACTGTACGTAACGTGCCCAGTAGCAACGAAATCGGATTAACAAGCGAATATATTTTGTAATGTTCCACTGAATGGTTTTCAGGACGAGTCTTTGGTTTGATCGGTTGTATCGGTCTTTTAATAGCGCGTACACGATTTCTTTTGTGCGAAGAAATGGTCCAGGTTTACGATACAATGAACTATACGACATCTTTTTCTTTCTACCACTCCTTCTATGCGCTGTGCACATATAAATCCGAACACCCAGTTTAAATGGTTTTATTTTAATAAAAGTTGGTGAATGTATTTATCTTACTGTAAATAACAAGTGAAAAAATGTTCAGCCTTATCAGTTGGACATTCCGGTTTTTATACTGCTTTTTTTTTAATTCACTAACGCTCTAAAAATGAATATTTCAGCCGCAGTAAAGAAGCAACGTTGGCGGATTTTGGTTCTTGACATCCTTTACGATCGGTTACGATGCCTAGAGTACGGAGACCTGTACGATTTCGTCAACTTAGTGAGTTTGATAGGGGCCGTATAGCGGGACTTCGGGAAGCTGGACTTTCTTTTCGGGCAATTGCAGTTAGAGTGCAAAGAAGTGTAGACACTGTGGTTAGGTGTTGTCAGGCATGGCTTCGAGAAGGCCGTACGCAAAGAGCAAGGGGCACTGGACGCCGCCGTAGAACAACAGACCGTGAAGATCGCCGCCTAAGATTATTGGCCTTAAGGGACCGTTTCTCCACTACCAGGTCCATTGCAAATGAATGCTTTGCAGAACACGGAAGACCTATTGGCATGCGAAGTGTTTACCGACGAATGAGAAGTTTTGGCTTGTTTTCATACCGGCCACACTGGGCCCTCCCTTTAACTCGAGAACACCGACGTAATCGCCTTGAGTGGTGCAGACAACGGTCACTCTGGGATCAGGAATGGAACAGTATTGTCTTTAGTGACGAGTCTAGATTTTGTTTAGGCATGCACGATGGTCGTGCCAGGGTTAGAAGGCGACGTGGTGAAAGGAGGAATCCACAGTTTTTTGTTGAAAGACATGTTTATCACACTGTTGGAGTTATGGTTTGGGGTGCTATAGCTTATGGTTCCAGGTCACGTTTAATCTTCATCAGAGGTAACATGAACGCGCAGCGTTATATCCACGAAGTTCTAGAACCCCATCTTTTACCCTATCTTGACACCCTGGCAGGTCCAACTTTCCAACAAGATAATGCCCGACCACATGTTGCAAGAGTCACAATAGACTTCTTTCAACATAATGATGTCACATTGTTACCAAGGTCACCAAGATCTCCCGACTTATCCCCAATTGAGCACGTGTGGGATATGATGGGTAGGAGATTGCTCAATTTGCAACGTCCTCCTCAGACTCTAGAAGCACTTCGAGAGGAGTTGGTGGTTGCCTGGAATGAGATACCACAGAAGGACATTGACCACCTGATCAGAAGCATGCCTAGCCGCGTAGCACATCAGGGTGCATCCACATATTATTAAAGGTCAAAGGGCTTTAAAGCAGTGCAATCATTTTGAAATTTTTATCATTTACTTATTATGCTTCATTAAGTACTTATTAAAATAAAACCATTTAAACTGGGTGTTCGGATTTATATGTCACTTAGTATATTAATGTCAGGTCTCTCATAAATAATTTCGACAGTTTCAAAGAGGATGTTTTTGACAGTAATTATCATATAGTTGGCATTACAGAGAGCTGGTTAACTTCTAATATTGACAGTGATATTACTTCCTTAAATGGTTGCAAATTTGTCAGGCAAGACCGCGTGACCCGCGGCGGTGGTGTTGGAATATATCTAAAACCTAACCTAAAATTTAATATATTGAAGAGTGAGTGCAAGGACATAATTGAGCATATTTGGGTTAAAATTCAGCTTGAAAAAGAAATACTCATAGTTGGCATTGTTTACAGACCACCTAGCTCTAGCTGTAGGGAATTTCTAAATTATTTAGAAGACATTTTGATTGACCAAACCGTGGTCGTAGTGAAGAAAAGCATTTACTTATTAAGTAAATTATTTTAGTCGAATTTCTTCTGAAAGTAGTACAAACTAATCTGATGTACCTACTCTAAGCTTTAAATCAATAAATCTTCAAAACTGCTGAACTGATGCACATAAATTTTATATAATTATAAAGGGAATTGAAAGACCTTCAAAATAAGGTATCACTCGACCCCCTTTCCATTTAAGATTTTAGGGTTGGTGTCACCCCCGCTTAGGGGGCTGCACGTGTTAACGTGATTTTTTGCCAAACTTGTGTCCCCCATCGAAAACAAAATCGACGGGTCTGAGCATTTTTCAAAAAAAAAACCTGAGCTGCCAGTAAATGCGTCTGTTTCTTTTTCGATGCGCCACCCTGTATTTTAATTATCTGTCGTCCAAGTGAAAATGAAGTGCGTCAATTTCTCATCACCGGATGTTGGCTTGCTAACTAGACCCATTCAAAAAATACGTAAGGACGGGTGGCTTTTAAAAGGCACTCTATAGAAACCCGACTAAGCTATGTCGCAGAAGAAAAAATAATAGAGACGACTCGCCAGGAGACAAACAAACGAAAGAAGCAACAGGAAGTATGGCCTCGTTCCAACAGTAACAGGTACAAATGCTCTACACTTGGCTGTGATTCAGATGTCGTTAGCCCATTGAACTGCAGTTTATTTATTCACCACCTTCTTTTTGAGATCGGTGATAGCAGGACACTCAAGTCTGTTCTGCAATTGTGTGTTAAAAGACAAAAAGTAGAGCCATTGTTATATAGCTCTTGACAGAATACTAAATAATGACAGTTGAGTTCACCAAAGATTGACATCATCGATGCCCAAGTCGCCTCTCCACCTAGAGCATAAAGGACGTAATAAATATAGTTAGAACTTCATTTCCAACAGGCAGATACACTCAGCTGCAGACAATATCAATAAATATCGATAAAGCACAGTAAACAAATACAAAGATAAAAAACATATAAGTAAATAATCAACAATAATATACTAGCTTTTATCTTCAGTCATTAAATATACTCCAGTTACTAGTACTATTGAATAGTGTACATATTCTGTGATCGGGAGACTTGGAGAAAGCATTGGTGTCGCGAAACCACAGTAAAATGTATCACGATAACGGTTACCTAAGCAAGGAACACTGAAACCTATCTTACTTGAATTAAATGGACAATAAATCTTTGTGGAGTACACTGAACAAAAAATAGAGCGGAAATATTTGGGCGTGCTTCAAGCGGTTTGAAATCGAAAGCTTTAAGCAAAACATTATGGTGGAAGCCTCTTTGCATTTGAAGAAAATATATTTTACAGCTCTGCGATGATTAAATTCCAATCTGCAAATAGAGTTTTGATAAATATACTAAGTGACATATAAATCCAAACACCCAGTTTAGATGGTTTTATTTTAATAAAATTTTGTATAAGTACTTAATGAAGCATAATAAGTAAATGATAAAAATTTCAAAATGATTGCACTGCTTTAAAGCCCTTTGACCTTTAATAATGTGTGGATGCACCCTGATGTGCTACGCATTCTCCAACGCGCCTAGGCATGCTTCTGATCAGGTGGTCAATGTCCTCCTGTGGTATCTCATTCCAGGCAACCACCAACTCCTCTCGAAGTGCTCCTAGAGTCTGAGGAGGACGTTGCAAATTGAGCAATCTCCTACCCATCATATCCCACACGTGCTCAATTGGGGATAAGTCGGGAGATCTTGGTGGCCATGGTAACAATGTGACATCATTATGTTGAAAGAAGTCTATTGTGACTCTTGCAACATGTGGTCGGGCATTATCTTGTTGGAAAGTTGGATCTGCCACGGTGTCAAGATAGGGTAAAAGATGGGGTTCTAGAACTTCGTGGATATAACGCTGCGCGTTCATGTTACCTCTGATGAAGATTAAAGGTGACCTGGAACCATAAGCTATGGCACCCCAAACCATAACTCCAACAGTGTGATGAACATGTCTTTCTACAAAAAACTGTGGATTCCTCCTTTCACCACGTCGCCTTCTAACCCTGGCACGACCATCGTGCATGCTTAAACAACATCGAGACTCGTCACTAAAGACAATACTGTTCCATTCCTGATCCCAGAGTGACCGTTGTCTGCACCACTCAAGGCGATTACGTCGGTGTTCTCGAGTTAAAGGGAGGACCCAGTGTGGCCGGTATGAAAACAAGCCAAAACTTCTCATTCGTCGGTAAACACTTCGCATGCCAATAGGTCTTCCGTGTTCTGCAAACCATTCATTTTCAATGGACCTGGTAGTGGAGAAACGGTCCCTTAAGGCCAATAATCTTAGGCGGCGATCTTCACGGTATGTTGTTCTACGGCGGCGTCCAGTGCCCCTTGCTCTTTGCGTACGGCCTTCTCGAAGCCATGCCTGACAACACCTAACCACAGTGTCTACACTTCTTTGCACTCTAACTGCAATTGCCCGAAAAGAAAGTCCAGCTTCCCGAAGTCCCACTATACGGCCCCTATCAAACTCACTAAGTTGACGAAATCGTACAGGTCTTCGTACTCTAGGCATCGTAACCGATCGTAAAGGATGTCAAGAACCAAAATCCGCCAACGTTGATTCTTTACTGCCGCTGAAATATTCATTTTTAGAGCGTTAGTGAATTAAAAAAAAGCAGTATAAAGACCGGAATGTCCAGCTGATAAGCGGTGGTCCCAACATGGAACCCTGTGGGCTCCCAATTGCCTTAAGCGCTTGTTTGATCTGTGATTCGTGATTTCTACGTGATGATATCTGTTGAATAAATAATCACGGAACCATTCTTAGGTTATTGTCTTCTCTTTGAATCGTACGTATTATGTTTTTTGTGCTAATCGTACGCATTATGTCATATTTATTAATTCTTCTTTTACTATTACTATTATTCTTCTTTTTCCATTTCTTTTTCAGTTTTTTATTTTATTTTTAAGGTAGTAATAAGCATTGACATGACATTTATGGTTAAGTATAAATGGCCATTGGCCAGACTTCGCCATTTGTAAGGATACATAATTATGTATCTGTTACAATAAAGTCCATTGAATTGAATTGAATTGAATTCAAGTGTACGTCCTCTGATAAAATAACAATCGTCGTCTTTAACTTCAAACAGATAAAAACGCATAAATTGTTCTTAAACTGAAATTGGAAGGGTATCTAACTAGTTCCAATTTACTCACGTCATGTTTCTTGTTATTCCAGTTGAGGTACTCGTGACGCAGCCCTCGCCATCATTCATCGGTGGGGTGGAGCATGCGAGCCGGCGAAGAATACGCCGAGCTTTCCGAATTGGCTCCGCCTCCGCCGTCCACCGCGGGGGTGGGCGGACCGCCTCCGGGAGGAGGGGCAGGCGGACGGTGGGCGGAAGAAGCGTTATTGGACGGAGGCGGAGTGCCGGTGGGCGGTACGGTCGCTACCGGCAGGCAGGGTAGGGCGTCAGGATACTACTCGCCACCGGGCACTTCGTACACCATCGTGGAACGACCTGGCAGCGGACTCAGGCAGCATCGGGATGTCGCGACCGGCGCTGGTTACGGCAGTCCTAGAGGTCAGTATAAGAGGGAGGTTCGCTACCGAATGGGACGGGAAATAATAATAATGTACCGAGTGATAAAAAAAGGTACGTTTATCCGATTTTAATCATTTTTGGCATATACAGGGTGTTTCAGTTTATCGTTGCATAACTTTAAGATTTGATAGAACTTTTAAAATTAATGCATAAGCCATACACAAAATGAATATCCGCTAACTCTTGATTGGAGAATAAAAATGGCATATTTATTCGTGCATTCACAATTGCAAAAAAACGTTTCAGGTTTCAACAGACAACAAAACTAACTGTCAACTAATTGACGTTTAACCTTATTCTGCTTTCGATTTCAAGAATATTTGCAGGAACAGCCTACTTGTAAAAATTATCGAGATAGTGACTTTTCAACGTTATTTTATCATAAATGATTAAAAATGCATCGAACCTTAAAAATCGAAATATCTCAAAAACGGCTAACTATAACGAAAATTCACAAGAGAGCTTTTTTATGTTGACAAGTGCGAAGATTCAGTTTTTTTATTCAAAAAGCAAAAAATTGCACTAAGAAAATATTTTCGGTTATTTTAATACACTACAGGTACAGTAGAGAGCGCCCTCTAGCGGCTACAGTAAAACTATGCCCATGGTTCGTTTTGTCGTACCAAAAAACCCTTGTATACCAATTTTCACTGTTATACAGCAAATATTGTTCGAAATATTTAAAAAAAACTATTTTAGAAAGTAAATTTAAACACCCTGTATTTCGAAAGCCACGCATTTTTCGACCCAGGTTTATATAGACTTCATGCATTAATTTTAAAAGATACATCGAATCTTAAAGTTATGCAACAATAAACTGAAACACCCTGTATGTTTAGTGTCCCTTACTAGTAAAATGATTGAATTTTCAGCTTGATTCGTCAACTGACTGCAGAAGCTGGTTCAATAATGTGTTGAGGTGGTCGATATCCATTTTACGGACACCGTAAATGTACGAAAACTGAATGCTTCTTTATCGCCAAACAATACACGCTGTCACCACAAAAACTTTACAGAAAAACTTGACCATTTTATGTTGTTGATAAATCGATTTGTGAAAAATTCTTCAATTCTAATAAACATACCTAGGGCTTACTTGTTTTGTCACTCGGCATAATACATTCCGCACTTGCTTGCTATGAGCGCCATCAAAAGCATCTATCTATAAAGGAATGACTTTTCTGTGGCAGTAAAAATAAGAACAACCCCACTTCTATTCAAAAGTGCCAACATACAATTAACTAGTAAATAAAATAATCGTTCCTTCCAGGCACCTATCTGGGCGCGACCTCCGCGAGCACCGGCGGCACCCACCGCCCGTCTTCCAGCGCCGCCGCGGCGGCAGCTAACAACAACAAGAAACGGCCCATCTCCCCCGAACAGGTGCTCCGCCTTTTCGGATCGACGTCGCCCGCAGGAGGCGGAGCCCAGGCGCCAATGGGGCGGCGCTCGCCGGCCAGCAGTCCGCCGTCGGCCGCCCATAGACCGTTGCCGCCTCCTTCGGCGATACCGCCCCCTCCTGTCGTCTACGGACCGCCTACGCTGCACGAGTTGACCACGCGAACGGTGACGATGATGCGGGAGCCGCAGGATCAGGGCGGACACGGATTCGGGATCTGCGTGAAGGGAGGCAAGGATTCTGGTAAGGTTCTTTTACTTAAAAACGTCAACTGTGTAGTAGATTTATCTATTGAGTTGATTTCAGGATGATTAACTTTATTCTGTCTAAAAATGTATATCAATAGGTACTGCAAGGCACCTTGGACACTTCTCTGTCTAGCGCAGCATTTCCGGTGAATTATATTACTTGCAATACCTAACAAGCTAGTGTAATAGATTGCGCCACCCCGTATTTTATTACATTTGGTTGCTCCACGTTTATTTTTCGATATAATACTTATTACTATTTACCATCGCTATTGCTTTTTGGATAATACTTGTAAAAACTGCTCCCAAATTCAATATAACCTCATATATCAGCTACAAAAACAATAACAGAGACCCACAAGCTTAAGAGACGCGTTCCTTTGCTGGAAACGGATGAGCTCCGTATTACTGAACGTTTGTACAACGAGGGTAATATTCAGATAGATTACATGACGGGAAGAGTGCCAGAACGCTGTCAAATGGTCTAGACGCCACAACGAGGATAAAGTATCCATTCCTATTATTATACATGGAATTGCTAAAAATAGAAAAATCGATGAGGAGGCGGATTAAGAGCGGGTCAGTTGAAAAAACATTTCTCAAGTCAGAGAAGAACAGCGCAACACAGCCTAACTGCCGTTTCGGTGCCGGAGAAGTGAGAACTGAATTTAAGAGATTGACTGATTTCAAGAATGACAGCACAGCTCGAGTTTTCGAAATATAAGCGATTGAATATTTGATAAGTTCAAAATATGTCACATTCAAAGCCAAAAAACAATATGAATAAACGAAAATTATATATACTATATATAATAAATATCATTACAAGACATTTTAGGGGGTATGCTTATTATAACCTTTGTTTTTAATTGCTTACGATTGACTTTTTCATGATGGTTTATTAAATGGTGAAGGAGCTTACATCTCGAAGAAGGAGAGGCAGCCTTTAAGATATTCGCTCATTCACCATTTAACTGACATGATTGACAAGTCAATTATAATCGATCGATCTCTTATATCTAGAGAGCTAGAGCTGCCATGACAAAATGCAAGACATTTTTGAAAACATCAGAGCATCAGAGATATCCGAAAGCACTGTCATAGCGATTTCAAAAATGACTTTCTTTTTTCAGCGCAGCTCGAGTTTTCGAAATATAAGCGATTGAATATTTGATAAGTGCCCATTCAAAGCCAAAAAACAATATGAATAAACGAAAATTATATATACCATATATATATCATTACAAGACCTTTTACGGGGTATTCTTATTATACCCTTTGTTTTTAATTGCTTACGATTGACTTTTTCATGATGGTTTATTGAATGGTGAAGGAGCCTACATCTCGAAGAATGAGAGGCAGCCTTTAAGATATTCGCTCATTCACCATTTAATTGACATGATTGACAAGTCAATTATAAGCGATTAAAAAACAAAGGCTTACAATAACAATACACGGTAAAGTGGTTGGGTTGATGGATGCGTTTTGGGTTCTCCGTATTGTTTTTCGGGGCTTGCATTTCTTCAAATATTAAGTCTCTTATGTCTAGAGAGCTAGAGCTGCCATGACAAAATACAAGACATTTTTGAAAACATCAGAGCATCAGAGATATTCGAAAGCACTGTCATAGTGATTTCAAAAATGTCTTTCTTTTTTCAGCGCAGCTTAGTTTTTGAAATATAAGCGATTGAATCTTTGATAAGTGCACATTCAAAGCCAAAAAACAATATGAATAAACGAAAATTATACATACTATATATATCATTACAAGACATTTTACGGGGTATTCTTATTATAACCTTTGTTTTTAATTGCTTACAATGGACTTTTTCATGATTGTCTATTAAATGGTGAAGGAGCTTACATCTTGAATAAGGAGAGACAGCCTTTAAGATATGCGCTCATTCACCATTTAATTGATATGATTGACAAGTCAATTAATTAATTAAAAAACAAAGGCTTACAACAATACACGGTAAAGTGGTTGGGTTGATGGATGCATTTTGGGTTCTTCGTATTGTTTTTCGGTGCTGAACATGGCATATTTTGCATTTTTTCAAATATTAAATCTCTTATATCTAGAAAACTTGAGCTGTCATGACAAAATGCAAGACATTTTTGAAAACATCAGAGCATCAGAAATATTCGAAAGCACTTTCATAGTGATTTCAAAAATGACTTTCTTTTTTCAGCGCAGCTTTGTTTTTGAAATGAAAGCGATACAATATTTGATAAGTGCACATTCATAGCCCAAAATCAATATGAATAAACGAAAATTATATATACTATATATATCATTACGACATTAAGACATTTTACGGGGTATTCCTATTATAACCTTTGTTTTTAATTGCTTACGATTGACTTTTTCATGATGGTTTATTAAATGGTGAAGGAGCCTACATCTCGAAGAAGGAGAGGCAGCCTTTAAGATATTCGCTCATTCACCATTTAATTGACATGATTGACAAGTCAATTATAAGCGATTAAAAAACAAAGGCTTACAATAACAATACACGGTAAAGTGGTTAGATTGATGGATGCGTTTTGGGTTCTTCGTATTGTTTTTCGGTGCTGAACATGGCATATTTTGCATTTTTTCAAATATTAAATCTCTTATATCTATAAAGCTAGAGCTGCCATGACAAAATGCAAGACATTTTTGAAAATATCAGAGCATCAGGGATATCCAAAATCACTGTCATATTTAGTAACCAAATTAACCACGTCTCTATTTCAGAATACAATACGATCAAAATATATAATTTTCTAGACCGCAGTTTAAAAGAAACTAATTCATTACCTAAATTTGAGAAAAAAGTGAAAGAAATTATACTTGATCGGCAGCGAATTCTGTTGTTACCCATAAATATTCTTTGATCACGAGTATACTTAATTTTGTTAGGTGGTTCCTGTAATATTATTACAAATAAGAAAGGCGTTAGTATTATTATTACTTCCGAATTGGTGCAAAAAGAAATTACCATATATCTTGCAATTTAGCAGGTTATGTTTGCTATCTGTCCATTTACATCATATGTCACTCGAACCATTTCAAGCATATTTGTTTAGTACAATAGTGCAGCTGTTTTCTGAATCACAAAGACCTCACCCCGTATTTCATTGAATCTGAAGTTCCTGTATTAAAGTTCTTCACAGGCAACAGCAATCTTGCAGCTTGCCGTTCTTATAGCATTGATTGCGTCTTGCATTTCGAAATCTAAAACCCAGGATAAAATTTTCATTATAATGAGTTTTCAGCTCTGAGCAATCTTTTGCTAGGTTTCTCATTGTTCGGGCACCGCCGCTCTGGTTTCATATGAAATGAATAGCTACATTGTTCTCACTGCACTTTAAATGGCATCGCAAGCAGTAATGATAAGATAATAGAGCCAGATAACGAAACTTACGTATACCACGGTATGTACGAAGCACAGTAAATAGTCACGCATGCAATGTCTTTATAAATAATATTTACAAACGAGTTAACAACGAACGTTTAGTTTAGGAGAAATGCTACTTTTATTACCCACACCAATTGCGAGGAAGTAATCCAATCTAGAAAACCGGAACCGAGACATTATTTTGTGGATGTTACGTGACATCACGAAAAACTGTCTCTCATTTCCGTCGATCCGTCTCTTCATGTCTGCCCGTCCCTGTTCTGTCTCTGTCTGTCCCTGTCCGTCTCCTGTCTGTCTCTGTCCTGTCTGTCTCTGTCTGTCTCTGTCTGTCTCTGTCTGTCTCTGTCTGTCTCTGTCTGTCTCTGTCTGTCTCTGTCTGTCTCTGTCTGTCTCTGTCTGTCTCTGTCTGTCTCTGTCTGTCTCTGTCTGTCTCTGTCTGTCTCTGTCTGTCTCTGTCTGTCTCTGTCTGTCTCTGTCTGTCTCTGTCTGTCTCTGTCTGTCTCTGTCTGTCTCTGTCTGTCTCTGTCTGTCTCTGTCTGTGTCTGTCTGTCTCTGTCTGTGTCTGTCTGTTTCTGTTTGTCTCTATCTGCCTGTCTCTGTCTGTCTCTGTCTGTCTCTGCCCGTCCGTGTCTGTCTCTATCTGTCTCTGTCTGTCTCTGTCTGTCTCTGTCTCTGTCTGTCTCTGTCTGTCTCTGTCTGTCTCTGTCTGTCTCTGTCTGTCTCTGTCTGTCTCTGTCTGGTCCTGTCTCTGTCTGTCTCTGTCTGTCTCTGTCTGTCTCTGTCTGTCTCTGTCGTCCTGTCTGTCTTCTGTCTTCTCTCTGTCTGTCTCTGTCTTGTCTCTGTCTGTCTCTGCTGTCTGATATCTCGTCTGTCTTTTTCTGTCTCTGACTGTCTCGTGTTTCTCGATCTATCTCTGTCTGTCTCTGTCTGTCTCTGTCTGTCTCTGTCTGTCTCTGTCTGTTCTGTCTGTCTCTGTCTGTCTCTGTCTGTCTCTGTCTGTCTTGAATGTCTCTGTCTGTCTCTGTCTGTCTCTGTCTGTCTCTGTCTGTTCTCGTCTGTCTCTGTCTGTCTCTGTCTGTCTCTGTCTGTTCTGTCTGTCTCTGTCTGTCTCTGTCTGTCTCTGTCTGTCTCTGTCTGTCCTCTGTATGTCTCTGTCTGTCTCTGTCTGTCTCTGTCTGTCTCTGTCTGTCTCTGTCTGTCTCTGTCTGTCTCTGTCTGTCTCTGTCTGTCTCTGTCTGTCTCTGTCTGTCTCTGTCTGTCTCTGTCTGTCTCTGTCTGTCTCTGTCTGTCTCTGTCTGTCTCTGTCTGTCTCTGTCTGTCTCTGGTTGTCTCTGTCTGTCTCTGTATGTCTCTGTCTGTCTCTGTTCTGTCTCTGTCGCTTTTTCTGTCTCTGGACTGTATCTGTGTTCTCTAGATATATCTCTGGTCTGGCTCTGTCTGTCTCTGTCTGTATCTGTCTGTCTCTGTCTGTCTCTGTCTGTCTCTGTCGGTATATGTCTGTCTCTGTCTGTCTCTGTCTGTCTCTGTCTGTCTCTGTCTGTCTTGTCTGTCTCTGTCTGTCTCTGTCTGTCTCTGTATGTCTCTGTCTGTCTCTGTCTGTCCTTGTCTGTCTCTGTCTGTCTCTGTCTGTCTCTGTCTGTCTCTGTCTGTCTCTGTATGTCTCTGTCTGTCTCTGTCTGTCTCTGTCTGTCTCTGGTCTGTCTCTGTCTGTCTATGTCTGTCTCTGTCTGTCTCTGTCTGTCTCTGTTGTCTGTCTGTCACGCTTTCTGCCAATTATTAAAAACGCCCTGACAAGGAAGAAATACCTTTGTGGCTTTAGAAAATCGATCCAGTTACATTGGAGCTACGACCCAAAAAAGCTAAAAAAGCAGATGTTGCTTAACTTTTTTTTCAACGCTTCAAAGGATCCTTATTATTTGCAAAAATCATTAACTTGAAAATTGGTGGTTGGGGATTGTAGGACGCAGGGGTTGCAAATGTTGCATATTGAAAGACGATTTATTTTCGTATTCGCGTCATCCTAGAAGAGATGTATTTTGCCAGTGGCTTTTAGAATAGTTCAAACTGTTCTAGTTCGTCAGAAATGAAGATTTTACGAAATTAATTTTGTGTACAGACGACGCCACATTTTCACGAAATGGAGTGCACAATTTGCAGAACAACCATTTTTGGGCAGCAGATACATAGAACATAGATTTTCATTAAATATTTGGTCTGGCATGGTAAAATGCATGTATACTCAGAAATTATAAGAACACCGAGTAAGATTGCTGATATTATTAAATTGACGTTTAATTAATAGCTCGAGGATCGCTAAAGGAAAAAGTTGAGGTTTTCGTAATTCTATGAACGTCGATGGAATTAGGAATAGAGTTCAATTAAGTAAGTAGCGACTTTTATACTCGTAATTTCTATACGTTCTCTCATTTGAGATTAAGTTAACAGTGCAAGGTGCCTACAGCCGATATTTTTCGCTGCCAAATGAGACAAATCGGGCGTGTTAAAAGTGAGTTTTGTTCAAATGACCTTGATAAGTCCTTTGCTAATGTTGACTAATTTGCGTTTCGATTACTTTGAACCTTTTATTCTTCCCTGAAATGTATGGTTGTCGAGTATTCAGCGTTACAAGAAGCACTCTCACCATTTACTAAAATAAACGTTTATTTGCCGGGGCACATTCACCATTTCTAATAAATACTATCGAATCCGTACATGAGGTTACCTTGGACAATATATTTAGGATGATATTTGTTTCAGGAGTAGGCGTATACATTTCTCGAATAGAGGAGGGTAGCGTTGCGGAAAGAGCTGGTCTGAGACCAGGAGATTCTATATTGGAGGTCAACGGTACCCCCTTCACTGGGATATCACATGAAGAAGCTTTGAAGGTGAGTGAAATTTCTCAGCGGCTTAGCAGAGTCGTGGTTACTCGATAAGTTTTTACACTACTTTTAGCGTTAAATTAAATATTAATAAACCAGTTTAAATGTTCCGCATAGCGATAATAAAACAATTTTATTGATGACTGCAAACGAATAAACTCGTATTGGATATTACCAGTATAAGGGCCGATTTCATCAGCATTAATATTATAGATGAATGGGGAAATACCTTATCGAAGTGCAATTTGACAGAAGCTGTCAAAGGTCTCTGAATATTAGTGGTTTCTATTGAAATATTCAATAAAATCGTGAAAATTCGACTGTAGTATAAACAAGACCACTTTTTGATTCCAACATGTGTACAGAAAAAACAGGACAACCTTCATGTATTTTGATATATGTTATAGGTTTACATGTAACAATCCGTTATCCCTCTCAGCGAATGGGAATGCGGCAAATAATAGGTCGATTTTGTAGCTGTTAAATTTGGCAGCGGATTTGGACGCTTGTTGATGCATGGCACTATCGAATTTACCATCTTCAATATACTGAAAGTTATCATTACATACCTGTTGAATAGTGTGGATTTGTCTGTATTTTGTAAGAAAATAGAATATAAAATACATTCCATCCAATTCCTCATCTTCCTTTACGTCATAACAGTAATCATTTATTCATTTATGGATTAATGAATTTCTTCAAAGCAATAAAAACATTATGACCTCTCCATCCTACAACACAGATTTAGGTTGTAGGTTTTTTTGCAGGTTTTAGGTTTGCTGGTAGCTTTAAGGCATATATTTGGGAATTTCTTAATCGTGTGTGGATGCTTGTTCAGTTTCTGAACAACGAAAAATATTCAACTTTATGGATGTGTGGATATCAAAAAATCTGAATGGTTTTGTGGGAATATCAATCTAAGGTGCCATAATGGTTCTGATGAACGGCAATTAAATGAATGAATGTTTGGAAACGAGCAATATCTTTTGGTAGAGCCTGTCTTCAAGTTGGTGCTTAATGGCTATCTGCAAGAGGTTTATAGGAAAAAACACCCAGTATCACATATCAATTGAAGAAAATAATATAAACATGAATAAAAAATCAACAATAGTAATCAAAACATGAACTTAATTCAAAAATCAAACATTTCTTAAATTTGCCAAGTAAGCTGAAATATCTCATAAAATTGTTGTGTCAAACGGTATTGAAATTTGTCTTAAAACTATTTTGTAATTTTGCTCTAAGAACGTTCTTATAATACTTAACGGGCAATTTTGTTAAAACAAAATTGCGTTCTAAGAGCAGCACTAAAGCAACGACGAAACATAATAAATCAGCAGTGGGAAATTATAAAATATATTTGTTAGTTCAGTTCCAGAAATCAAAAAACATATGCTATCGTTTCTTTCATCGTCTTTGGCGTTGACAGTAAAATAAGCCCGTCGCCTGCGCAGCATTTAAAAATTCATAGTAACGAATCAAAATCTGATTCTTTTTAATGCTTTTGGACGTAACCTATGCGTGTGTTCGAATCATCGTAAGTAACTTTGAGCTCATCCGAAAGTTTTAACATGTTTTCGGAAACAGCGGTGAACGGTTGATTTACGACTTAATTAGCGAACTGCAATTTTCTCATCTGATAAATTAGTTTTGTCCGTTCTATTTTAAGCGTCAGTGTTGTTAGTAATAGACCGGTGCGCACGTATCAACGAAGTTAAGTTACTTACTCCGGAGGTTGTAACGCTTCCTTTCCGCGAAAAGTCCAGAAAAGATGGAATGCAATGAAGATTCCAACTTTTCTGCACAATCACAGAAAGGGGGTTACCATTAGCTTCCGGTAGCTCAGTCGGTGGCATGAAGACATCTACAGGCGTGTAGCTGTGTGTCGACCATGGCATGGCTAGAGGATAGAAGAACAAACAGAACACAAAAATTTTACAGATTTTATTTAATTTGAAAAGCACTTTCATTACATTTGAATTTGAAATTTTAAAGAACAAAATATACACTTATCTTTCGCTGGCCAAGCGAGGATGGCCAGGTGCTTGAAGTGGAGGTCCCAGTTATGAGGGGTGACCTCACATTTAGTGGCTTCAAAACCAGTTGTAGGCGAAGTTGAACTTAAAGGTGATGGCGCTGCCAAGGCACATGCATGGGTGAAGTGATAGGCCAAGCAATGCAAAGTCAAAGACAAAGGCAAAAGCAAAGTCAAAGACAAAGGCAAAAGCCAAAGACAAAGGCAAAGGGAAAGGGAAAGGGGGTGGCCCCAATCTGAAAAAGAACCGTGTGCATTAGCAACGTGCCCTAATGGCCAAGGCATTTCCAATCTCAGTCTGCCTCAAAATAGAACCAACGATTTTCTAGGTTAGAATTACATTACATAGATTGGTAAAATCAAACCGAAAATTGGAAATGCCTTTCATAAAATAAAATCATGAAACAGCAAAAAAAAGCGTAAAACAAGATGGTGGTCATCAAAAATTTCTTCACATGCTTCTGATATAAAAACACAAATATCGAATATTCATAATCAACGTACTCATAATTTCACTGAACTATGATGAATACATATACGCACACAGAGGTAAAATCGATGTGGATCGATTTCTACCTCGATTTGTTTAAAGTTATGGCGAATGATCGAAGTAGTCGAAAATGACGCTCGATGGATATTTTAAAATCGTACAAGAAATAAACCACTTACATATCGACTATCTATAAACTACAGACAAATCCAGCAATAAAACTGTATACAGTATATTCAGATAAGAGATAGACCGGACATAAACAAGACCACGTGATCATCGAACGCTGTAACATTCGGCAGGGACGTATTAAGAGTCACGCAGTACATATTTTAGATAGTAGATGCTGCTTTGCGTAACTTTGTAGTAAATTAGCACAATTGGATGTGTATACGATTGGTGATGGATATAGGATCATGTGGGGGTGGGGTAAGAAATATATAATGATGTAAATATACATAAGGGTTTCAAAATTTTCGCTTCGATTTTTGAAAACCACTGTTCAAACGATTCGCCATTCATTTCCTCGTGGTAATCTCCAGTTTTCTTAGACTCAAAGCACCACAGACCGTCAACAACAAATCCATCCTCACTGCCAATAAGGCAGATAATGAGCCTTTTCCCTTTACCTGGAAATCGAAGTACTAACTGGTGTAGATTTATTTCAATAAGCGAACCTTTTTCAAATGTTTTCATCACATTCAGCGAAAAAACATTGAGACATGAGTATCAGATTGCTATAATTGGGATTATTTAGTCATATTGAAAGAAAGAATATTGAACGTCGTATGATTACTCAGCGCTTCACAATTTAATTTAAAGTTATAAACCTTTAAAAAATGAATGATCAGGAACCTGAAATACGCGCAAATATTAATATTAACATATTATAACTTTATAAAGCTTAAAGTATGAATTAAAATGATTAGAAATATTAGGAACGGTACACAATATAAAACTTAGTAACTTTTTTTAAGTTTATAATATTCTACATATTTTAAGATTATATTAAAAAATTATTGAAATATCGAAAACACATAAAAACATGGCTTAAAAAAGTTCTAACAAATGAAAATGACTATAAAACATCCACGCATTTTATCGAAAGTTATAAAAGTTTTGTTACTTGTAATATGTTTTATCTGCCCCCTGGAATTAATGTTTAGAACCTTGTTCCCAAGGTTTGAAAAACATCCGATTGTTGTCTATTACTCGTATTTACCTGCTGGTTTTTTTAATCCGGTGGACAGTCCATCTAGAAAGGGCCTCCTGGATGAAGTTACAGAATCATCAACCCATACTTTACTTGTAGTGCGTCCTGCGTTTACCCACGTTTCATCGAGGTAATAAATCTTCCTGTTTTGATTTCTATGTTTCCCAATTTTTGTTAAATAATCCCTCCTCCATAGCACAATTTCTTCTCTATCCAGTAGTAAACTATTACGACCCCGTTTTTTCCATTTGAAATTTAAATGCTTCAGTAACGCATGGAAAGTTGATCGTTTGAAATTTGGCAACGTTGTATCTCCATTCACCTCCTGCAGTACTTTATCTATAGTAGGTATTTCATTCCCAAAGAAGAATTCATGCACTTTCCTCCTAATCGCATGCTTATCAGCTTCATCCAATGATTTAACAATACTTTTGCGATGTTTACTGGTCATTGGCTCAGAAAAGGTGTGATTTTTTTTGTATTGTCTTAACACATTAAACAGTGATGCGCGACACACCCCAACTTTGTGAGAAACCTTCACAACAATTTCTTTGATGGTTGATGCCTCGTTCTCCTCGCGCTCGATCTTATATATATTCAAAATGACCTCTTTCATTTCTGCACTCAGGTGTCTTTTTTAGAGCGTTTCCTAGGTGGACTACAGGAGTTTACAACTTCATCGGCAGTATCTGTACTACTGGGCATTTTGCGCAAGCAGTTGATAACAATAACAATCAATAACAAGGTATAACAATAACAACGACAAGCTCAACAACTTAATAAGATAACAAACGAAAACGTCCAAAGAAATATCAAATTGCAATGATGCACACGATTTACGTAACACGTCTGAACCTGAATGTGACTCTGCCTTGATACGACTGCTCTGCCGCTCGGCATAGGCATTTAATTGCGAATTGACCAATGAGGCTCCTGTTTTACGTCGAGACGGCGGCGTTAGCGTGAAAATCACCCGAACCTTTTGTTTACATCCGGTCTATCTCTTATCTGAATATGCTGTAGTATTATAAAACTCACCATTTTGCCCTATTCGGACACACATTCTACAAAATTCTAGCACATGGTGCTATATGACCTCATGCTACAGAGAACAAAATTCTTAGCTCTTGCTAGATCGGCGGCTCAAGTGAAAAGGAAGCGCGAGGAAGATCGCAGATCAGGAACTCCCCATCGAGCGCGCTCCAAGCGGAAATTTTTCCAAGTAAAAAAGCTAGAGATGGGATTGATGAAACGATAATCGAGAAGTGATTTAATAAATACGATCGGACGGTGAAACCGTTACACTCTTATGACGATCACATGAAAATAGCAATCATATCGGCTATAAGCACTTAAAATTTAAGACTGGAGAATTTTAGCAAAATGTACGAAGACCGCGGGTGAAAGGGTGTGAAGTAGTTTTTGGTCAAAAAGTTGTCCCACTTGGCAAAATCTTTTGACGTGTCACGGCGTTTCTTTTCTTTTATTCGGCGATTTTCGATAAATCCGTGGTGGAAATTTGTCATAAAACTCATCATTGAAAATAGACATGTGACATGTCGCGAGATTGAGGCGCCATTGAAGATCTCAAAGACCTCAATTCAAAAAATTTTACATGAAGAATTAGGAGTAAGAAAAGCCAACAAAATTCATCCGTTCTCGAAGTGTTTCAAACAAAATGGTCGCGACATTTGTGTCAAAAGCTGGTCATATTGCAACAATTCTTCTTAATGAGAAAAGAACTGTTACTGGGGATTGGTATACCACCATTTGTTTACCAAAAGTCATCACCGAGCTTCGAAAAATCAACCCCGAAAGAAGAATCATCCTCCACCAAGACAACGCAAGCTCGCACACAGCCCAAAAAACAAGGCAGTATTTGACGGAAGAAAACGTGGAATTATTGGGCCATCCTCCATATATCTAGTCCTGATCTAAGTCCTAACGATTTCTTTACTTTGTTGACGCATTCAAAAATGCCGTTTTGGATCTGCCAGCAAACGAGTCGAATAAGTGCTTCGAAAATTGGTTCGAGGATCGATTAATCTTCGTGGAGAATACTTCGAAAAACAATAAAGTCATTTAAAGCATCCCACAAACCGGCGCGAAATATTCGCTTTGGCTGCGAAAATTTCGCGGCGATGAATTCGCGATCAGATTAAAACGCGGCGGTTTACGGACAGGCTCAGACTTGTGCGAAGCGAATGCGATTGTTCCAGCGTTTTTATCGCGGCGTATTCCAGTTCGCCTTTGACCGCGTTTTTGACGCCGTTCTTCAAAAATTCGCAATGGCAAAAACGGAACTATTGATAGAAATAGTGAAAAAGTATCCTTGTTTGTATGATTTGTCGAACGATGAATACAGGAATGGGAGAAAGAAAGACAAGATTTGGATGGAAATAGGAAAAGAATTACATACAAATGGTATGAACCTAATATTTTTTATTAACTTGTTAAATAATTTACAGTCTACACAAATGTGAAAACGAACATTCTATATATTGGGGATAGGCATATCAGAATTAAAATAATTTACGAATTTGTCACGAGTAGAAAATGCTAGCCTTGCTGCCCGCCGAGGATCATTTGCTATATCAGTAAAAACTCCAAGCACGGGTTCTGGGGGATCTAAGAATTGAAAATATTTGTCATCGCCACTTTTACTTCGTAAAAAATTGTGTAAAACACATGCCGTACGTACAATTAGAATAGTAGTATCTACTTTAGTTTCTAACGGCCTGTAAAATATTCGCCATTTTTGAGACAAAATACCAATTGCATTTTCCACGACCCTTCTAGCTCGACAAAGTCTTACATTGTATTTCTCTTTTCTGACGTCTGTTAAACTCTGCTTATAAGGAAATGGTCTCATAAGGTATGGTTTTAAAGCAAATGCTTCATCACCAATTAAGACGTACGAGCAGATTTCATTTTGCCCAGGGAGAAATCTAGGTGCAGGGACACTCATTAAATTTTGTTCAAATCGTTTTCCCATGTTTGAGGTTTCGAAAATACCCCCATCACTATTTTTTCCGAAACCACCAATATCAACACATATAAATTTATAGTCCGGGCCAACAATGGCCATAAGTACTATTGAATATTTATGTAAATAGCACGAGTAATTGGAGCCACTGTTGTTAGGTCTCTTGATTGTTACATGTTTACCGTCCACGCTGCCAATGCAATTGGGAAATCCCCATCTATTTTCAAATTCTTCAGCACATTTTTTCCATATATTCTCTGTTGGTTCTGGTAAATATATATGCTCCATATGTCTGCATATCGCTTCACAGACTTCGGTTACGATTGCACTCACTGTTGTAAAGCCAACTCGAAAGCTATGCCCAATGGTATAGAAGGTGTCACCAGTGGCAAGGAATCTATAAAAAAATCGTTTTTAGGTGACGAAGTAAAAAAAAAGGTGGAAGAATATCAGAGACACATTTGCAAAATATATAAAATCTACCAAACCAAAGACCGGCCAAGCAGTGGGCAACATAAAGAAATGGCAGTGGGCTGACTACATGGAATTTTTCCGTCCTTTTTTTGGTATTTGCCAAAACGTCGTCTAATGTGAAAGATATTGACGTCATACATTATGAGACTGCCGAATTTAACTCAAATATATATCAGGAAAGGGTTGGAAATGTAGAAACCGAAAATTTGGAAGACCGCGGCCATGGAGAAGATGAAAATGCTGATGTAGATGCAGAAGATGCACAGAACGCCTCGGCAACACAGACTGCACCACCTTCTTCATTGAACACTACAGCAGTGACTACTCCAGGGTACACCTTTCCGCAGACTGCAACTACACCAAAATATAAAACGAGCAGAAAACGCTATGAACCACCATCTTCGTCTGTACAACAGCTCATTGATTATTTTGAAGGTAAAAAACCTAAAAAAGAGAACGAGGCCATTGATTCACTTTTCTTGGCACATGCACAGACTGTGAAAACACTTCCCTTAAAGCGTCAAGCCCGAATAAAACTAAAAATAGCCGAATTTATAGCGCCCGAAGAATTTGAACATATTGAAGAAATGTCTTCAGCGTCTACCCAGAATTCTGCAAGTATGTATGATAGTAGTATGTCGTCCTTCCCAAGCGGCACTGGGTTTACTCCAATAATATACCCAACAGAGGAGGCAAATTCTGCCTCGACTTATTTAGCAACATTTAATCCTAGTGGCAACATGTTGTCCAATTATTACAATAAAATATTTATTTCACGATCCCTGAAGTTTTCGTATTCGATAAGCCTACTAATTTTAATACATATAATTTTTTTACCTGAGTGTAATAGCAAGTCGTCCTTCTGGCGAAATAGCTTCACGATAATTTGTGTCAGATTTTCGTATTTCATCTTTCACCAAGTTCAATATTTCATCGAAACACTCTGGAGTCATTCTAAAATAGACGTAAAAGCGCTGTTCATCCAGCCGAAGTTGTGGCATCAAGGTATGGTATTCCCTGAATTTATTTCGTTCCAAGTTAATATCATGTACCCACTTCCTTCGTTTCCTAAACAAAATTGAAAATATTTGTTTTATGTACTTCGTTAAACTTAATACATACCCAACTATCAAATGGCGTTAAATAAACATAACTTACCGTGCATTTTGTTCCTCTTCAAAAGCAAGAAATAGAAGTGCCTCCTCTTCTTCTGAAAACGAGCTCATCGCAAAAGGCAAAAATAAAATGTACGCAACCTGTCGAAACCTTCACGTTCGCGGAGCGAATAAGACGCTTTGGTATGAATAAACAGGCGAAACAGATTGCGAATTTCGTTGCGAATACTTCGCCGCGATTATTTCGCGCCGGTTTGTGGGATGCTTAAAACTACCTGTCGTGTTGTTTTATTTCCATATGCAAAACTTAAAAGACATCCCTCGTATGCATCGTGTCAATAGGGGCAGCTTAATAAGCTTGGCTTGAATATGTACCTAAAATATTTCGTGGTTTGATATCACTGAAGCCAGACGTTTAATCAAGATCCGGAATGATACCTTCCTGTTTTGAGGGCATCGGTTTATTTGTCTACCCGCATGTGTTTGTGCCGCAGGCGGGCCAATCGAAAACGGTCTGAACTAATTTGTCTCTAGATAGAACTCCGTTCCGTCGACAGTCGGCAAACTACCGCAACTTCCATTTACGTACCGAGTACGGAGAATCTGATGCGGTGTCGGAAGTACAGCGACGGAACTCCCAAACTGGGCGGACAACCTAAAAACTAAATATACGGAGCTGTCGGCGACTGATGTTTTGGGTAGGGGCGAAGAGCATGATAACATTGCGATACTGGATGTTTCTTGTTTTCGGAAATGAGGTCTGTACGAAATAATCCAACATTAGTAACGGTAATAGTAACAATGATAGTGAAGGAAGTAGAAAAGATGAGCAAATGCAGGGTGTAAAGGTTATGATAGTCATTACTGGGCAAAACAAGTCAAAAAGTTCATATGACCCATGGTCCAAAGGTCAATAGATTTTTGTCTGACCACAATCTTACTAATTTTTATAATCTAATCTAAAACGTTTTTAAATTGGGTAATTAACAATTAAATGGCATCAAGTTTTTCTAAGTTAATCCAAAATTTGTAGTCAGTAAGTTTCATCAAATTAAATATTTAAAACACACATGACAACAGCCCGTCGGTCTTTCATCACTATTATCGAACCGGCAATCGATCGCAAACGGTAACAGTTGTTAGTTATCGTTTTGCATAGAAAAATTACTTTATCGTTTTGCCGAGCAGAGCATCCGGCGTGTTGTTTTGTTTTTGTTCGCGTACGTCGTCGTGTTTATTTACAATGTTCTCGAATCAACAGTCCGCCGACGAGTACACTCGGACAGAAGGACATTTGTGCAAGTGTAGAAGAAGAATAACAATTCGAGAGATATCATTTGAATGGAACGGGGAATTCAAAAATAATTTTTTTTTGCAAAAAACCAGTGGCGTACCATTTTTTCTAAAAAAAATATCGAAGTCAATACCCGTACGCATGCCACTGTTGATGCTAAAAATTATTTTTGCATTGATAAATATGCAACTTTATTGACTTTCACTACGTACTAAATATCCGTGAAATATCTGCAGCGGTTCTGAAAATATTAATTAATTTCCATTTTTTTCCTAAAACATCAACACCCCGAGTTTTTGCAAGGAAACATTTTTCGACCATAGTTTATGACGGAAAATAACAATAATTTTTCATGTAGATTCAAACCCTTAAATATCCGCATATCATTAAGGATCACCTGTATAAATTTGTATTTAAGGTTATTCTCAAATTTTTTATTTCATCCACTGTTTCAATAATAGTTCCAAATGGAAACTATATACTCGTATATAATAATTGCTTTTTTACAATTCGGGACTATTAACCTAGAGCCAGTGTAACAAGCTTTAGTTTTTAAGGGGTTAAGTTTTAAACAATAATTTTTTGAATAGTTTTCGATCATCCTTAAATTCATATTGAGGTCCAATATCAGGAAATTTATGTCATTTGATTCACGAACTTTATAAATTTGAACGTTATCCGCATAGAAATGTACACTACAAACTATCAAATCTGAGGTATAGAAACTAGAAAGTATATACCTAAAACACTTCATTGTGGGACACCTGATCTTACATCTCGTAAATAAATAGCATTTATTCATAGTAAGTAAACCATTTACAGGACTATCCTAAGATAAATCAAACCAACAAAAATAGAAAACGTACGAAAAGCTAGTGATTACATCTAAAATAAAAAATATATTTCTTAAGTAATTTCTAGCTACTCCCAAAATGCTGTTCAAACTGTCAGCATGTATATCACAATAATTAGATATGGCAGTGGAATAAAAGGTTTTAACGGTACGAGTTTGAATAGATGGGACACATTAAAGGTAAGTTGAGTCACAATCTCATTAGCATCAATTTGATTGTTCAGCAGTTTATGCAAGTAAATAATTGCCGTAAGTAAAGACCAAGATTTGAACCCTGAGGCACTCCCGATTTAGTACGACTTGACGCCATTAAACGTAACATATTGTTTCCTTTCATAAAGATAACTTTGAGTGAGTGCTAAAGTTGATGAATGGAATCGATAATGAGAAAAAAGCTTATTTAAAAGTATGCCGTGGTCCTCCCTATCGAACGCTTTAGCAAAATCAGGATACAGCGTGTCCCAGATTCGCTTCTCTATTCAGGGATATCGGCCCCTGTTATACCTACAGCAAAAGTTTATTATGGAAAGTGAAAATATCAGCTAAAAACCGAAAATGTTTTTTGCCAGTAAATCCAAAACAGTTAATTTAACAACTGTCAAAATGTGACATTATTCTGACATTTTTTTAAGGCAAATAAGATAGCATATATGACTTGTCTTGTCTCACTTTTGTTTTTCCGCAACCTTCGTTTTTCTTATGGCCGCCATTTCGGATTTTTCGATTTTTGAAAAGAGCGTAAAATTTCCAGTCTAGTGATGTCTCACAAGTGCATAAAAGATTGGAGTATCACAGAAATATCTTCACACGTAATGTTAAGTATTTATTTTTTTAATTTACTTGTCAGAAAATAAAATTAATAAGTAACGCATTTTTTTCATCTAAGGAGGCTCTAACTTTGACGTTAAATAATTCAAAGTATTAAAATTGTGCATTAATAAGTAGTAAATACGTTTTCTCTAATTAAAATCATAATTCTGACAATTCGGTTCACAAGTTGTTGCTTAAAGATATTCTGTGTTTCTCATTTATGACGGTTTGTCTGTTGTATATCAAAACGTCAAGAGTCAATCCACTTGACGAAATATTCAGAGAAAATTAAATTGTAGGCAGTACAAATTTTGATTTAATACAAAAGATCATATTCTTTAATTAATAAAAATCGTGTTTTTTTTTCTCGAAATAAAAATCGACGGGTCCAAGAGAATGTTTCTAGTGCTCTTATCAGTAGAAATAATTAGCTAAATAGAATCGGCTAATTTGTAACCAATACGATGATAGTATATAAAATAGATCCATCATACAAATAAATGAGAAACATATAACTCAACCAATACAAATCGAAATCTGCACACTTCTATAGCAAAAAGAAAAAACTCGTTGGAACGCTCTTATCAGTAAACAAAAATAGTACCACAAAAAATCTCTGCTGACGCTGATTGGTCAACCAATACGACTATGATTTGAGGAATATTCTACGGATACTCGGCTAGGCGTATGGTATGAGGCGGGTCTTTCGTGTTTTTTATCTCTCACAGGATTTTATTGGTTATTCAGAATTTCCTTTGCTTGCTATCATGTAGGAAACGTTGGAATGGGATTTTCAAAATACAGTGACAATGGAGATTTTGGTACTTGTTCTGACAGTTGATTATCAATTAGTATGTGTACAAATTTTTTCTTCTTAGAGGCATATATTCACATTCGTATACAGGGTGTCCGCAAAGTTGGGGAAACAACTACCCTTGAAATAACAAAGGTAATGTGTAGTGAAACGAGGGCGACCAAGTAAAAAAAAATAAAGGAAAAAGTACTCACTCTCCAGTTGACGAGAAGGGCTAAGTACGTCTCTGCCCGAAATCATACCGCTTCAACAGACAATGAAATCAGCTGATGCGCTACCGAGCAGACGCAGGCAAACAAGGAAGGCAAAATGTTGCGTAAAAAGTCTAGGTATTGCATCCCGTCCAATCGATTTGGGAGAATAAACGGTCCAATGAGCATACCGTTCACCATGCCAGCCCAAGCATTCACCGAAAATGTTTGTTGAAAATGTGCCCGACGGACAGCGTGCGGATTTTCTACTGACCAACATGAGTGTTGCGAAAGTTATTCACCCCATTACGCGTGAACGTAGATTCGTCTGTCACCAATATGCACTTCAAAAAGTCCGGATTATTGTCATGTTGATGCAACAACCACTCACAAAACCGCACTCTTGCTGGAAAATCGTCAGGTTGAAGGGCTTGTACACGTTGGACGTGAAACGGATACAGCCCCTCTTCACGCAGCGTTTGCCACACTTTAGTTTTTGATACTTGCACTTCTCTAGCCACGTCTCTAGTGCTTGTTGAGGGATTTTCGTCTACGCGATTACCTCTACACGCGTGACCGTAACCGTCGGTTGAAGGTTGCATACTGACCTGACACATTGACCCCGACCCAGTTCTGTCGTCGGGTTGAGCTAGTGTCCTAGTACCACTCGGGGATGTCGCGGCTACAGGACGGTATTCGGATATTTTTGATGTTGCAGAGCCCTTTATCTCGGTTCCCTTAAGACATTGGTGTATATGGTACTAAGAAAAATTGCTTATGTTTTCAAGATCTACACGTCGTGTAAAGGAAAACCCCAACTTTGCGGACACCCTGTGTACACAATTTCAAAATGTGTACGCTTGAAATAAAACCATTATGTAGGCGTAAACTAACACATATCTTCAACAAGACAGTGTCGCTTGCAATTATCATAAGTGATGTCGACGTGAAAACTAAAAGAAACAATCCATGTTGGTGTGTATCTACTGGGGACAAAATACCCTGGTGCGTTAATAATAACCCGTTCATAGGTCATTGTTCAAGTATGCAAACGACGCATTCGCCTTACTACCCAGTAAAACAACCGCTACCGTATAACGCTGCTACGGGGAGTGTTGACCGTCGACCTCACGCTATTTTTAGCGATTTTTTCACGCCACGTAAAGCAACAAATCCGACGGCTCGTATAATGTCAGGGCTGAACGCTACGCGCCGGAAAAAGATCCGTGAAAACCTGAAAATATCACGTACCGCAAACGATGTTACGGGAATATCATGTGTATGTACGATGCTTCTGGTCACCACAGTGACGAATCAATAAAACAACAAGAATTAGTGGAACTCCACTGGGAAGCCTGAATACCACAGGGGCATTATGTTTGTTTTTTGTGACACATTTACCCCAAAATATAATGTCCATTCATCGGTTTTATCGCCTGAATTTCAGCCTGCCAACAATATACTATTCGTTAGTCAGAGCGATCCGTAGGACCTTTGCCTTAGTAGTATTCGGCAATTTTAAATTGATCCTAAAATTAATTTTGGGATTGGTCGTTGAAGAAAAATTATAATTTTGGTTGGACGTAAAGTCGCACGATTTAATTTTGTTCACAGTGCGATCTTGTGTGCTTGCGAACTTGCTCGACTGTGTAGTCTACTGACTCGCGCAACAAAGTGTTGTTATGCGATTCTGCTTGACTGTAACATAGCTGCGCTTGTTGTTTGATGTAGTCCCTTAGGTAAGGGATGTCAAGGTCTCTGTGAAGGGTCTCGTTGGAAACATACCATGGGGCGTTAGTGATTGACGCAAGGTTCTGTTCTGCAAAACCTGCAGGCTACGCAAATGCGTTTTGGCGAGAAAACACCAAGCCGCACTTGCGTAAGTGATCGCTGGTCTAATAACCATCTTGTATAGCCGAACATTGTTGAACAAACTTAACTTTGATGTTCTACATAGCATAGAATTGCCGAAACGAGATTTGGAATTTAGTTTTTAACGCTTCAGTGTGCTTCCGCCAGGTTATCCCTTTGTCAAGAGTGACACCGAGATAATAAGCAGAGCTTTCCCATGGTACCCGGGCTCCATTCACTGAAACCTCAGACGGGGCGCAGCTACGTTTTTTAATACAATAGATTGCCTGCTTTTTCGAATGAGCCACCGATTCGCCCATTCCAATACCTCGTCCACTGCACTTTGCAGCCTGTCGTGGACTAGATCCCCAGAGCACGACTGGGCGACCAGGGCAGCGTCATCAGCATAGAGATAGGTTTCACAGCTGCTGGGGCAAGGGACGTCATGAATCAAAAGTGAATAAAGGACTGGTCCAAGAACCGAACCCTGAGGGACACCGGCTTTGATGGGCCGTGTTGTCGACAGAACGTTATTAATTTTGATCCGAAATTTCCTACCCTCGAGAAAGGATTTCAAAAGTTTTAGGAGCCAGAAGGTAAAGCCCTTATGGATCAATATGTAGAGAAGGCCCTTGTGTCACACCTTGTGAAATGCCTTTGAGACATCCAGTAGCAAGATGCCAGTACTTTCGTTATGGGTGAACCCGCTGGTTACTCGTTCAACAAGCCTTATGGCCTGTAGAATCACCTTTTCAGCGAGTTTAGAAGTAGCTGACAGTAGACTAATGGGGCGGTAATCCTGGGGGAATATCGAACCCACCTTCTTTGGAATCATTATGACTTCAGCGGTCTTCCACGCCGTTGGGAAGTGCTGGGTCCTTAGCATGGCATTGATTATTGCCACGAGAGCCTGCCAACAATATTACAAAACTTAAGAATTGTTTAGAGTCGTTTTCTGGTGTCCTAGGAGACCGTAATGACTTCTTATCAAAGGTATACGTAATTTTTAGTGACAATAGCTGTCAAGATTTGACGTGATAAACTCGCAAAAACTGCTGTCAAATGGTCAATAACATTGCTCAGAGGCCACGTCAAATGTGTTTGCTTAGCATATTTAATCAATCTGCAAAACTCCACTTTCTCATCTCAGCAAATATCACAATATACACGTACAGATCAATACACATAATCATCCAGATGCGATCTTGCTAGTCAACCAACTCTCGTTCTTTCACATCCTCTCAGAGATAAACACTGCTTGGCTTTATGCAAGCAGCAATGCATGCTGGAGCGTGTCGTGTCGTCGTTGAGTCATTCCTCCATAGATGGACGACTACCTAGTGTGCAAGATGACATTTTATCGTCTTTTTGCGTTTTATAGGTTTTTTACGTCAAAGTCCTTTGGCGCACAGATCGTGGACATACTGAATGAGTAGAAT
This sequence comes from Acanthoscelides obtectus, assembly GCA_963669975.1. Classification (NCBI taxonomy): domain Eukaryota; kingdom Metazoa; phylum Arthropoda; class Insecta; order Coleoptera; family Chrysomelidae; genus Acanthoscelides; species Acanthoscelides obtectus. Next base: position 4,036,985 of record CAVLJG010000007.1, on the reverse strand, counting down.
AAATCCTCACCCACACCTCATTCGTGACTCCACAACTCAACTGTATTGATGAGAATGCGGTATACTGCTCCCTCCTCTCTCATCATAACATTGACTGCCACAATATTCCCAGATCCCGTTCGGTTGTTCATTACGTTACGCATCCCGTAGGGTTGACACATTCATAACGTCTACCTTCCTGTTGCATATGGATCAACGTACAAACAAACCACAACATCAGCTTCGAGTTGCGAAGTATCTCCGGGGAGTAGGAATGTGAATTAGAGCGAGTATGCAATGTGTTAAAATGTATTCCTACCGAAATTATATTAGCTTTAATCGATATGGATTTTGTGTATATGCAGATGATGTCTCAATGAACCAGTCAACAGACTGTGAGGCAATTTTCTTGATATCTCCTTTGCCCTGTACTGAACATGGATTCAAGCTAGAATCGTCGCATCCTGTCCCAAAAATAGCATTTCAGTGTGATCCTGATAGCGAAATGCGATTTGGACGAAAGACAGACGGCTCTATAGACCGACGGGAATAACTGACAAGGTTTTTCATCAGGTCATGTAACTTCCAAACAAAAATAAAATCTCAATCCCGAATTTTTCGTTTCACAATTGTGGTACAGAAATAAAGCAGGTCCGGTCTTCATGCGTTGATATAGATATGGGAGTTCCCCAAGGATCTATATTAGGGCCTCTTTCATTTATACTGTTTATAAACGTTCAGTGGCTAAGAAAATTTTACATCGTATGCAGACGATGTCTCAATAATAATATTAGATCCTCACGATAACGCATTGGTCTCTAAATTTAATGACATTTTGAAGCACATTAAAAATGGTTTGCACATTTAAACTCAGAGAAGACTGCTGTATTAATATTTCAAAATATATAGAAGAAGTTAGATGGCATAAATGTCAGGTTAAATGACAAACAGATCAAGTTCCATGACGACACTAAATTTTTGGTAGTATATTTAGAAAAATATTTAAATTTCAAAGCACATTGCAAGTATATAGTGTCAGTTCTAAATTCATTTTAATACTCTTTTCTCAGTTGTCACAGAAATTTTATTGTATGACCGCAGTCTTAGTAATCAAGTGACATGATCATTTCCTTCCTGTGAACATTATAAACAAACATCACGTAAATTATTTATCTGTTTAATAACTAAACTACTTTTGATCGATACGATTCAAAACTACCTTTTACTGATTTTTGCAGTCAAACGTTAGTTTGATCTGTTAAAGGTTTTGACTGTAACCCATACATAAACAAACGCAAATCATTGAGCAGCCTCGAAACTCCAAACACGATCTCTTCAAGGACACCTTACAGGTCTATCCGCCGGAAAAACTCCAGAAATCGAATCTCCCATGAAACGCTTCTGTAACTTCGTTTCGTCTCGAACGATAAACTTGACTTTAAAATGCCAGGACAGTATTTGTCTTGTTCAAGTTCAACTTTTAATCGCGGAACTTTGTTGTTCGAGCAATGTAATTGTACGAATCTCACTGTTGGCATAGAAAAACGACAGTTGAATGGATTTCAAATACGTGATTGCGCTTGCAGACAATCTTGACAGGATGGTAGCCATGTAAAAGAGATTATCTGACTTATCGGAACGTTATCGTTTATTCATCATCGACAGTGATAGGTGTTTTGTGATTATACAATATATACAATGTATACGATGGACACGATGTATACAATGTATACAATGTATACGATGTACACAATTGATACAATGTATACGATGTATACCATGTATACAATGTATACCATGTATACGATGTATACAATATATACGATGTATACGATGTATACGATGTATACAATGTAAACAATGTATACAATGTATACGATGTATGCGATGTATACAATGTAAACAATGTATACAATGTATACAATGTATACAATATATACGATGTATACAATGTATACGCTGTATACAATGTATACAATGCATACGATGCATACGATGTATACAATGTAAACAATGTATACAATGTATACGATGTATACAATGTAAACAATGTATACAATGTATACAATGTATACGATGTATACGATGTATACTATGTATACGATGTATACTATGTGTACGATGTATACAATGTATACGATGTACACGATGTATACAATGTATACAATGTATACGATGTACACAATTGATAGAATGTATACGATGTATACCATGTATACAATGTATACGATGTATATAATGTTTACAATGTATGCGATGTATATGATGTATACAATGTATACGATGTATACAATATATACGATGTATACGATGTATACTATGTATACAATGTATACGATGTATATAATGTTTACAATGTATACGATGTATATGATGTATACAATGTGTACAATATATACGATGTATACAATGTATACGCTATATACAATGTATACAATGTATACGCTGTATACAATGCATACGATGCATACGATGTATACAATGTATACAATGTATACGATGTACACGATGTACACGATGTATACAATGTTTACAATGTATACCATATATACCTTGTATAGATGTATACAATGTATACAATGTATACAATGTATACAATGTATACAATGTATACAGTCCGTGACTAGAATGTATACGTTGTATACATTGTAACCATTGTATACAGTTATACGTGTTCGTAGCTAGCTTAGAGTCTAACTTGTGCCTTTATTAACGAATGACAGGGTTGCATCGCACGTGCAGAATCGACCAAATTGACACAATTTTCCTGGTAAAATATTTTCTGCGAATACTTGACGTAAACGCAAACACTTGTGAAATATACCTGTTCCACATACAACTCTTATCGCTCTTTCCAATTCGCTACGTTGCACGTTCGAGAATAAAAGCTTCATTAATGAGGCAAAAATCTGTCTCCACTTCGATAACCGCCGTTTTTACACACACTTGAGCTGCAATCACTATTCCAACCCTCCGTACCAAAGCCGCAGCTTGAAGGGTTGTCGATGTTCTGATCCAGGTTTACGTAAATAGCACTCAAAAGTTACTGGTTTTTCAATCACTGTATTTTCACTGCTAAACGGAGCCTAGCTTTCAAACAGTGGTAAAACGCTAAGGGAAATCAATTCGTTATGTCGTCTAGCGAATATTATGTGGAAAACTACTCCGTCTGTTTGTCGTAATGAGAGTGGTAGGGCAATTTTGCATTATAAATACGGAGCAATCGATCTGAACGTAAACCACACGACAAGCTATAAAAGCGTTTTGTCGGATACCGGCGAACTTTACTACCTACTTTTCTCTTCGATAAAATTCACGAAATTCATGTCTGGCGACCATAAAACAAACCCCGCGTCCCTGCGAAAGGTACTGCACGTGACTAGTGAATCAGTTCAGATCAAAACAGTCTCATGAAGCGCTTGAACTAGCGCAGGGCGACCTAGGTTTCGGGTGAATAAATATTCGGTCTGAAATATCCTATCCCGGAAATGAGATCCATCTATTTAGAGCCTTGTGATTACATGGATGGTATTTGTTACAGTGTAAATGTATTTTTGAATACAGCGGTTTTTATGTGAAATCATGCAGCATACAATGTTTTTCCAAGTTTTGTATTCATTTCATAGTAATGACTTGGAAACAGTTAATAATAAAGTTAATCAAGATCTTGCTCAAATTGAACAGTTTAATAGTGGTCATAACCTCCGTTTGAACCCTTTAAAGACAAATATTCTGGTACGCGCAATTAAAACAAAATTGAATGCTTTAGAAAAGGGCATAAGCATAAAAGGTAATAAAACATCACATGTGGATCATTCGAAGAACCCTATAATGGATGAAAATTTGTTGAGCTCGTCGACTATCTAATTTCTTAGTGCTACGCTATTCTCTAGTTTTATTTGCTAATAAGGCTATATTACATAAATCTGCGAGAATGCAATTGTGTGGAAAGATAAATGGTTTTATTTTAATAAAATTTTGTATAAGTACTTAATGAAGCATAATAAGTAAATGAAAAAATTTCAAAATGATTGCACTGCTTTAAAGCCCTTTGACCTTTAATAATGTGTGGATGCACCCTGATGTGCTACGCATTCTCCAACGCGCCTAGGCATGCTTCTGATCAGGTGGTCAATGTCCTCCTGTGGTATCTCATTCCAGGCAACCACCAACTCCTCTCGAAGTGCTTCTAGAGTCTGAGGAGGACGTTGCAAATTGAGCAATCTCCTACCCATCATATCCCACACGTGCTCAATTGGGGATAAGTCGGGAGATCTTGGTGGCCATGGTAACAATGTGACATCATTATGTTGAAAGAAGTCTATTGTGACTCTTGCAACATGTGGTCGGGCATTATCTTGTTCGAAAGTTGGATCTGCCAGGGTGTCAAGATAGGGTAAAAGATGGTGTTCTAGAACTGCGTGGATATAACGCTGCGCGTTCATGTTACCTCTGATGAAGATTAAAGGTGACCTGAACCATAAGCTATAGCACCCCAAACCATAACTCCAACAGTGTGATGAACATGTCTTTCAACAAAAAACTGTGGATTCCTCCTTCACCACGTCGCCTTCGAATCCTGGCATGACCATCGTGCATGCCTAAACAAAATCGAGACTCGTCACTAAAGACAATACTGATCCCAGAGTGACCGTTGTCTGCACCACTCAAGGCGATTACGTCGGTGTTCTCGAGTTAAAGGGAGGACCCAGTGTGGCCGGTATGAAAACAAGCCAAAACTTCTCATTCGTCGGTAAACACTTCGCATACCAATAGGTCTTCCGTGTTCTGCAAACCATTCATTTGCAATGGACCTGGTAGTGGAGAAACGGCCCTTTAAGGCCAATAATCTTAGGCGGCGATCTTCACGATCTGTTGTTCTACGGCGGCGTCCAATGCCCCTTGCTCTTTGTGTACGGCCTTCTCGAAGCCATGCCTGACAACACCTAACCACAGTGTCTACACTTCTTTGCACTCTAACTGCAATTGCCCGAAAAGAAAGTCCAGCTTCCCGAAGTCCCACTATACGGCCCCTATCAAACTCACTAGGTTGACGAAATCGTACAGGTCTCCGTACTCTAGGCATCGTAACCGATCGTAAAGGATGTCAAGAACCAAAATCCGCCAACGTTGATTCTTTACTGCGGCTGAAATATTCATTTTTAGAGCGTTAGTGAATTAAAAAAAAGCAGTATAAAAACCGGAATGTCCAACTGATAAGGCTGAAAATTTATTCACTTGTTATTTACAGTAAGATAAATACATTCACCAATTTTTCTTAAAATAAAACCATTTAAACTGGGTGTTCGGATTTATATGTCACTTAGTATATTATGTTATGACTTGTAAATGATCTCAGAAAATATGATCATATACAGGGTGGCCCATCCATGTGTACACGGAATATTGAATGAATGAATGAATCTTGAAATTAGAGGCGTTCCGGCCACAGCCGCTCCATGAAATAGCAGTAAAAACCGTTATGTGTCTAATATAAAAAAAGCTTATAAAAAGCTGAATCCAAACTTGCAATAATATACAGGGTGATGCATTTGAAATTTTTGAGAAAAACTACAATTAGCGTTTTTGAGCGTCAAATTGAAATTCGAAAAAGTAACAAATACGATAAAAGCTGAGGTGTGTAAGTTTTTTTTTATTCAAAATTCAGCACTCCAAATTTCAAAATGGCGATGTGGGGGTTTTTCTAGACAAAACACCTTATACCTCAGTAGCTAATTACCAAAACCCCATAGTATGTTAAACCAATTTTCTTCTTTTAAATTGGTTTGTCCAAATATGCAATAAAATTTTAGGCATTCCATTTGAAAAATCACAACTTTGATATGTAGGTCGAAATTGGGACACCCTGTATCATGGCCAATATTTTAGAGATGTGCCCTCAAATGTCATGTATAACGTTCCATAAAATGTATTTGTTTATGAGTAATATTCCGTCCACGCTGTATATCTAAGGCCATTGATGACCTCAATTTTTCACCTTCGCGTAGGCTGGATTTCCCTTGACCATATCATATCGACGCGTTTTGTTCTCTTGCAGATGCTGAAATCATGCCGAAAGATCTCGATGACCGTCAGATCCCCTACGTTGCCGATGGGCAACTGTGTTGGACCTCGGCCGTTGAGGCAGACCTGTTCATGGATAGATAGGTATGGCCGACCCGCGTCCCCACCCATCGAGTACTCCAGGGGCCATCGGTACGGCTATCCGAGGCATGTTGGAGCCAAAGAAAGAGCTATTAGAAGAGTAAGTGCTATATTTTTTGTATTCAAATCTACGTTACTTCTCCTGAACTGACATTGATCTTTTTGATTACATGTTACCTTCTTACAAGCTGTCAAAGTTGGAATTGTGCTTATCAAAAAGGTGCATACTTATTGAGTCCGAAAACATTCCAAAGGACCTCATATTTACCCTGTATGATCATTATACCCGTATTCATAACAATAGTAAAGCGACAACAAACATCTTTTCATAGCCAACCAATACAGTTTCGCAGAGCGTCAGTTTTTTTTCTTGTCGGCTCTGATTAAAGGATAAAAAGTAAACTACTTTTACCGCTTCGGTGGTGCAAAAAGCGTCCTCATCTCATCTCTCACCCACGCTCATTAAGTTCATTTGTTTCCGGGCTAGTTGTCAAAGTCGTTAACGTAGCGCAGGAAATGTAGGTTTACACAATTTAAGCGATAGCGGGGTTGTGTAGCATTTGTACCCGGCGGACGTTGTGCTAGGAATATAGAGCCAATGTTAAAAATATACCAAGTGCAAAATTGAGACTTACATTTTTTGTTCTTCTTTGTAACCCTTGGTGAGTTTATAAATAAAAAACTACATGCTGCTGGCAAGTAATGTTGATTTTGTAAGATTGGTACAACATCATCCATTAAGATAAATTAATCATTAGGTGGACATACTCTTTATTTTTTTTATTTCACTTTGTCTTTTACATTTTGGAGTTTTCACTAAAAAAAAAAAAACAAAAAATCTACATAATTAATGCCGTTGGGCTTAAATCTGCTTGAGGGACTTGGGGTGATATAAAAAGACCTCCCCTGTCCGCCATTTAAATTTGGCAAACGATGCAACAAACATCCTGTATATTCAAAAATGTTTGTTTATGTCCATTAACAGAGAACAGTGTTATTCGGTATGATCCAATACTGGATGAAACGATCGTGATGAAGCCGAAAATGATACGTCTTAGACGATCCGCTAGCATGCACTTACTTTTGTAATATGTTCGTACCTACAATACCCCGCCTAACAGCGTTATAGTTCGGTAATTTTAGACATTCTTGAAGCTCGAAACATATTCAAAATTTTTTTGATTGTGTCCAGAAAATGAGCACAGCCTTATTCGGTATGATCCAATATTGGATGAGACGATCGTGATGAAGCCGAAAATGATTCGTTTCAGACGATCCCCTAGCACGCACTTACTTTTGTAATATGTTCATACCTACAATACCCCGCCTAACAGCGTTATAGTTCGGTAATTTTAGACATTCTTGAAGCTCGGAATATATTCAAAAATGTTTATGTTTGTGTCCAGAAAATGAGCACAGCCTTATTCGGTATGATCCAATATTGGATGAAACGATCATCATGAAGCCGAAAATGATACGTTTTAGACGATCCGGTAGCATGCACTAACTTTTGTAATATGTTCATACCTACAATACCCCGCTTAACAGCGCTATAGTTCGGTAATTTTAAACATTCTTAAAGGTCGAAATATATTTAGAAATGTTTATTTTTGTGTTAAAAAAGTGGGACAGCGTTATTCGGTATGATCCAATATTGGCTGAAACTGTCGTCACGAAGCCGAAAATCTAGTACACTATTTTCAAGATGCTAATCACCCCCTTTCGAATAATAAAGTCTGGATGGAAATAGTAATAATAATAAATTCGTATTTATCAAGTAGATGCAAGTACACAGGATCTAACACCAGTGGCGAAGCTTAGCAGTAGGCTATTCTTACACTTGACCACGTACGCAAGTACGCACGCACGCACAATCTTTTTTAAGCTAAAGCTACCTGCCAACCTTCTGACTCACCCTGTATAAAACATTCTTGGCTCCCCCTGTATACTAAACCTTACTATCATCATAACCGCAGGCGAACACAACAACACTGATAAGGCGATCGGCAGCCGGCCGTCGGCTGTGTGGATCACTTCCGGTCAGATTACTTAGATTTCGTTAGGTTTCGTGCAGCGCCTCTAGCGGCGGATTTAAAACTAGTGAGACCGAAGCGGCATAGCACATCTACTCATACAAAAATATAAAATCCAAGGTAACTCATAAGACATAGAATAACAATAAACCTTCGGTACCTTTACTAAATTGGCTTAGAATTATGGTGGGGAATAGTGATTGTGCTTATATGCCTGATGGTTCTATTATGCTTACTACCGAATTAACTTTTCTGAGATTTAGAAGTTCAGATGAAAGCATGAATTTGGGGATTAAAACAAGATATATATAGATCATTTTCAACCAGCACAAAGAAGTAAACTTTCAAGACGTCTTAGACCAAAGATAAATCTTAAGCGACTGTTCTGAACAACCTGCAGTCTGTTCTTGTCTATGCGATCGAGGCAGGGATGAAATAAAATACAGGGTGTCCGCAAAGTTGGGGTTTTCCTTTTCAGAAACAACTACCCTAGAAATAACAAAGGCAATGTGTAGTGAAACGAGGGCGACCAAGTTAAAAAAAATAAAGGAAAAATTACTCACTCTCCAGTTGACGAGAAGGGCTAAGTACGTCTCTGCCCGAAATCATACCGCTCCAACAGAAAATGAAATCAGCTGAAGCGCTACCGAGCAGACGCAGAAACCGCATTGATTGTCTTACACTTAATGGCACATCTTCTAACAAGGAAGGCAAAATGTTGCGTAAAAAGTCTAGGTATTACATCCCGTCCAATCGATTTGGGAGAATAAATGGTCCAATGAGCGTACCGTTCACCATGCCAGCCCAAACATTCACCGAAAATGTTTGTTGAAAATGTGCCCGACGCACAGCGTGCGGATTTTCTACTGACCAAACATGAGTGTTGCGCAAGTTATTCACCTCATTACGCGTGAACGTAGATTCGTCTGTCACCAATATGCACTTCAAAAAGTCCGGATTATTGTCATGTTGATGCAACAACCACTCACAAAACCGCCCTCTTGCTGGAACATCGTCAGGTTGAAGGGCTTGTACACGTTGGACGTGAAACGGATACAGCCCCTCTTCACGCAGCGTTTGCCACACTTTAGTTTTTGATACTTGCACTTCTCTAGCCACGTCTCCAGTGCTTGTTGAGGGATTCTCGTCTACGGGATTACCTCTACATGCGTGACCGTAACCGTCGGTTGAAGGTTGCATACTGACCTGACACACTGACCCCGACCCAGTTCTGCCGTCTGGTTGAGACCTTGTACCAATCGGTGATGTCCCGGGTCGCGGCTACAGGACGGTATTCAGATATTTTTGATGTTGTAAAGCCCTTTATCTCGGTTCCCTTAAGACATTGGTGTATATGGTACTAAGAAAAATTGCTTATGTTTTCAACATCTACACGTCGTGTAAAGGAAAACCCCAACTTTGCGGACACCCTGTATTACAGTAGATAAGAACTGGTATGGCAGCTGAGACGCAGTTCAACTTGATGTTAAGTATAAACTTATTAGCATATAAAGCACGATGTCACAGGTATGATTTCCTTGGAAGATTCTTCACGTGGCCTGTGAATCTCAGCCTCTAATATTTTTGTACACGGAGAGACATTTATGTTTACTGTGCCAATATTTACCGTTAACAATCACATGACAACCCTCCTAGGCTCAGAGCAAAAAAACATTACATCGGACTTAGATGCATTTATGGCAAGATTGTGGGATTTTGAAAATTGACATAGCCTTTAAGTTAATTTGATGTATTTTTCTCCTCGTAAAATCGATGAATGGGCTGTTGGATGGCTCCAAAGTTCACTTTGCCTAAAACGTGTTCGGCCAGGTGAGCATGAATTGTGCAGGTAGTAGACGGAATAGACGTCAGATAATGCTGACGAATGGGGTGGAGTTAATGGTGGTATAAACAGGTGACTGGAGCTGCAGTGCATCGATATGCAGGAGGTCGAATCAGCTAGGCATGACTGAAGGCTCGTTTGACAGTGATGCCAGTTTCACTGCCAAAAAATACCTATTTTTGTAATATTATCCGAATAAACTAAATGGGAATGTTCCAGACATTTGCCTGCCGCACAAGGGGTGATTCCGCAACTTTCAGCCGTATTTTTTTTTATACCTAGTAAGCCAGTGGCATTTGCTCTGCTCGTTGGTGAAATATGTTACCAAAATAAACAATAGTTGCCTAGCTATTTCCCAGCAGCTGCCGCTATTGACGAGATGTGTTCCTACTAGATCAAGTACTCGGCGATTTGGACTCCGACCAGCCAAAATGAACGACATCCGTCTTTTCTAATCCTGATATCCCAGATTTTTTTCTTACCCTGACAGCTCGGTTATCTTGACACTTTTGTGTATGTTCTACCAGGAAAATCAGTTTATTCTTACAAAAGCTGTATGTATGTAAAATAACGTCCGAATTTTATAAACACTGTGTACAGTGGACCAAGATTTTCGTACAGATGACAACAGAGAGACAGGCGAAAATGACGTGATTTGTTCATTACAATGATAATCTCTATTGACTGTTCCAACCACTTATTATCTCTCCCTCCATTCCTTCTAGGTTGAGCTTTGTATAGAACCTGGTCAGAGCTTAGGACTGATGATAAGAGGCGGTGTAGAGTACAATCTAGGAATCTTCATCACTGGTGTGGATAAGGATTCTGTAGCGGATCGGGCGGGATTAATGGTAAGTTATCTGCGAGGTTTGCATAGATCACATCACGTTTTTTGAACATCACTTCATTTTACATTTATGGTACACTAGTAAAATCATGGATATACTATAATACCAAGATATTGAAATGTAATTTGTGTCTATTTTAGGTGGGCGACCAGATTTTGGAAGTGAACGGCCAGTCGTTCATGGAAGTAACCCACGATGAGGCTGTAGCTACTTTGAAGTACCACAAAAGAATGTCGCTTCTCGTTAGAGACGTAGGAAAAGTGCCACATTCGTGTACTGCTTATGATAGGGACTGGGATCTTTGTAGCCCAGGGTAGGTATTTATGCTTCACCGATCGGTAGTAAGAATATAAAGATATGTTAGCAAAAGGAAAGTACCTATGTACGAATTTGCTTAATAATCAACCCAACTTGACAACGGTGCTACCGAACGAGCACCCCTTACAAAGTCATTCTGCGACTGACTGGTTCTGCCATCTGGTCGGATATTTATATACTGAAGTGACAGTTCCCGATCCACTCCAGCATTTTCTAGCAAGATGGGTGGGTACTACCAGGCGGGTTCCGATGATTCCTGAATATCGGCTTAACCTTCTAAGTAGCGATGCAAGCGTTCACGCACCTGAAGCTAAGTGCTGACGAAGCTTCGCGAGCTGCGATACATGGTGGTGTAACTTTGGTTGCCTAATTTTCGGAGTGCGTTACTTCATCATTCTTACCCATCGGTGTGTCCGATGGCGTTTCAGTGAACGCGTGATCTCAGAAATGGCTGAATCGACTTTGATGCTTATTTGTAGAGCCATGACGGAAAGTGCCGTTTTTTTGTTGAAAGAGGTTTTTTACAGGTGATCTTGAAAAAAGCTCCTTGAAATGGTTCCAGCTAGAAAATTAAATGTTTAAAAACGTAATCATGGTTTTTCAAAATATTCATAGTAAACATATTTTTGTTATTGGCATCATTTCTTCTCATCGTATATGAAATTCATGAGATTGAGTACAAAATCTATAAGAACTCGCCTTCTAGCACAGACAATTTTTGCCCCGCGATTGGTAGGAGTTTTCCCAAGTATTCAATGGTGACCTTTGATTTGACCCTGACCGTGACCTTCAAGGTTATTTAATGTCAAGCCGTTTTTTTCCGGAAATTTGATCCAGTAATTGGAAAGAGCTAAAAATTTTACGTTCAAATCTAGTCTTGGTCATTCTTAAATTTTAACCTTAGGAGGTCAAGGCCAAAGCCAGGTACGGTGATATAACTTGAAAACCAGTAGTTGTACAGGGAAACCACCAAGACTCTATTTTCACCATTTATCCCCTGATATCCAATGGTGACCTTATACCTGACCGTAACCATGATGACCTTCAAGGTCATGTAAAGGTCATGTCGATTTTCGTATCCAGGGAACAATCCTGAAAAAACAATGACGTCGGTTTTCCGAATTATCAAAAAATTGAGGTAAACGTATGTTTGACCTTGATGGTTAAGATCAAGTTCAGGGACATCGAAAATCAAATTTTCCCTTTTGTCCATTTTTCGGTTAGGAGTATAATAGGGTCATATTAAAAATGAGTTAACCTTCAAATGATATTGAAGGTCATGATCAAAGTCAAATTCAGGTACTTGAAAAACAGTAGCTGTTTAGGGAAACCACCGGGACATTATTTTCGCGATTTATCCCCTGATATCCAATGGTGCCCTTGGACATGACCTTAACCATGATGACGTGCGAGGTCAAGTCGATTTTTGTATCCAGGGAACAATCTTGAAAGACGTCAGTCTATCTGTGGATTACACAGTTTTTATAATTATCAAGAAATGAAGGTAAACATATGTTTGACCTTGATGGTCAAGTTCCACATCAAGTTCCAAAAATGGTCAAGGAACATAAACTTTTCCCTTTTCACCAATTTTTCGGTCAGAATTATAGTGTCATATTAAACAGGAGTTGGCCTTCAAATGATAGTGACGTCAGTATATCTGAGGATTACACAGTTTTCTGAATTATTGAAATTGAGGTAAACGTATGTTTGACCTTGGTGGTTAAGTTCCAAAAATGGTCAAGGACATATTCGAATAAAAAAATGTTCGTTCTATCCATTTTCGCGGTTAAAAGTAAAGGGTCATATTAAAAGTGAGTTTGCCTTGAAATGACATTGAAGGTTAAGATCAAGGTCAAATTCAGGTACTTGAAAAACAGTAGCTGTGTAGGGAAACCCCGGGATATTATTTATACGATTTATCCCCTGATATCCAATGGTGCCCTTGGACCTGACCTTAATCATGATGACCTTCAAGGTCAAGTCGATTTTTGTATCCAAGGAACAATCCTGAAAGACGTCAGTTTATCTGTGGATTACACAGTTTTTTTAATTATCAAGAAATTAAGGTAAACATATGTTTGACCTTGATGGTCAAGGTCCACATCAAGTTCCAACAATGGTCAAGGAACATAAGCTTTTCCCTTTTCCCCAATTCCGTGGTCAGAATTATAGTGTTATATCAAACAGGAGTTGGCCTTCAAATGATATAGAAGCTCATGATCAAGGTTAAATTCAGATACTTGAAAACCAATAGGTTTATAGGGAAACCACCACTACATTATTTTCATGATTTATCCTCGGATACCAAATGGTAACCTTGGATCTGATCTTAACCATGATGACCTTCAAGGTCATGTAAAGGTCAAGTCGATTTTTGTATCCAGCGAACAATCCTGAAAAAACAATCACGTCGGTTTTCCGAATTATCAAAAAATTGAGGTAAACGTATGTTTGACCTTGATGGTTCAGATCAAGTTCCATAAATTGTGAAGGACATAATCGAAAATCTAATTTCCCCTTTTGTCCATTTTTCGGTTAGGAGTATAATAGGGTCATATTAAAAATGAGTTGACCTTCAAATGATATTGAAGGTCACGATCAAAGTCAAATTCAGGTACTTGAAAACCAGTAGCTGTTTAGGGAAACTTTTCCCTTTTCCCCAATTTCGTGGTCAGAATTCTAGTGTCATATTAAACATGAGTTGACCTTCCTTCAAATGACATAGAAGGTCACGATCAAGGTTAAATTCAATACTTTACAATTAATAGGTTTATAGGGAAACCACCACGACATTATTTTCATGATTTATCCCCGGATATCCAATGGTAACCTGGGATCTGATCTTGACCATGATGCCCTTCAAGGTCATGTGGAAGTCAAGTCGATTTTTGTGTCCAGGAAACAATCCTGATAGAACAGTGACGTCACTTTATTTTACACAGTTTTTTAATTATTTAAATTGAGCTAAACGTATGTTTGACCTTGATGGTCAAGTACAAAAAATGGTCAAGGACATATTCGAACCAAAAATTTTTCATTTTCTCCATTTTCGCGGTTAGAAGTAACGGGTCATATTAAAAATGAGTTTGCCTTCGAACGAAATTGAAGGTCATGATCAAGGTCAAACTCAGGGTCACCTTTGGACAGCTGGAGAAAACTCCTTTCGCAGAGTTTCGTTTTTTCCTACCAGTATTAGTTCATAAATTATCGTTTGGTTCAGGAATTATTTTTTGAATTCATTTTTGACTTCTAGGAGCAGGGTGGCAGCCACAACTAGGAAATGGGCAGCTGCTCTGCAAATGGTAGAGGAAAAAGCCCGTTGTTTACTGCCTAGGCCTGAATTTACTTCCTTATGTTACTACACGGATGAATATGCAGCTAGACATATGACCATAGATGCCTTCGTACAAGTTGTGACTGAATTACTAAACACACCTGAAAAGGTATGTAGGCACATCTATATATGCATGGCATTTGAACCCATAACGTAGTTATATATAGGCCTAATATATAATTGGATGTCAATATTTAAGGGGGCAATTTTTGGATCAATTTCGAAAAGAAAGCTGTATATTAACATCTAACTTTTGAGATACAAGTTGATAAATTTTTCAAAAATAAATAATTTATTATTATCTGTAATAACCACTTCAGACGTTCTAGTGTTAGGTATACACACACTATGTATCAAGAGGAATTTTTATTGTACCGCTTTTTTCAATTTCTACCAGTGGCGTTCGTACGAAGGTTCCCCACCTATTATGGCAGATATTGACGGTACGCCACTGACGTTTAAAACACGCGTTTAACAACTTATATTATTGTATTTTTCTTTTGTACAACATGTTACTGTTTCGTCATTTTCAGTACACACTAATGACCGAACTTCGGGAAATAGTGGCTCCTGAAGATAGGGTTAAGTTCGACGAATTAGTTTATAGGAGGGACTCGGAATACTCTAGAATCCGGGACCCACGAGAACATGACTATAGGCATTCCAGGGTAAGCGCATATTATATTTTAGGACATCTTCATATTCCTTTCTGTTATTGGCCAAAGTAAAATTTTTGCCGGAAAATTGTCAAAAAGCCTGCCTTAGGTAATTTATGACACCCCCTAGGGTTAAAGGCTCTTTTTTATCTTTGGACCCATCGACCTTAATATTCTTAGGTGCTGCCCCTAGTTTGTTTGAGAGCATTCTGTAATGCTTCGTATAAAATATTAATAAGTCCTAAACTAAAACCATACCTCTCTGAACAGAGAGATACCTCTACGACAAAATCCAATGTCAAACAGAATTGTAATAACGTGTTGCTTGATTATTCTAGAGAAAAGGAGTACCGATACCTGAGAACAACCACGCAATCTACGCAGGATACCATGAGGTAAGGAAAAAATCAACTTTTTCCAAATTTCTTAGTATCGTATTTAATTCTTCAAATGATAGAAATATGTCGGTGCCTGCTACCGTAACAAGTAATAACATAAACAGTATCAAAACATGATAATAAAAACATCTCTAGCTTAGGTTCTTGATAGTTCAATCTATCATTATGCAAGTGATATTTTTGAAATTGTATCTTAAATTTTTGCACTTAAACTAGGTACTCTGATGTGTTTGGTTCACGTTACGTTTTTCTTCTTTAGCAAATATTGTGGATTTTTAAGGTAGCTCTAGTTGCAGCAGGGACTTTCGAAAGCAGGTAGGTTGTCGTAGAACTAACAATCATACAACAGGTGCCTATTTCATTTTCTGAAACCCTGGTAAAATGAGTACGACCCATATCCCTCAAAAATTTCGAAAAATTCCCCGATATGGCAAGCTTTAATACGGAACTTGAACATACCAATTCACCCTCGTATATCAATGGCCTGACAGTGAATCATACGTGTGCTATATCAGCTGCCTCTATTCACTGCTTTTTTTTTACTAACAACTTCGGAAAAATCCCGAATATGGCAACCCTGAATACGGAACGTGAACATACCAATCCACCCTCGTACATAAGTGCTCTGGGAGTAAATCATACGTGTGCAATATCAGTAGCGTCTATTCATTGTTTTTCAAACTAAAAAAATCCCAAATATGGCAACCCTGAATACGGAACTTGAACATACTAATATACCCTCGTATATCGAAGGACTGGGAGCTAAATCATACGTGTGCAATATCAGTTGCCTCTATTCATTGTTTTTCAAACTAAAAAAATTCCCAATATGTAACCCTGCATACGGAACTTGAACATACCAATTCAACCTCGTATATCAGTGGTCTGGGAGAGAATCATACGTGTGCAATATCAGCTGCCTCTATTCACCGTTTTTCAAACTAAACATTTCGGAAAAATCTCAATATGGCAACCCTGAATACCGAACTTGGACATATCAATCCACCCTTATATATCAGTGGCCTGGGAGCTGAATCATACGTGTGCAATATCAGTTGCCTCTATCCACTGTTTTCAAACTAAAAATCTCGGAAAATTCCCCGATATGGCAATCCTAAATACGGAACTTGAACATATTAATCTACCCTCGTATATCAAAGGCCTGGGAGCTAAATCATACATGTGCAATATCAGTTGTCTCTATTCATTGTATTTCAAACTAAAAAAATCCCAAACATGGCAACCCTGAATACGGAACTTGAACATATCAATCCACCCTCGTATATCAGTGGTCTGGGAGTGAATCATACGTGTGCAATATCAGTTGCCTCTATCCACTGTTTTTTAAACTAAAAATTTCGGCAACCCTGAATACGGAATTTGAACATATCAATCCACCCTCGTATATTAAAGGCCGCTTAAATTTCGACTTTTCGATTTTTCTTTTTAAAAAAAATTTATTTTGATTTTTAAGATACAGTGTAAAGATACAATACTCGAACTATATAATGAAATAACATGTGTATCGTTGAAGTTATCTATACAAGTTCAGCAAATTCTTATGGTGGCGTTGTTCTAATTCTAATGCAACGTAAGGGATTTGTAGGGATATAACTGGCCTGCAACTGAATTAGACGTGTGCAATATCAGTTGCCTTGCGCCTCGCCTCTATTCACTGTTTTTCAAACTACATGTGAATAGATGCCGGCGATGTTGTCAAGTGACATTGTAATGATTTACAAGTTTTTTCATATTCCTGAGACGTGCACGCATCTTTCTTAAAATAACTTCAAAGTGCTAAATACAAATCAGAATCTTATCTTAATACTAGGTTGATACTTCTAGAACTATGGAATGATCTATAGATCTATGGCAACTTATATTTCTAGCGTAGATAAAACATACATATCCAAATTTAAATAATAGAAATCCCCACACATTTGCAAGTTCCAAGGCTGATGATTGATTTGCATGATAAGATGATGTATTCCAATGTCATTCACTTTTCGAACTACTTTACCTGTTCCTGAGATATAATGGCAACGCTTTGTAATCGAGTCGTTCCAATATAGCAAGCTTTCTGAAAATTTGGAAGATCTGGCAACGTCGACTGACGTATCGTCCTATCCGGCGTCAACGGAGCATATCGTCCGACGATTCCGCTAATATCGTCGATACCTCTCCGCGCTGCGTTTTACGTGCTTTTCTTGTACGACGACAGATGGCAGCACTCCCGCTTCCACTACGTATGGTGGAGTAAAATCATAGACTACGTTGCCTGACGATTTATTTTTTGTCTTCAGTAGGGTCTTAACTGATCCACTGTAGCGAATGATGATTGTTGGATATGATTGCTGATTATAATCCACTTGGCAGTTTGGTTGACGCAACGAAACCGGCTGTCAAATTTCTGACGCTACTACTGAAGATCTTTCAAAATTTTAAGCGAATCAAAACAAAATATTTTGGATATTTGGATTCTGATGTTTTATCATCTGTAATGGCGTAATGCGTAATCGGTTAGTGATAATTAAATTTTTTAATTCTGGGAAATCAAACTCTGGATCTGGAATTGCAAGCTTGCAACTTGGTTAGACTCATTGCGGTACAGTGTGAAAAATATTGTTAGAAGTTAGAAGATATAACGTAACTGGTTCAGATAATATCAAGCCACGATATGTGAAAAAAAGTAATATCACAAATGCCGACCGAAGAGCAGCATTAAGAAGAATAATCGTGAAAAACAGGCGTTCCAATTATTTACAATTAAGTGCTCTGTGGGGGTGGGGTGACGCTGTTGAGAGGTCCATAACTCATAGAGAGGGAGAGGCCCACAAACTGGGATTTAGCACTTGCAAGGTAAGTTTTCTTATAAAAAAAAGTGAAGTAAACACCCTGAAGTTGCACAACTTGTTTATATTATAGGCCATAGAAAGCCAGTATTAACTCCACTTCAAAATAAAAATCGGCTTAGATGGGCTAAAGAACATAGACAGGTGTCCAATACAATGGAGTGATGACGATGAGGCTTGATTCGAAGTTTGTGTTGGTGACAGTCACAGTAGAGTCATTCGCAAAAAAAATGAAGCATTCCATGTTGACTCATTTTATTGATGGAAATGTCGATACAAACAAATATTTGGGAATTTTAGAAGAATCGCAATTGCCAGTGATCGAAGAATGTTTGACATCCGGCCAAGATTTTGTGTTTCAGTAAGATGGTGCAGCATGCCATACCTCAAAAAAAGCTATAAAATGGATGGAAAAAAATAATGTACCACTTTTGAAATGGGTTTCTAGCAGTCCAGATCTGTCACCTATTGAAACTTTGTGGCACGACATGAAAAAGGTTCTACGACAACATCCTGCTCGTACAATCCCCGAACTGAGACAAAAGCTTCAAGAAATATGGGATTGTTTTACACCAAATTTTTGCTAAAACTTGGTTAACACTATGCCCCAAAGAATTTCAGCCGTAATAAAAAATAAAGGTGATGTTACCCAATGGTAATCTTTCAATTGTTGCTTTTTTAACTTCGCACATTGTTCAGATGTTCTATTAGTTATAGGTCTAAGTCATATCAAATATGTATTTTTTACGACTAGAGTGTATCTAAAATGTTTTTGAGAAAATAAATTGTTTTAGAAGTTTCGTCATGTTTAGTTTATAAAGGCAAATTTTGGTACAAATCTTGAAGTGGGAAGGGGCTCCTAGCAGGTTTTGTTTGTTAGCGCTTATGTAGTTTCTGTTCAGACGTTTTATCATTTCTTTTGAACATATCGAACCGAATACAGTAATGGCGACCATTATCTCCGTTGGACTTGCAGGAGTACGGCTCAGAGTCACTTCCAGCTGGTGTTGGTTATAACGAAGAAGTTTACAGGTCACCCTCAGAAGATTCCGGCCTGGGGATGGGTATATCCGACAGAAATCCAAGGTAAAAGACCGATCTTAAAAGGAATACCCCCAGTTCTCGTACTCAAAGTGGGGATAATAAAAATAGTCCGGGAAAAACTAGTAATGTAGCTGTTGTTCGTCCGATCACATACGACCAACCATTTTTAGCAGTGCTATTTAGCGACATCGCGGCGTGGTCTAGTCCTATGTACGAGGGTTGTCTCATAAATAAGGACTCACAACAAACGAAGGACTTAATCGAGCTATTTGGCTGTGAAGTCATTGCGCATTCCCTTTACAGCCCTCACAATGTGTTTCGGAAATTGAAGGAGCACCTAAGCGGTCAACGTTCAAAAGTTCAGGCAGCAGCGGTGGCCGCAGTAGTAGACTCTTCGGTCTCCTGATCAGTCGCCGTGCGCTGTGCGGGTTCGAGTCCCGTCCCAGGAGAAATTTTCTCTTGGCTATGGATGTTGTGATTATCCGCAGGTGGTAGACGGTCTCTGACTGTCGAACGTGGAGGTACCACCCGGCGGATCTCGTAGGCGGAGCCAGAATGTGTGCATGTTGCATGCACACGTGTTCCCTCGCCAGAGTCCGTGTGGCGTCCCCCCTCTCCCCTGTATCCCCTATAGCCCCACGGCACTCAATGGGCCTTCGTGGTAGTTGGAGTATAAAAAAAAAGTGGATGCGTAGAAAAAGAGCTTGGAAGTTTTCAATAATGTATTCGTTCTTTCAAATAAAAAATTACATGTTGCTATGGGAACCCTATTTTTGAAACAACCCTCGTACTATCCTCTATCTAGAGTATTAGCATAAAGTACCATCTATAACCAGAATCAATTACTATATTACTAGTTTTTTTTAATGGCGAATAGACCGTATCTACTATAGCACCAGAATCGGCGGTATCTAGCGGCCACAGTAGTGTCCCGGCAGACGATGCGAACTGAGATACAATTCCAACAAATGCCTCGCTGTTTTCACTCTCGATTCTGGTAATAGATGGCACGAATGTCCAAATTTGTATGTGAATAACAACGGTGTGGCTGCATTTTTAACAGACAAGATTCGGCGATTTAAATAAACATATCATACTCAAAAAGTATCTTTACAGAACGAGCATAAGATAAAAACATCACCCAGTGGAATTTATTTGTAGGTCAGGTCGTTGACGTAAAGTTCAACATTAAGAAAGCCCAATTTTCTGGATATTACACCGTTAAAATTGCGTCTATTATCTTGCGTATCCTTACACTCACCTGACAAGTTTCTACTGTGTACTACTTATCCATTTCCATAAGTGTGTTAAAGTGTGTTACTAGCCTACTGTTCTTAGAATGTACTTAGCTGGTTTACGGTTGTTGGAATTATAGTAAACACAAAACATCATTAACGAGTACGTAATGATCAAAATGTTTTTTTGGGGGCACTCTATCAGCTTCCTCGGACGAATGTGAGTGTACGAGGTCTGTAAATTAAGTAGTGAGACTGGCAACGCAGGACTCGTACCACCGTTCGTCAGTCATGAACAACGAACGAGTGTTTGCAAGTGAAAACGTTCCTGTGGCTCCTCACCTGACTTTTTTTTTATAGAAGCAGCCGCGCGGGCAGAAGCCTAAATACCGGATTACCGCGGCTGCTTGATCTTTTGCTGGCGAGCAGTGTCACACGATTTGTTAAACCAGCCGTTGGACCTTGCTGGGATGTGTTCCTCCATTCCGACGAGGATAATTCCTGTTATCGAAGAACAGACAGCCGACGCATCCGCGTCAGTGAAACAGACATCTCTCCAAGGAAAGCTAGAGAAGTCTCTGAGCCCCTCCCAGTCGGCATGTCCGTAATGCCAAGTTTTTGCCTCCTGTACGAGTTTCTGCTGCCACAGCGGGTTCAGACAGAAACCTAACCTCCACGACACCGTGATCTGAGTTACCCAGGGGGAACAGGACAGCAGTGCTGTAAGGGACAGGATGCGTGGTCAGAAAGAGATCCAGCAGGCTACTGGCATGTGACGAGACGCGGGGAAAAAAGTAGGGCTCGTCACCAGCTGGGTCAGCCCTTGAGTAAGAGCGAGCGCTTCGACTGCACGACCTGCTGCATCGGTCTTGTTTGAGCCCAACCAAAGCTCATTATATGGGCATTGAAATCTCCGAGAAGAACTATCTCTCAAGCGGAGTGATTGATATTCAGGAAGTCAATCTGCACGGTGAGGTCATCCCAGTTATGGTCCGCGGGAGCATATAAATTTGAGTGATGTTTTGGAGATGAGGCGAAGCCACAGAATATCCTTCCGGGCTGATTCCAAACAACTCTGGAGCAGGAAAGACTGCTGCGGACAAAAGCAACAACTCCCCCGTTCTTTCTCAGATTGGAGTGCACCTCGTAGTTCAGAAAGTCTAGACGGTTAATTGGTGCAAACTGTGAGAATTTTGTCTCCGCCAAGAAAAGCACGGCGGGACGATTGGATTGCAGGTAGCGATGAACATCATCAATGTTGCTGTTAATCCCACAAACAAATTGAGACTTGAGCCCTTGCGACATTTTTCCCTTCGCGATGTTTAAAAATCACCTCAAGGGAAATCATTTAGGGACATTTGAAATCATTCATTTCAGCATCGGAGTTCCAGCACTCCTATGAGGAGTGGAAGAACCGCCTCCAGCGCTGTGAGTCTCCAGTCGAATTGAAATTGTTTGAATAAAAAAGTTAAATATCTTTCTCATCACTTAATTTACAGACCTCGTATTATATTTTATTCGGTTATTACTACCAAGTAAAAGTACACAAAAAATTATACCAACAGAATCTGCGATACACTATATTATAATACCAAAATTGATGACAGTAGCGAAACTCATCGTACGCCACTGCTATTACGCGGAGGCCTTCGAAAATGCGGCGCTTCTTTGTCGGTGAACGTCGCTGTAATCAAAAGGTACAGCGTCACAGCAGTGGCGCACGATGACTTCTGCTACTGTTATCAATTCTGACGCAGTTGAACTTTATAGTTTATAAATGTATAACGCAATAGAAAGCCGTTACTGATTGTTAGACCCTTTAATGATAATGGTCCTTAATCACTTAATATATGAATTTGACGTTTTTAGGAAGCACCATGGCGGCAAAACCGTGTCTGACTTAAACGACGAAGATCACCGTAACCAGGTGACTACTATGTTTTTATTCTGTTCTCTTCTTTGTCTATTGTTACTATACTACGTATCTCCGTAGGCTCGATAGATGTACACAAAAAGAGCTCTAGATCGAATACACTTACTTCCGAGCTTCTTTCGATTACCTTAGAGCACTAGCACCAACATATCTCTATCATAGTTTAGCTGGATGTCGTTTCATTTTGATTTGCGCACTCCTATTGACTATATCTTTCATATGTTTGATGAGGAGAGAGCCGATCCCCGGATGAGATGCTGCAATAGGAACTCAGGATATAAAATGATGTTCTTAGAAAACACATAAGAAAATCGAAACTCTGACTAAAATTAACACATAAACGCAACACGCGTACTGCAGTTTGAGCATTTGGCTAATATTAACATCCATTAGCGTGATCAGTCTGATCTATACTAAGTCCGCCAACGTTGATTCTTTACTGCGGCTGAAATATTCATTTTTAGAGCGTTAGTGAATTAAAAAAAAGCAGTATAAAAACCGAAATGTCCAACTGATAAGGCTGAAAAATTTTTCACTTGTTATTTACAGTAAGATAAATACTTTCACCAACTTTTATTAAAATAAAACCATTTAAACTGCGTGTTCGGATTTATATGTCACTTAGTATACTCTAGAAACTCGCGTGTATCTAAAGATGGCGCTTGAAGTATTCGAAACGTCGTACTTTTAATAAATATTTTATAAACTTGAATTACATTATTAGAGTACCAATTTTGAAGAATTTTGTAGATTAAGAACTTCCACTTCTGATTTTTGCAAGAAAACTGTTACTTTTGGAAATTCGGAACTTAACGACCCGGTTTTTAAAAATCATTGGATCTTTACTCCGCGTTTTGATTCAGTAGCACCTTGCCTATCGACTGGATATATTACCCATTATTCATTAACATTCATTATCTTGATGTGCAATGTTCACAACATTGAATGTTAGAAAAACATTATAACCATGATAACAAAAGATGCGATCGGCTCTCTCCACTTTTTTGTCTAGTTCTCATTAGCAGGTAGGTAGGTAGCGACAATAACTTGCTGTATCTAACCTCATTTTCACGAACTCCATTCAAGAAATTAGATGCAGCTGTCAGGTGTTCCAGACAAAAGAAATGGGTGTTACAAAACTGGACGTTTTATTTTATAGACATACTATATATTATGAGCTATGATGCGTCTGTCAATAATATACTAAGTGACATATAAATCCGAACACCCAGTTTAAATGGTTGTATTTTAATAAAATTTTGTATAAGTACTTAATGAAGCATAATAAGTAAATGATAAAAATTTCAAAATGATTGCACTGCTTTAAAGCCCTTTGACCTTTAATAATGTGTGGATGCACCCGGATGTGCTACGCATTCTCCAACGCGCCTAGGCATGCTTCTGATCAGGTGGTCAATGAAGTCAATGTCCTCCTGTGGTATCTCATTCCAGGCAACCACCAACTCATCTCGATGTGCTTCTAGAGTCTGAGGAGGACGTTGCAAATTGAGCAATCTCCTACCCAACATATCCCACACGTGCTCAATTGGGGATAAGTCGGGAGATCTTGGTGGCCATGGTAACAATGTGACATCATTATGTTGAAAGAAGTCTATTGTGACTCTTGCAACATGTGGTCGGGCATTATCTTGTTGGAAAGTTGGATCTGCCAGGGTGTCAAGATAGGGTAAAAGATTGGGTTCTAGAACTTCGTGGATATAACGCTGCGCGTTCATGTTACCTCTGATGAAGATTAAAGGTGACCTGGAACCATAAGCTATAGCACCCCAAACCATAACTCCAAGAGTGTGATGAAGATGTCTTTCAACAAAAAAACTGTAGATTCCTCCTTTCACTACGTCGCCTTCTAACCCTGGCACGACCATCGTGTATGCCTAAACAAAATCGAGACTCGTCACTAAAGACAATACTGTTCCATTCCTGATCCCAGAGTGACCGTTGTCTGCACCACTCAAGGCGATTACGTCGGCGTTCTCGAGTTAAAGGGAGGACCCAGTGTGGCCGGTATGAAAACAAGCCAAAACTTCTCATTCGTCGGTAAACACTTCGCATGCCAATAGGTCTTCCGTGTTCTGCAAACCATTCATTTGCAATGGACCTGGTAGTGGAGAAACGGTCCCTTAAGGCCAATAATCTTAGGCGGCGATCTTCACGGTCTGTTGTTCTACGGCGGCGTCCAGTGCCCCTTGCTCTTTGCTAGTTGCATGAGATTTGCATTTGGAATTCCATATCGAAACCATATCACTCCTTATCTGAATAACTACAACATATTAAACATGACGAATCGCAGAAAATATCACATGTATTCTTTTATCTATAGGGTTATAAAAACAGGTCAACCGCCCTATTTAAGAGAAAGATTTGTGCCTTTGCCTAGTCCCCAGAGAAGTAGAAATAATCTCAATTTTATCGTACCTAGGCATAGAACCCGTTCCTTCCGACGATCGTTTGCCTATGTGGCGGTTCACTTATGGAATAATTTACCAACTCCAGTTAAAAGCTCATCGTCAAAAACATTCTCAAAACTGACAAAAACGTTGTTACAGAATCACCAGCTACTTTAGCAGCGTTTGTGTGAGCAAAAATATCGTTTTTACATTCCTACTCGCTGACAGGTTGTATAGATTTGTTTTTCGCGTCCGTTGCCAGCTCCCGGCGGTTCTTTCTTCGTTTTTGCCTTTTTTGTGCTTCACCGCCTCTTCATTTGCCTCTTTATTATATTTTTTATTTTGTTTAAGGACTTTAAGGGTATTCAGGGCTTTCTCGCATGGACAGTATTAAACTTTGGTTTACACCCTAGAGACGAGTATACTTTTGGGATTCAAAAACTTTGTAAATATTCAGTCGAACTTGAGCTATTATCCATGATGTGAAAATGTTACTTTGCAATCGACCCGGAACCGAACAGGAACCGAACTGGAACCGACCCGGAACCGACCTGAACCGACATGAACCGACCCCGGAACCGACCCGGAACCGACCCGGAACCGACCCGGAACCGACCCCGGAACCGACCCCGGAACCGACCCGGAACCGACATTACGGCCTTCTCGAAGCCATGCCTGACAACACCTAACCACAGTGTCTACACTTCTTTGCACTCTAACTGCAATTACCCGAAAATAAAGTCCAGCTTCCCGAAGTCCCACTATACGGCCCCTATCAAACTCACTAAGTTGACGAAATCGTACAGGTCTCCGTACTCTAGGCATCGTAACCGATCGTAAAGGATGTCAAGAACCAAAATCCACCAACGTTGATTCTTTACTGCGGCTGAAATATTCATTTTTAGAGCGTTAGTGAATTAAAAAATAGCAGTATAAAAACCGGAATGTCCAACTGATAAGGCTGAAAATTTTTTCACTTGTTATTTACAGTAAGATAAATACATTCACCAACTTTTATTAAAATAAAACCATTTAAACTGGGTGTTCGGATTTATATGTCACTTAGTATACGTATGTGGAGTGGAAACCGCATGATCTTTACGTTTTAGCAATTTCATTAAAATCTGGACATTAAATGTGTAGCATTCTATGTTTTCAGAAGCCATTTGTCTAGAAGCACCGTTTCAAAGTGGTAAATTTGTAACCTCTTGCTTACAGGAATACGGTAGCGGTGACGAAGAGAATGCTCCTGATGGAAGAAATAGAAGACATTCAAGTCCTCCAGATTCGAGGTCAGGAAGCACAACAGCCTTGCACCAACAGGATTACGCAGATTCGGTGAGTCCAGTTCAAATAATAAATGTCACTATTCAAATATAATAACCACAATTGAGGTACGGTTATTGTGTCGTAGTCAGAAAACTCTCCCACAATAATCTTTGTTGACTTGTGCTTTATAGAGTGCAGGTGACGAGGATAAGTTAAAATGTTGGAATCACTCAGATATTTTTTAAGGGAATTGAGGACTGGAGTTTTCGGGTGCTGGCAAAGATATTCCTTCGAATTTTGCTGTCCTCAACTTTCTTCTGTACTGGTCGAAAAGCAATAGGCATAATCGATAATTATAGATTAAATTCAGGAGTCGGCATCCTTTTACTGAATATTTTATTCCTCTCTCCCTCATTATCGCACATTTTTAAACAGCTGTTTTGTAATTTTTCAAGCCATTGTTCAAAATATTTTCTATACTACCTTTATCTTTCCGCTTCCAATGTGCATATCTTCCAAAGCTAATTGATGCTCGAATCAAATTCCATTCCAAACAAATATTGTACCTACCACAGCTTTTATTGAAAAAATTCTCGCTGGTGCTGAAAAAGGAAAACAAGATACATGACACAACCGTGCTAAATTTATTTATTTTCCTCTCCAACGGTTGCATTATTCTTTTAAATAGAAAAAGTGGAAACCGTATTTTCGAGACAACCCTCGTATTTCTCCATAATTGAAAATAAATGTTGATATGTTGTATTTAGCTGCCCTTGAAAGGTAGACCTGCAAACACTTGTTGACTTTTGCTAATTGCTTGGAATTTTGTAGTGCTTTTTCACAAAACCTTCAAATGCCTTCGATACTTTTAGCTAAAATGCTATAATTATTATATCTCAATGTTGCGTTCCTGAAAATAATCCTAATTTCCCGATCCAATCCTGAAACCTGCATCAATGTTAAGAAACCAAAGAAACCATCATTCAAACATGCTAAGAGCAAAAAACTTGCGTACTGTTTGTTACTCGTCGTCATAAACCAAAAAGTAAAAGAGAAAGTTTTGAACAAGATAATACCTTTATTGAGTTAAGTGAAATTATTGTAGTTACAAGTTACATAACGTATAATGGTAAACTACTTTTTCCTTCAGGATAAAGTTGATTTTCAGTTTAGTTTATTTTCAGATTTAAAACAGGAATACAGGTATTTTATGAGCAATAAGAACGTTAAGAGCTGGAATCTTTCCGAAAAAAATATTTAGTTTAATCAGAACAATGATTGGCGAATATGAATTGGAAAATAGTAATACCAGCACTTACACTACACGCTACACTGGGTTAAGCTTATATAACATTAAAATATGTATATCACAGTTATGTACAGTTTCACGTAATGCTATTTACTAATTTGTATGAAAAATGCACATTTAGATCATATATAAGTAGTAAATTAGACTTAATTGACAAGAATGTATTACAGCGCTTTTCAAAAAAGTGCCTCCTACTATTGTCTGAATTCAAAGAATTTGTTGTCGAAAATGGATCAGAGAGAATGGGTGGGCTATAGGTGCGGAAAAAAGGACCTCTAGTGGAGGATCCGGCTTATAGGTCTAATTGGTTATTCTGATTTTTTTACAGCATATAAACAATCATACTTCTCATACTCGTTTAGTAGTAGGTCACATTGCTCCTATGATTATGACATCTTTGAAGTTCTTCAATCTACAAGTTGAACAGAATACAGCATAATCAGGAGAGTTTCGCGAATGCTGATGATATGACGATGACGACGACGATGTCGATGACGACGATGATGATGGTGATGACGACGATGACGATAATGATGATAATGACGATGACGATGAAGACGATGATGATAATGACGATGATGGTGATGATGATGATGACGATAATGATGAAAATGAGGATGATGACGATAATGACGATGATGGTGATGATAAAGATGATGACCGATGATTTTAACGATGATGACGATGATGTCGATGATGATGATGATGACGATGATGATGATAATGATAACGATCATGTTAACGATGATGTTAACGATGATAACGAAGATGACGATGATGATGATGTTGGTGATGATGATGATGACGATGACGATGATGATTACGATTACGATGATGATGATGATGATGATGATGATGACGATGACGATGTCGACGAAGATGATGATGATGATGATAATGATGATGCTGACGATGATGTTGCTTGAGATGACGATGATGTTGCTTGAGATTAGGCTTCTTTTTGTCAATCATCGTGTCATCTAATCATCACAAAACATCAAGATAATATCAAGGAGTTAACACAAAACATGTTATTCCTTGTCATGTAGCGTTTCTATCAGCCATTGTTCTGCTCAAAACGCACTTATGGCATGATATTATTTAGGACAGGTTCTAAAAATTTGGCACTCAATTTGTTCATACAAATTTATGTACTAAATGCTCTTTAATTTTGTACGAAACTTAGCGTACTGATTTTAGCATAAAATTTCGTATAGTGACAGACATATTATATTATACACACATGAAGAGATTCTATCTTATAAGCCTCAAATTCTTATCCTGACACGAAAAGTGACGTAATGCCCTTCCGATCAAATTACCGGATCCTCTCCGACTCCCCATCTGTTTCCCGAGGGAGGTCTGGTGATTTCCGCTTCATCCACATCAATCGAAACCGATAATGTCCAGTCCAGTGTCGTTCAGTCACCGCCTGCTGCGGTATTGCCGGCCACAATTTGGATTCCCGGAATTATTAGAATGCATACGATGCCGATGATTTGAATACGGGCCATTATCGCTCTTACCAACAACACCCTCCAGTGCGTTTTGAACTGCAGTGTTGCCTAATATTTCTTAGTTCGCCACTGGGCGAGGAAGTATTGTAATCGATAAAAATGTTTTTTGAATATTATTTGCATTACGAAAAACACTCAGATTTTGATGAAATTTTCACGCAAGGTTACTAGTATGAAAATGACGAAAAAGCTTTGTAGATTTTGAAAATTGGTCCAGTAGCGGCGGAGCTAGGGCAAAAATACGAAAAAAAAAAGTAAGTCGAAAATGGATCAAAGAGAATGGGTGGGCTCTAGGCGCGGAAAAAAGAACTTCTAGTGCAGGATCCACTGGCTTATAGGTCTGATTGGTTCTAAAGTCATTCTGATTTTATCGAACGCAGTGTATTTGACGTTCTCATACTCGTTTAGTAGCATGTCACACCGCCCCTTTGATCATGACATCTTTTAAGAACTTCAATCTACAGAATACAGCATAAGCAGGGGAGTTTCGCGAATGCTGATGATGATGACGATAGCGACGATGATGGTGACGATAATAATGACAATGATGATGCTGACGATGACGACGATAATGACGATGATGGTGATGATAACGATGGTGATAACGATGATTTAGCGATGATGACGATGACGATGATGATGATGACGATAATGATGATAATTATAACGGTGATGTTAACGATGATAATAACGATGATGTCGAAGATGACGATGATGACGATGATGATGATGATGATGATGATGATGATGATGATGATGATGATGATGATGATGATGATGGTGATGATGATGATGGTGACGATGACGATGTCGACGATGATGATGATGATGATAATGATGATGCTGACGATGATATTGCTTGAGATGACGATGATGTTGCTTGAGATTAGGCTTGTTTTTGTCAATCATCGTCTCATCTTATCATCACAAACATCAAGATAAGGTTACTAGTATGAATGAGTAGTAATGAAATACGAAAAAAAAGTAATAATCATTTCTTGGACTTGTAATTGGCCTAGGCAGTAAAAAAATCTAGGGAATTGTCTGAAAATTTGGAGTGATTCAAACGTAAGGGATTTCAAATATGTATTGCCAATAATCATAAGGTGATCAAAGAACTAAATAAGGATGTATAAAAAGATCTGGGTCTGGGCTAGCGCAAAGTCTTCAACAAATAAATACAGCAGTAACTGATATTAGGTCATAAAAAATATACACAATTGGAAAATAAAAATTAGTGACATTCTTCTTGATGCTGTAAGCATCATTACATCCAAGTAAACATATTACGAAATTCGAAAACATTTGCAATCACATTTATAATATTGTATTTTTTATTGATACACAACCAAAACCGGTGAGACGTTATAGAAAATTTACTATAGCTTCAGTAGTTGTAACGTTTTTCTGCAATATTAATCGCTGCGTAGGTGGACCGAGTTGACTGTGTGTGAATACGATTTAGACTTGTAAACAACAGTATCGTTAATATACGCCGATCATATCATTTCATATTGTTTACGTTATAGAGCGTCGTAGATTTACGAGCTGAATAACGGCACATGATGTACCAAAGTAGTTCTTAATGTGCATTTTTCATTTTCTTACAACTAATTATATACACGCAAAGAGTAACTTACAACAGGCAAGTTGAGTCATCATCTTAGATGCTCTCCGGTCACGTTCAACTGGACCTCGCATAAATGGGAATAAAAAGTTGCAAACGGAATAAGAATATGCAACATTGTTGTCCGCTAGCATTTTCATATTGCAATAAAGTAAATGAGAAAACAGTTTATTTGAAGAAATAAAATTTCAACAGTTCCACATCTGTTAGGGAAACACCTGCTATGTACGTCGCATTTATTCTATTCCTGATATATGGCAAGACAAACACATTTTCTGTATAAAGTGTCGACTACTGATGAAATTACCATTTTGTACATTTTCAATAGCACTGTATGAAATGTTTAGATAATGACTGAAAACTTATTTCAGGATATAAGTTTGAACAAATCATATTGAACTTCGCGTGGATTTTAACATCCATACTTCCATTTTCGTCAGTAGCAGTATTAAGCCGATACTGCTCGCTATTTTCTCTTAGTGCGTCTCGATGTACTATACAAAGGTGAATTATCCAGCTACAGCTTTTGCAGTGCTCTCCTCAGTTCTTCTGTGGCTTTGGAGAGGCTTCCGTTGCCGCCTTTGAGCTTGAGCTCGTCGACGGCTCTGTCTTCGCATCCGTAGTCTTTGGGGGGCTCCGTGGGGTAGGTGTAGCCGTAGCATCTACCGCTGCTTCCGAACTTTGGCCTTGGAATGTGCACGCGTTTCACGTCGACTAACCAGGATTCCATCTTAGATACTTGGGGCTGGAAGAGATAGAAAGAGATATTATCAAACTGTGACATTGGTTCTACTTTGTACAGGGTGTTTCAGTTTATTGTTGCATAACTTTAAGATTCGATACAACTTTTAAAATTAATGCATAAAGTCTATATGAACATGGGTCGAAAATGCGTGGCTTCCGAAATACAGGGTTTAAATTTACTTTCTAAAATAGTTTTTTTTAAATATTTCGAACAATATTTGATGTATAACAGTGAAAATTGGTATACAAGGGTTTTTTGATACGACAAAACGAACCATGGGCATAGTTTTACTGTAGCCGCTAGAGGGCGCTCTCTACTGTACCTGTAGTGTATTAAATGACCGAAAAAATTTTATTAGTGCCATTTTTTGCTTTTGAATAAAAAAACTGATTCTTCGCACTTTTCAACATAAAAAAGCTCTCCTGTGAGTTTTCGTTATAGTTAGCTGTTTTTGAGATATTTCGAGTTTTAAGGTTCGATGCATTTTAATTATTTGTGGGGAAATAATATTTTTTTACATTTTCGATTTGGGCATTACAAGTAATTAAGATGATCGTTTAGATTGTGTTTTTAAACACAGCAATAATTCCTAACTCCAAATAAACACAAAAAAACAATACTAATTTGTTTATTTTTCCAATATTATTTTTAATAAATTAAATTAATTATTTACATTTATATTCTTCGAAATATTTAAAAAAAAATTATTTTAGAAAGTAAATTTCGGAAGCCACGCATTTTTCGACCCATGTTTATATAGACTTTATGCATTGATTTTAAAAGTTCTATCGATTCTTAAAGTTATGCAACAATAAACCGAAACACCCTGTATACTACTAGCGTGTCGTCATTTGAAAA